>CM076575.1:600945097-601438297 GCA_034641835.2 Pinus albicaulis | reverse complement strand
GCCTCATGTTGAGAATGGATATAGGAAATAAAAATGCAAGAGAGTTAATGGATCAGAGTTTGAGAAGAGTGGCCACGTGTCGGCCATACGTTCCATTGCACTTCACACTTCACAAGTTTTAATACTTACCTCCCGTTCCTCATAAAAAAACTCTCGATTTTTTATTTGTGGTATTAAATGGGCCCCACTATCTGTCATGCCACATCACCTCCATTCACACTGCACATCACACTTCGCAAGTTTTAACATTTAACGCTTCTGTCTCATAAAAAAACTTCCTATTTGTGATCTGTGGTATTAAATGGACCCCACTGTCTTTCATGCCATGTCACCTCCATTCACATATATATATTTCATGACTGGATTGAGCACACGCATTTTTGTTCTTGAAAACATTGTCAGCGCATACATTTTTGAATGTCATGAAGTTATATGGTTGGTGTAGAAATATTCCTAAAAATAACATCACTTGTTTGAAAGAGTTCATGATGATTTTAATTCCTTTTATAAAGATAGGTGTACGGTCGGTGTTTCCCTCCAGTGTGCTTATCGATTTGATAAGCAAGTTGAAAGTGATGATGAACAAAAGAAATATAAATAAAACATGGGTTTATACAGAAGGTATTCAAATTCAACAATCCTTTTGTTCTCATAGTTTAACTTCAATCTCCTATCATTCGAGAAGGATAAATAGCAAATTATTGAGTAGCATGATGAGATATTAGGTGAACATAGTGAAAAATTCATAAATCAGCCTTGATTTGATAAACATCCTAATGATGAAAACCAGGTTTTTATGTCACCTTGTCTTAAAGTTTACAGTGATGATCCAATATATGACACTTATGAATTTTAATTTGGGGAAGAACAAGATTCTCAACTCATAAAAATTGCCAAGGAATTATCACCATTGCTGACAATTGATGATAAGAAAAATAATTATGAGCCTATGTTTGAAATATATAAATTTGAGTTGCGGGGATATAGTGCTGAAGAAGAAATTTGTGAAAAAAATGAAGAACAAGCTCTTCATCAAAGCATTGTACTATTAGAGGAAAGTATGTGTCAGTCTATCCTTGAACTCAAAACTGTTTTGAGAAATTCTCCTTGTCAATTTGCTGATCCTATTGTTGATTATATGGAGTTTAGTTTTCTAAAAGTCTCTCTTGTTATTTGTCTTGGAGTACTTCTTGTCCATAGCAAAAAGTATGAGTCATATTTAGAGATTATGCTTCATGCTTTTCAGCCTTTCAGCAGTGGATGTGAAGACAGGTCAAGAAATCTGTTGTTGAAAAAATTCTTTTGGAAGTTTGTATACACTTGATCAAGTGAATTTTAGCTAATTAGAAGTGGGGATGTACATAAATAAGCTCACCACTCGAGCATTTATTTTCAATTTTAGATTTCAGTTTGATTTCCGTATTACAGTCATGTTGAAATAAGTTACAGAAGATTTAAATCTAGCTATTGACTCCCATTACCCAATGGCTAGGCATGCTGGTATTTTTTGAGTTAATGAGAATAATTGTTGGTTGGGGAAATAAGGGCTTGACAAGGCACTGGAACTACAATCCTTGAAGCATCACCGGGAGGAATTTATCCCCAATAGGAGCCACTGTTATCACTGCAAATTTTCAAATATTTTCGAAGTCTGGTCATCATTCTCCAAGGAACCAATTTTCTTGATCAGTTCGGTTATAAGATGAAAGTGTCACTGTCAAAGTGTCATGGTGTGTAGGTGAAGTCTAGAAGAACTAGATAGTGAGATGAGAAGTGTAAAATAGTCATATAGTTCTAAATATGAACTAGATCCAAGCTTAGGAGAGACTAGCGCTAGAGAATACCAAACAAGCTCAGGAGGGTTATGCCCTGGAGAAAAACAAATTAGTAATTAAGATCATTTATTCATTAAGGAAACGTATGTAGGCCTATTGAATGAAATAATTTTCATTATTGAATCAATTGTACAAATTTCCCGAAGACACAGAACTAGTGCATTTTCCTTAAAAAACTTAAGAGTTTTGGAGGAAGTGTAAAGGGGAAAATAGATGGTCAGGATCAAAGCGCAAAATCGAAGTAGAAATATGGATAGCGGAGATCATGGCACAAAAATGCAAGTTAGATGAATGGAAAAGATTAGATCACGAGATCTAAGTTAGAGATAAGAGGTCGAGAATGGATATAGGAAATAAAAATGCAAGAGATTTAATGCATCAGAGTTTGAGAAGAGTGGCCACGTGTCGGCCATACGTTCCATTGCACTTCACACTTCACAAGTTTTAATACTTACCTTCCGTTCCTCATAAAAAAACTCCCAATTTTTTATTTGTGGTATTAAATGGGCCCCACTATTTGTCATGCCACATCACCTCCATTCACACCACACATCACACTTCGCAAGTTTTAACATTTAACGCTTCTGTCTCATAAAAAAACTTCCTATTTGCGATCTGCGGTATTAAATGGACCCCACTGTCTTTCATGCCATGTCACCTCCATTAACATATATATATTTCATGACTGGATTCATAGCCTACATTTTTTTCATGAAGACGTACATATTAAGTTGTTTAGATATACTTTGGAGGGTGCATCCCTTGATTGTTGTAGAAATATTCCTAAAAATAACATCACTTGTTTGAAAGAGTTCCATGATGATTTTAATTCCTTTTATAAAGATAGGTATCTGGTCGAGTGTTTCCCTCCAGAATGTTGCTATCAGTTTGATAAGCAAGTTGAAAGTGATGATGAACAAAAGAAATATAAATAAAACATGGTTATACCAGAAGGTATTCAACAATCCTTTTGTTCTCATGATTTTCTTCAATCTCCTATCATTCAAGAAGAGGACAAACAACAAATTATTGAGTAGCATGATGAGATATTAGGTGAACATAGTGAAAAATTCATAAATCAGCCTTGATTTGATAAACATCCTAATGATGAAAACCAGGTTTTTATGTCACCTTGTCTTAAAGTTTACAGTGATGATCCAATATATGACAGTTATTAATCTGAATTTGGGGAAGAACAAGATGCTCAACTCATAAAAATTGCCAAGGAATTATCACCTTTGCTGACAATTGATGATAAGAAAAATAATTATGAGCCTATGATTGAAATATATAAATCTGAGTTGCGGGGATATAGTGCTGAAGAAGAAATTTGTGAAAAAAATGAAGAACAAGCTCTTCATCAAAGCATTGTACTATTAGAGGAAAGTATGTGTCAGTCTATCCTTGAACTCAAAACTGTTTTGAGAAATTCTCCTTGTCAATTTGCTGATCCTATTGTTGATTATATGGAGTTTAGTTTTCTAAAATTCTCTCTTGTTATTTGTCTTGGAGTACTTCTTGTCCATAGCAACAAGTATGAGTCATATTTAGAGATTATGCTTCATACTTTTCAGCCTTTCAGTAGTGGATGTGAAGACATGTCAAGAAATCAGTTGTTGAAAAAATTATTTTGGAAGTTTGTATACACTTGATCAAGTGAATTTTAGCTAATTAGAAGTGGGGATGTACATAAATAATCTCACCACTCGAGAATTTATTTTAAATTTTATATTTCAGTTTGATTTCCGTATTACAGTCATGTTGAAATAACTTACAGAAGATTGAAATCTAGATATTGACTCCCATTACCCAATGGCTAGGCATGCTGGTATTTTTTGAGTTAATGAGAATAATTGTTGGTTGGAGAAATAAGGGCTCGACAAGGCACTGGAACTACAGTCCTTGAAGCATACCAGGGAGGAATTCATCCCCAATAGGAGCCACTATTATCACTGCAAATTTTCAAATATTTTCGAAGTCTGGTCATCATTCTCCAAGGAACCAATTTTCTTGATCAGTTCGGTTATAAGATGAAAGTGTCACTGTCAAAGTGTCATGGTGTGCAAGTGAAGTCTAGAATAACTATATAGTGAGATGAGAAGTGTAAAACAGTCAGATAGTTCTAAATATGAACTAGATCCAAGCTTAGGAGAGACTAGCGCTAGAGAATACCGAACAAGCTCAGGAGGGTTATGCCCTGGAGAAAAACAAATTAGTAATTAAGATCATTTATTCATTAAGGAAACGTATGTAGGCCTATTGAATGAAATAATTTTCATTATTGAATCAATTGTACAAATTTCCCGAAGACACAGAACTAGTGCATTTTCCTTAAAAAACTTAAGATTTTTGGAGGAAGTGTAAAGGGGAAAATAGATGGTCAGGATCAAAGCGCAAAATTGAAGTAGAAATATGGATAGTGGAGATCATGGCACAAAAATGCAAGTTAGATGAATGGAAAATATTAGATCGGGAGATCTAAGTTAGAGATAAGAGGTCGAGAATGGATATAGGAAATAAAAATGCAAGAGAGTTAATGGATCAGAGTTTGAGAAGAGTGGCCACGAGTCGGCCATACGTTCCATTGCACTTCACACTTCGCAAGTTTTAATACTTACCTCCCGTTCCTCATAAAAAAACTCCTGATTTTTTATTTGTGGTATTAAATGGGCCCCACTATCTGTCATGCCACATCACCTCCATTCACACTACACATCACACTTCGCAAGTTTTAACATTTAACGCTTCTGTCTCATAAAAAAACTTCCTATTTGCGATCTGCGGTATTAAATGGACCCCACTGTCTTTCATGCCATGTCACCTCCATTCACATCGCACATCACACTTCACAAGTTTTAACATTTAACTCTTGTGTCTCATAACAAAAATTCCGATGTGCAATATGCAGTATTGTCTTGGGCCCCACCTTTCGTCTCACCACACATCGTACTTCACGAGTTTTAATATTTAGCTCCTGTGTCTCATAATAAAACTTCTCATTTGCGATCTGCGATTGGCACCACCTCCTTGCCATGTCATCACCGCATCGCAAATCACATTCCCTCCTGCTTGTGTATTATGTTTAAAATGTTTCAACCTCGATCTATGATTGTGATATATGCATAAAGGGATTTTTCTCGTCTCGCTCATCTAATAATCTCTCTCACTAGTAAATTGAAACCCCGCTATCTCCTTCAATCCACCTCCATAACCTGTTTAACTTCCATATTTCTTGCTACTCTTTTATTTCTCTTGCTGGCCCAAAATTCAATACGTCTCCTTCTCATATCTTTCACGTGCCTGGTCCTTTTGTTTTAAACCTATCTATATGGTTTTTTCCAATCCAACACTATTTCCACTTTTATTTAGAAATCATATCACAACAAACAAGAAACCAAAGGAAAGGAACAATGGTAGAGTCTATCTGAAACATATTTCTGCCATTACTCTCAGCACCAACATGTTTCTACAAGGCAACATGCAACATTCAAGGAACATTCATAGGTTCACTTTCACTGCTATTACACTTTTTGTGGAGTTGGTTGCACCAGAACAAAGGAGGAGTCTTCCTACAAATTGCCACATCATACAACCACTTCAAATTGTTAGCCTAGATGATGTTTATTTTGATTATATCATAGCACTTTGTATTAAATTTTTTGGATAAGCCTAATCTCTTGCACGAGATGGTAATAACTTCTAGGAACATATTTACTCCTTTTGTGGGGATGAAATTTTTTATTTTCGTATATATGTGAAAAAATGCGAGGAAGAATGAGTTTGTTGGTTGTTCAACTTATTATATACTATGTCGAATATTTTTGAGTTCATAAGATATCCAGATGTGCTCTTGAGGACTCACAAACTGTGTGGTGTGTGTATTTTTTTCCCTTCTACTTTTACATACTTTATCTGCCTTTCCAAATTTATCATAAAAGTTCTATCGTATGCTTTTATAAGTCTTGTGAACCTCTAAGAGATACGGATCTATTTTTGTAAGTCTTGTTTAACCAAGCATTCCTGATTCAGTATGAATTAAACATTGTTCATTAGCATTCCTTGAGGTGGAATTAAACCATGTTTCATGTTTTTATAACTCTTTTGATCTAGCATGCATGTAAATTTGTTTTTGTGAGCCTTAATTAACCAAGAATTCCTAATTCATGAGGTCATGTTAGTCGAAAGAATTCCGTGTAATGGGATTCTTTAAATGCAAAGTGAGACTCTTCTAAGTTTTTTAAAAGCATTCTTTCACTATACATTTAAGATTTGGAATTTGTGTCACCCTTTCCTCTTAGCAGTGGGATTCTATTTTACATATCCACTGTTTATCCTCCATTCTTCTAAACATCAAGCTACAAACTCAATTTTTCTACGACATCATACACCAGTGCCCTCATATGTGTGAGAGATTCTTATTTGCTAAAAATCCTTTTCAGTATGTGTTAGTTTCAACCACTTTCCAAAAAACTCAATCAAATTATAAGAAAAGCCCTTGAGCTTAAGATGTGTCTGGTCAGGCGCTTTTCACAATCCAAGTTCTGATTCCAACGCCAATAGGTTCCATAAGTGCATTGTGACAAATAATGACTCAAGAAAAAATGTAGCAACAAGATTTCATAATGGAAATGAGAATAATAAATATGTACAAGATTTTATGGATGTTGTTGCAATCATGATTAGAATATGAAGAGGTGAGGAATATGAATTGTTTTAACTTGTGATAAAAAATTAACACTTATAGTGGCAGGATTGAAAAGAAACACCAGTAAATAAACTGAAAAAAATAGAAACAACAACAAGGAACACAATATTGATAATGAAATCATGAAAGGAAATCAATAGATTCACCATGAAAAACTTACTTGTAACATAGATAAATGAAGAGTTTCTTGATCCAAAGATGTGCACCCAACCCAAATGAGAATGATTATGACAATGGATTATTAATTGAGTTTATTTAAAAGAGATTACATGCAAAACTATCTCATGCATGACCATCACTTGTCAACAAGTGAATGATTTAGTTTAAGGAAGTTAAGTGGTCTCTTATTTTCTAGGAGTGTGCCTGCATAGATGGTCAGGATCAAAGCACAAAATTGAATTAGAGATATGGATGGCGGAGATCATAGCACAAAAATGCAAGTCAGACGAATGGACAAGATTTGATCACGAGATCTAAGTCAAAGATAACCAGTCGAGAATGGATATAGGAAATAAAAATGCAAGAGAGTTAATGGATCAGAGGTTGAGAAGAGTGGCCATGTGTCGGCCATAGGTTCCATCGCACTTCGCACTTCGAAATTTTTAATACTTACCTCCCATTCCTCATAAAAAAACTCCCGATTTTCGTTTTATGCTATTAAATGGGCCCCACTATCTGTCATGCCACATAACCGCCATTCACATCGCACATCACACTTCACAAGTTTTAACATTTAAAACTTGTGTCTCATAAAAATACTTCCGATTTGTGATCTGCAGTATTAAACGGACCCCATCGTCTGTCATGCCACATCACCTTCGTTCACATCGCAAATCACACTTTTCAAGTTTTAACATTTAACTCTTGTGTCTCATAAAAAAAATTCTGATGTGTGATATGCGGTATTGCCTTGGGCCACACTTTTTGTCTCACCGCACATCGCACTTCACGAGTTTTAACATTTAACTCATGTGTCTCATACTAAAAATTCTCATTTGCGATCCGTGATCGGCCCCACCTCCTTGCCACGTCATCACCCCATTGAAAATCAAATTCCCTCCCGCTTGTGTATTATGTTTAAAATTTTTCGACCCCGATTTGCGATTGCGATATATGTATAAAGGGATTTTTCTCCTCCTGCTCATCTAATAATCTCTCTCGCTAGTAAAATGAAACCCAGCTATCTCTTTCAATCCACCTCCATAACCTGTTTAACTTCCATATTTCTCACTGCTCTTTTATTTCTCTTGTTGGCCCACAATTCAATGTGTCTCCTTCTCATATCTTTCACGTTCCTGGTCCTTTTGTTTTAAACCTATCTATATGGGTTTTTCCACTCCAACACTATTTCCATGTATATTTCAAAATCCTATTATGACAAACAAGAAACCAAAGGAAAGGAACAATGGTAGAGTCTCTCTGAAACATATTTCTACCATTACACTCAGCACCAACACGTTTCTACAAGGAAACATGCAACATTCAAGGAACATTTATAGGTTCACTTTCACTGCTATTTACACTTTTTATGGAGTTGGTTGCACCAGAATAGAGGAGGAGTCTTCCTACAAACTGCCACATCATACAACCACTTCAAATTTTTAGCCTAGATGTTGTTTATTTTGATTATATCATAGCACTTTGTATTAGTTTTTTTGGATAAGCCTCATCTCTTGCACGAGATGGTAATAACTTCTAGGAACATATTTACTCCTTTTGTGGGGATGACAATTTTTTATTTTTGTATATATGTGACAAAATGTGAGGAAGAATGGGTTCGTTGGTTGTTCAACTTATTGAATACTGTGTCAAATATTTCTGAGTTCATAATATATCAAGATGCACCCTTGAGGACTCACAAACTGTGTGGTGTGTGTATTGTTTTCCCTTCTATTTTTACATACTTTATCTGCCTTTCTAGATTTATCATAAAATTTATATCTTATGATTTTATAAGTCTTGTGAACCTCCAAGACATATGGATATGTTCTTGTAAGTCTTGTTTAACCAAGAATTCCTGATTCAGTATGAATTGAACATTTTTCTTTAGAATTCCCTGAGGTGGAATTAAACCATGTTTCATGTCTTTATAACTCTTTTGATCTAGCATGCATGTAAATCTATTTTTGTCAGCCTTGATTAACCAAGAATTCCTAATTCATGAGGTCATGTTAGTCGGAAGAATTCCTTGTAATGGGATTCTTTAAATGCAAAGTGAGACTCTTGTAAGTTTTTTCAAAGCATTATTTCACTATATATTTAAGATCTAGAATTTGTGTCACCTTTTACTCTTAGCAGTGGGCTTCTATTTTACATATCCACTATTTATCCTCCATTCTTCTAAACATCAAGCTACAAAATCAATTTTTCTACCACATCATACACTAGTGCCCTCATATGTGTGAGAGAATCTTATTTGCTCAAAATCCTTTTTAGTATGTGTGAGGTTCAACCACTTTCCAAAAAAGTCAATCAAATTATAAGAAAATCCCTTGAACTTAAGATGTGTCTGGTCAGGCGCTTGTCATAATCCAAGTTCTAATTCCAACGCCAACAGGTTCCATAAGTGCATTGTGACAAATAATGGCTCAAGAAAAATTGTAGCAACAAGATTTCATAATGGAAATGAGAATAATAAATATGTACAAGTTTTTATGGATGTTGTCACAATCATGATTAGAATATGAAGAGGTGAGGAATATGCATTGTTTTAACTTGTGACAACAAATTAAAACTTATATAGGCAGGATTGAAAAGAAACACCAATAGATAAAATAAAAAACATAGAAACACCAACAAGGAACACAATATTGACAATGAAATCATGAAAGTAAATCAATAGATTCACCATGAAAAACTTACTTGTAACATAGATAAATGAAAGTTCTTGATCCAAAGATGTGCACCCAACCCAAATGAGAATTATTGTGAAAATGGATGATTAATCGAGTTTATTTAAAAGATATTACATGAAAAACCTATCTCATGCAAGATCACCACTTGTCAACAAGTGAATGATTTAGTTTAAGGAAGTTAAGTGGGCTCCTATTTTCTAGGAGTACGCCCACATAGATGGTCAGGATCAAAGCACATAATTTAAGTAGAGATATGGATGGCAGAGATCATAGCACAAAAATGCAAGTCAGTTGAATGGACAAGATTTGATCGCAAGATCTAAGTCAGAGATAAGCAGTCGAGAATGGATATAGGAAATAAAAATGCAAGAGAGTTAATGGACCAGAGGTTGAGAAGAGTGGCCACGTGTCGGCCATAGGTTCCATCGTACTTCACACTTTACAAGTTTTAATACTTACCTTCCATTCCTCATAAAAAAACTCCCAATTTTCGATTTGTGGTATTAAATGGGCCCCACTATCTTTCATGCCACATCACCTCTGTTGACATCGTATGTCACACTTCACAAGTTTTGACATTTAACGCTTGTGTGTCATAAAAAAACTTCCGATTTGCGATCTACGGTATTAAATGGACCCCACCGTCTGTCATGCCACATCACCTTTGTTCACATCACACATTGCACTTCGCAAGTTTTAACATTTAACTCTTGTGTCTCATAGCAAAAATTCTGATGTGCGATATGCGGAATTGTCTTGGGCCCCACCTTCCGTCTCACTGAATATTGCACTTCACAAGTTTTAAAATTTAACTCCTGTGTCTCATAATAAAACTTCTCATTTGCGATCTGAGATCGGCCCCACCTCCTTACCGCGTCATCACCCCATCGAAAATCACATTCCCTCCCGCTTGTGTATTATGTTTAAAACGTTTCGACCCGATCTGTGATTGCGATATATGTATAAAGGGGTTTTTCTCCTCTCGCTCATCTATTAATCTCTCCCGCTAGTAAAATGAAACCCCTCCATATCTTTCAATCCACCTCCATAACCTGTTTAACTTCCATATTTCTTGCTTCTCTTTTATTTCTCTTGCTGGCCCACAATTCAATGCATCTCCTTCTCATATCTTTCACTTGCCCAGTCCTTTTGTTTTAAACCTATCTATAAGGGGTTTTCCACTCGAACACTATTTCCACGTTTATTTCAAAATCCTATCACGGCAAACAAGAAACCAAAGGAAAGGAACAATGGTAGAGTCCCTCTGAAACATATTTCTACCATTACTCTCAGCACCAACACGTTTCTACAAGGAAACATGCAACATTCAAGGAACATTCATAGGTTCACTTTCACTGCTGTTTACACTTTTTGTGGAGTTTGTTGCACTAGAACAGAGGAGGAGTCTTCCTACAAACTGCCACATCATACAACCTGTTGTGGTGGATTAGTCACATTGGTGTATGAAATCGTACCAGCTTAGAGAGTGTGGTCTACTCTCTAAACTATTGGTAACAGAGAGAAAGTGGGGGAGCTCAAAAGAATAAAAATTAATGGAAATAGTATGCTGAAGTATGCTCCGGTTAAAATAAAACTAAAAACAAAACTATTCAGAATCTATATAGAGATTTCAAAATGATAATAATGCAAATGAGGGCTCGATGGCCTCTTCTTATTAAACGTTTGAAACAGAGAATATATTTTACCCACTCTTCAAATGGCCCGTAGGTAATGGCTCTATGTCCCGATGCAAGGATGTTACCATCCAAGCTTTGCCTCTGATGCAGTCTCACTCTCTCTCTCTCTGTTGTGGTGGACTAAGATGTTGGGTGGCCAATTATTGTGTCCTCTTTAGCTCCCACTCCGGGTCACACACAATGCTCGTGTTGCTTGGGAAACTTTGGCTAGCATAACAAATTGATCACCATTTCTTCATCTCTTGGTGGGTTTATATAGGTGAGCTTCAAATCCTCCTTCCCTCCCTTAGTACATGATGGATGGTGACCCAAGGGAGAGGTGTGATTCCATTGTGTGCTCACATAATGTCTAAGGAGGTGTTGGTGGATGTCATTAGGTGGATTTCACATAAGGAGTAACTGCCCTTTGCTTGGTGTGGTCCCGAAAAGTGACTTTTTTCCATTCCAGGAATGCGCGCTTATCGGGAAAAAAGGTGCGCAAAAGGCACTCTTCTCAAAGGATAAATCACGCATTTTAGCATTTATGACTAGTTCAAATCTGATTTTCTCAAATCCTTAGAGATTTTAAATACTTCTTTATTCCATAATGTATTCCTATCCTGTAAATCCTTGGGCTCGAAATTAATTGATGTCATCTTCTGCTGTACGATTTTATAGTGTTAACTGTTGCCCCCTAATGTGTGAGGTCTAGGAAGAACTGTATAGCCGAAATACATTATAGTTTCTTTTCTGTATCGTATGCAGAGAGAGAGAGAGAGAGAGAGAGAGAGAGAGAGGTCTGCGTGTACTTTGGAATTGACAACACCTTCCACCGTTTCCGAGATAACCATGGCCTAAAGGACCCCCTGCAAGCAGACAAAATATACAACATATTTACAAAATTTCAATGAGGCAGGCGTGTCCCATGCTCATGATGCTATGGCTAGTTAAACAAAATTGATAGATACATGTGCTATCTATGCCACTACTATGGTAGTGATGTTGGTGGTTGTTGACGAATACTGCTGATGCCCTCAGGGGCATTTTTTCTTTGAAGATAGGTGGAATGTGGTACCCATATGCGTAATGATGGTATGGCATATCACTATGCCATGTATGCATATGTACTAGTTGGGACCTTCCCATGTAAACATTGTTGTCAGAGATGCTTATGGAGGCACATGTCTTCGACAGATCTGATTAAAATGCAATGGTTGTAAGGTACGATACCATCGTGACATGAAAGATTTTGTTGTGGTCTAATGTCAGGAGGATCAATGACATCTGTGGAAAATGATGTCTCCCACAGTGCCACCCAAGGAAACCCCTTTGCATGGGGAGGAGTCATCCAAGGTACTGCTTCCTATTTAGAAAAGAGGTATTGAGGTCGACAAAAAGGAAGCCTTAACCGAACCATGGGTTTCCAACCTGAGGGTTTGGGGACCGAGATATGATGGGCTTAATATATGCATGTTGGTGAGAGGTGACTGAAAATGGATGATGGGGATTCAGTGGCCCAAGGTTGAAGTATACTTGAGCAGCTTGGCAGTAGTCATAGTTATTTCTGACAGAAAAATCCCTGGAGTCGGTAGGACCTCTAGGGTGGGTAGAACTGGCTATGAATTTTGGGATTGTGTGTGCATGGGGTGAGTGAAATACTTTGACCAAGGGGAATGAGGGATTGTGCCATGGGAGAAAAGGTGAAATATGAGGGCGAAATAGCGAAGGGCATCATTTGCGGTCTTTGTACACTTACCAAAAGAATAAAATAGTTGGGTTTGGTTTGTACAAAAGACAAAGACGGGTACCCCAAAACATGAAAGAGGGTCACTCATTGAAGGTGTGAGGATGATGTTTTGCTAGGGGTAGGGGCCCCATTGGTTGGTATCCTGTGCGGGGTTGATGAAGCAAAAGATATTGCAGATGGGATTATGCTGATGGAGGTATGGCAGGCCAAATGTGGTGCGTGGAGGTGCGCTTTCAATCTTATTGTACAACCTGATTGTTTGGGAAGGGGGTTGAGTTTGAATGGTGAACTTGACCTTATGCATGATATATGGATGGGCATGAGGTGCTTCCCAGACTAAAATGTTATAGCCATGGCATCACTTGTGGGGTGATGTATGGTCTATTTTGGATGACGATCACTATGGAGGGGAGGCTCTACCAACCAACATAGATGTTTATCATATGCAGGGTGAGGTGACAATAAACGTGGTCAGGTATGAGGACCCCTATGGTTTATTTCTGATGGAGAAATGATGTTAGGATATGCAAAGTTCTATGAGACTCTATCATGCTGAGGGTAGAATGATAACTACTCTGGAACTTTCAATGAATGGTGTTGTGAACGGTTTATGGGTTCTTCCTGCAAAAAAAAAATACCTCAAGTGAAAGCATCTTCTTTTCATCCAATATTATTGAAAAACATGAATTTTGGAAAGGAAGATGGGAGGGTGCATACCTGCCGGCGCTGAAAAAATTATTTTTCTAGAAAGCGACTGTGGGGAATTTCTTTCGTTCGTCATGGCATACTGATAATGGTGCAACTTACGGTTTGTGGAATGAACCTTTTTATCTCCTATTATTGACCTCCGAATTTCTAGGAAAGGGCGATAAGTATGGGATTATGGCCCTCATCCAATTCATTTGTACTTGTTGAGTGTTGGGAGATCAGAGGTGATTGCAGAGCCTTTCTTGTCGCTGCGATCAGCCTGTGTACTGAGGACTAGAGATATTATTCCGAGGTAACTTTCATGACGTCCTGCATTTCAATTTTTTCAGTTTGATGATGCCGAGGGCGGTACAAATTGGGTTTGTATGGCCTCAAAGGGACTTTTTTCCCTAGATTGCATGGGCAATCTAGGCAAAGAGGTGCCCCTCTTGCGCTTATTTCTAAAGGACAGATGCGCTGAGGCACGCTTTTTCGTCCTTTTTGTGTGTAAGGGCGCGCCTATGAATGAAATAGGCATGCAATGGCGCGCCTGTCTCTCAGGGCAGGGTTTTTGTAAAAAATTAGGTTTTTTGTCCCTTTTGATTTTTTTCTCTGTACTAATGGGTGCCTGTTGCTTGGCAGGTTGGTGTGGAGAGAGTGAGATTGGTCCGAGATACGGACCGCTCTGGCTGCTGATGCGGGGGTACTCCATCAGTTGGCTACTTGGGGCCTTCTAAAATTTGTTGAGAATGAGTTCCTTTGGTCACTGGACTGATTGCTTCATTATATTATACAACATTGGCGCAGGAGGTACAATATGTTTGTACTGAGGGGGATGAACTTGATTATCTATCCAGAGACAGATATATAATTCATGACTACGTTGAGATTTCTTTTAATTAAATTTGGAGAATATCTCATGAATGTGACAACAATAGGATTTGTTGCTAAATTGACTCCATCTAATTCTGATGTGGAGTTATTGCATCCTATTTTGTTGTGATTGAATTTATGATTCAGTTTCTACTCCCAGCTATAAAATGTAAGCCCGTAGAGGAAAATGAGTATGATGAGGAATGTGAGGTGAGTGGAAGAGATGTGCAGATGCAAAACTATACTATTGTAATTCTCCTTTTGCTGAATGAGATTTCCGATGCCTCTGTTTGGTGGATGTAGCCCAGAATGGTTGGGTGAACCACATTAAATCTTTGTCTCTTTATGTTTTTTTGTTGTGTGTCTGTGTGTTTTATTTAAGCTTTTCGCTGCTTAACTCAAAAATTGGTATCAGAGCTGTTGTTGTTGAGCTAGTACATGCATTGAGTCTGCTGCCTATGACAAAGAGGCCGAGAGGTCAGGTCTGCTGCATGTGACAAAGAATCTGAGAGGCCAGGTCTGTTACGTGTGAGTAGCGTATTCTCTCCTAGTAACCATGTTGTAGTTTGTGCTTTTGGTTTTAGGATGTATGTTTGCGGTGAAATTGCCGTGTGAAATAAGCTATGTCAAGCTGTTCCCGTTTCAAAGAAGCTGTGTGGACTGAGACTGTTGAACTAGATCAAGCTTGCGTGGATCAAGCTTGAGTGTGGGATTCCGATCTGCCAAGCCGTGAGTTGTTCATTCATAGCTGTGCGTTGTCAAGTTGGAGCACCGGTGTTGAGGGCCAAGTTCATAGCTATGAGCTGTCAAAGCCAATTGCAGAAGGCATGAGACGTGGCCGTGGTTATAGATAAGGCTGGCTGTGCATTGAACCGTGAGGTCGGGTATGAGAATTGAACCAAGGCTGCAGTGGAAGAGCCGATTTTTTATTTTGAAAAACAGTCATCGTGGAAGAGCATATTTAAATGTTTCGGGTTATTACCTTTAATTTCAGCGTGGAAATTATCCAAAGTTTTGTGCTAATTTTGTGTGGATGCAATTCAATTCGTGGGCAGTGATTCCAGTGCCTAGCTAGAAGTATCCATTGGTTTTTTCATTTAGTCCCATCATTGAGCTGCATGAACCGAGTAATGTCCCTGAGCTGAGTTGACCATGGAATATCCACTATCCATGTGGATTGTTGAACGAACATTTTTTATTGGCGAAGGGAATTTTTAATCAAAATTAATTCCTTCTGAAATTGGAGATTTTTGACACAAGCTACTAAACATGGAAAAACACAAAGTGCTCGATTTGAGATCGAGAACTTCAATGGGAAAAACAACTTCAAGATCTGGAAAGTGAAGATGCACGATCTACTCGTATAGCAAGGTGTGGCAAAGGTGCTTTTGGGCAAAGCCAAACAACCTTTCGCCATGACAGATGACGAATGGAGTGACTTGGATGAAAGAGCACTGAGCAACATTCGATTTTGTTTGGCGGATGATGGTTTGTTTAACATCATGTTAGAGAAAACTGCTGCTGATTTGTGGAAAAAGCTTGAAAAGTTGTACATGACAAAATCTTTAACCAATAGGATTCTCCTAAAGAGACAGTTGTACAACTTGCGCATGAAGGAAGGTACATAAATTACTGATCATTTGAATACTTTTAATACTCTCTTGGTGCAGTTAGAAAGTATAGAAGTAAAATTTGAATTAGAAGATAAAGCTGTAACTTTATTATGCTCGTTGCCCGAGTCATGGGATCATTTTGTTACTTCTATAAGTCTTAGTTCATCAAAAACCCTTGAGTTTGATGATGTTGTTAGAGATTTGCTATCTGAAGAAACAAGGAAAAGGTCAAATTTAGAAACCTCTACATTAGAAGCAATGACGGTTAGAGGTCGTTCTAAAGAAAGATGCTTCAGTAAGCAGAACAACTCACGGTCAAAATTGAAAGGGAAGAAGAGTAAGGTAAATTGTTGGTTTTGTGGCAAATCAAGACATTTGAAGAAGGACTGTTCGAAGAGACAAAAAACATCTAAAGGAGACTCTTCAACAGAGAAGAAAGAAGAAAACACGATAGATACAGGTTCGAAATCTGTTTCAGGTATGAGTGATGAAGTGTTATCAGTTAGTTTGTCTAATAATGATCAACATTGGTTGTTAGATTCTGGTGCGTCAAATCACTTGTGCATTCATAGAGAGTGGTTTAAATCTTATAAATAAATAAATGATGGAGTGGTTTACATGGGAAATGATGTCTTGTGTAATATTGTGGGAATTGGAAGTATCCAGATTAAAATATTTGATGGGAAAAATAAAATATTAACTGATGTAAGACACATACCTGAACTTAGGAAAAACCTCATTTCTCTAGGAGTGCTAGACACAAATGGATATAAAACCTTTATTCAAGGTGGAGTACTGAAATTTTATAAAGTAATTTTACTAGTAATGAAAGCAAAGAAGGTTGGAAATATTTTTCACTTAGAAGGAAGAATAGAGTCAGATCATGCTTCTACAGTATCTGAAAACGACAGTAATTCTATTCGTTTATGGCATCAACGGTTGGGCCATATAAGCGAAAGAGGATTAAAAATTTTATCTGATCGTAAGTTACTTCTTAGTTTAAAATCTTCTAAGTTATATTTCTACAAACATTGTCTATATGGGAAACAAAGCAAGCAGAAGTTTAAAACTGGAAAACATAATAGTAAGGGAATCCTTAATTATATCCATTCTAATATTTGGGGTCCATCTCCTACAATCTCATATGGAGGATCATCATATTTTGTATCTTTTATTGATGATTTCTCTGGAAAAGTGTGGGTCTATATGTTAAACAAAAATTCTGATGTATTCACAGTTTTCAAACAGTTTAGAGCATTAGTTGAAAACATCACTAGAAGAACCATTAAATGTTTAAGAATTGAAAATGGTGGTGAGTTTACTTCAAAGGAGTTTGATAATTATTGCAAGGACACTGGGATCGAAAGACATAAAACTACTGTATATACTCATCATCAAAATGGAGTTGCTGAACGCATGAACAGGACTCTCTTAGACAGAGCAAGAAGTATGCTTAGTAACACCAATTTGCAGAAGGAATTGTGGACAGAAGCTGTATCTACGACTTTCTATTTGATAAATCGATCAGCATCAACTGCAATCAGATGCAAAATTCCTCAAGAGGTATGGAAAGGTCATCCATGTGATTATTCTAAATTGAAATTTTTTTGGTTGTGATGCATATGCTCTAGTTCTGAAACATCAGCGTTCTAAATTAGATCCTAAATCAAAAAGATATATCTTTGTTGGATATGGTGATGAGACTAAGGGATACAGGTTGTGGAATCCTACTACTTACAAGATCATCATTAACAGAGATGTTAAATTCAATGAATTGTCACTCGATAATCCAGATGTAGATGATAAATTGAAACAGGATAATGTACCTAAGTTTCAACATATTCAGTTTGAAACCAGTTCAAATACTGATGATAGTGCAGATCATGAACAAGTTTCAGATGCAGATCATGAACATGTTTCAGATGTAGATCATGAAGAAGTTACTACAGATAATAATCAACAAATTGTGGAAGAACCAGAAACATCTTTAAGTAGGTCTATGAGAATCAAACATCCTCCTAAAAGGTATGATGATTATTTTACTTCAGTTTCTTTAACCGCTAATGATGATGAACCTTTGTGCTATCAGGAAGCTATAGAAGGTTCTAACGGTGATAAGTGGAAAGAAGCTATGAAGGACGAGATGAAGGCATTAGACAAGAATGCCACATGGGATCTGGTGTAACTTCCTAAAGACAGAAAAGTTGTGGGATGTAAATGGGTTTACAAATTGAAAAAGGGTGTTGATGATACAAAGGTCATGTACAAAGCGAGGCTGGTCACAAAAGGTTTTTCTCAGAAAGCAAGAATTGACTTTCATGAGATGTTTTCACCAGTTGTAAAAATTGTTTCAATTCGGATTGTGTTAGCATTAGTTGCTTTACTTGATTTAGAATTACAGAAACTAGATGCTAAAACTGAATTTTTACATGGAGATTTAGATGAGGAGATTTACATGGAACAACTGGAAGGGTTTGTTCAAAATCGCAACAATAAATTTGTCTGTAGGCTCAAGAAATCATTGTATGGTCTAAAGCAGTCGCCTCGACAATGGTACAAGAAATTTGATTCTTTCATGATAAGTCAAAATTATATAAGAAGTGAATATGATCATTGTGTTTACTTTAAGAAATTGAATAATGGCATGTTCATTATGTTAGTATTATATGTTGATGATATGCTTTTAGCAAGAAAAAGCATAAGTGAGATCAACAGGTTAAAGGCTCAGATGGCTAGGACGTTTGATATGAAAGATCTAGGAGCAGCAAGACAGATTTTGGGCATGGAGATTTTTAGAGACAGGAGCAATCGTAAGTTGTGGCTATCACAAAAGAAGTATATTGAGAAAATTCTCTTAAGGTTTGGTATGAACAATGTGAAGCCTGCTTTAGTCCCTTTAGCTTCCCATTTTAAGCTTTCTTCAAGTTTATTTCCTAACACAAATGAAGAAAAGGAATATATGTCTTGAATTCCATATGCCAATGTAATAGGTTGTTTGATGTATGTGATTGTTTGTACATGACTAGATATTTCACATGTAGTTGGGGTTTTCAGCAGGTATATGGAAAATCCAGGAAAAGAACACTGGTCAGCAGTGAAATGGGTGCTTCGGTATCTGAGAGGCACAAGTGATTATTGTATCACTTATGACAGAAGTAGTGAATTTGTTTGTGGATATGTTGATTCCAATTTTGCAGGTGATTTGGATAAGAGAAGGTCAACTTCAGGGTATTTCTTTACTCTTGCAGGTGGAGCTATTAGCTGGATGTCAAAGCTACAGAACATTGTTGCTTTATCCACTACAGAAGAAAAATACATATCTGCTTCACATGCTTGCAAAGAAGCGGTTTGGTTGAAAGGTTTGTTTGGTGAGTTTGGTAGGTTATAGGACAACATCAAGTTATTTTTTGATAGTCAAAGTGCAATTCACTTGGCTAAAAATCTGGCCTATCATAGTAAATCAAAGCATATACCTATCAAGTACCATTTTGTAAGATAGGTTATCACTAAACGGGGAGTCTCTCTTGAAAAAGTGCATACAAAGGAAAACTGTGCAGACATGTTCACGAAACCAGTTTTATTAGAGAAGCTACAATGGTGTTTGGCTTCTCTTGGCTTGTAGAAAATATAAAAATAATAATGGAATAGGGTATCAGGCTAATTGTTGTCAAGGTGGAGATTGTTGAGATTTCTTTTAATTAAATTTGGAGAAAATATCATGAATGTGACAACAATAGGATTTGTTGCTAAATTGACTCCATCTAATTTTGATGTGGAGTTAATGCATCCTATTTTGTTGTGATTGA
This sequence comes from Pinus albicaulis, assembly GCA_034641835.2. Taxonomy (NCBI): domain Eukaryota; kingdom Viridiplantae; phylum Streptophyta; class Pinopsida; order Pinales; family Pinaceae; genus Pinus; species Pinus albicaulis. The sequence goes on along the minus strand of CM076575.1, from coordinate 601,418,500 downwards.
ATTTATGATTTAGTTTCTACTCCCAGCTATAAAATGTAAGCCTGTAGAGGCAAATGAGTATGATGAGGAATGTGAGGTGAGTGGAAGAGATGTGCAGATGCAAAACTCTGCTATTGTAATTCTCCTTTTGCTGAATGAGATTGTCGATGCCTCTGTTTGGTGGATGTAGACCAGATTGGTTGGGTGAACTACATTAAATATCTGTCTCTTTATGTTTTTCTACTATGTGTCTGTGTGTTTTATTTAAGTTTTCCGCTGCTTAACTTCAACAGACTGGGTTACTGCCTCATGGTGAGGGACTGAGGTATCCACTCCCTGCTGGAAGAGTGAACATAGACAGGTTCCAAAGGAGGCATTGCAGTGGTGCACCTCTTACCGAGGGGTGCATCAATATTGCATCAGTGACAGATGTGGCCGAGTGGTGTGCTTTCGCCATTTTTGTGCGACTGGCGGGGTCGTTTGCTCTGCATCCGGCGTCGGCCCTCCTGGTGGGAGTTTTACGCCGCTTGAGGAACGAGCATTTTTTCGATTCTGCCCACTTCTATTTTGATGGTATGGTATCGCAACTGAACAGGGTTGAATGTGGATCCAAATAATTTTTGTATGCTAGCATCTTGTGTATCATTATGTATGAGAGGGTGGTGCTTCTGAGGCTTGTTGTGGCAGTGCCTATTGGGGGGCTGAGAGAGCCATGCATGAGGAGGTGGGCTCCGGTGATGCCACACAACCGTGGCAGCATGTTGGGTTGTTATTGGAATGACATGACAAAGGCTTGGTTCGAGGCCAAATCACAGATTTTTTTTCCATATCCGGATGAGGGGATGGACTTTCAGGGTGATCCAGATATTGGTCTCCCTTTTGGTTATGTTTGGGGTCCTGCAGGTATGTGCCATTTTTCTACATTTGTTCAAATTTTTATGTACTTGTGTGTTTTTTTATTGACACTGAAATTCCTTTGGTTACTCGTGTAGATGTTGGAAAGGTGGGATGCCCAGTGGCCCAACTGGTGGGTCACGATCCTCCGCCACGACTATAGGGTGTTCGGGGAGGAGGTGGCATAGGTGGACCAAGTGGTGGTGCCAGTGGACCTGGCAGGGATGGTGCTAGCCCTTCTGGTGAGGGAAACATCTCGGCTGTAGCTGAGGTAGTGGTCGAGCAAGCTCATGCAAATGTGTCTGAGGCACGCATTACAGCACTTACAGCTCAGGTGGCCACTCAAGAGGACTTCCAAGGTCGCGTGGACCGCTTGACCTAGGGGATGCCTGCTCGAGGTTTTATGGATAACCTCGAGGAGGTTTGGCTAGAGATGGTGATGGTCTGCGAGAGGTATTATCATCCCACTCTACGACGTGTAGCTATCACAGTGGTGACAAAAACTTTGGTGGTGGTACCAAGACTAGTGGTGGGCCCAAGTGCTCCTCTTGAGGGGTTACCCCCCTAGAGTAGTTTTGTACACAGGGAAAGCACCCGTTATGAGGATGCTTCCCTTATTTTTGATGACCTTTGTATCTTCAGGCTAGCTAATGGGCCAGCGACATTATTTTTTGTACTTAGATACACATATATTTTGATATATATGAGAGTTATTTTTGCGGCTCGACATGGTGTGCTATCTATTTCGGTTTATGTATTTTTTATTATGCTAATTGATATCCATATTTTTGGCTTTTTATGTATGATGGTTTATTCACAATGCATTCCATTCTAGGATATTGTTAGCTATGTGATCAGCTGCTTGGTTTTGATTCCTTGATACATGTGAAAATGTAATGTAATCAATTTGTCTGCTTAATATTTTGGCACGCAATTTTTTCTAAACAGGTTTGCGTATCTGGTTTCAAGTATTTGGTTTAATTGTGATACTACTGACTTAGAATTGAGGTAGACATGCATATGGCAGATTCCTTGATGGAGGGCCTCACACATAAGTCTGATAACGACATCATATTCTACCTGATTTTTGGTTGCTGATTCGATGCACACGTCGTTTGAACACATTGGTGATTGGTCAGGGTGGTAGATGACCCAGGTGGCTGTAGCTAAGTTTTGAGACCATCGTGATGCTCCATCAGCAAATCCAAAGTAGGGTTCAAGTTGGTGATCCATGGTGGCACTTTGAGCGTGTTTAGGTCTTTGGGTCAAAAATATTTTGGTATTGGGATTTTTGTGTACCCTAACTCTAGGGGATAAGGGCTACTGGGGCCCTTATGGGTAGTACTTCTTGAAGTAAAGGTCGTTGATGGGGTTAGTGAGGTAGGTCTCATCCAGTTCCGTCAAGATGTATGCCCCCTGTCGGAGGCAATGTTTGATGATATAGGGTCCTTTCCACAAGGTTTCGAACTTTCCTAGCCCTAAGGCCTCTTTTGCGACATCGTAGCAAAGGACTAACTCTCCCTTGGTAAATGAGTGAGGGGTGATGTGGTGGTTGAATGATACTTTCACCATTTTCTTAGGGCCTCATTATGTTGCAGCGATTGTCACCAAATTTCATCAACTAGCTCTAGTTGTACTAGGCATTGTTCTAGAGGCTGGGTGTCATCAAGGAGTTCGATGGTGGTGTGCAAGTTTGGGATCTTGCGGAAATCAATGCAAAAGCACAAGGTACCTTGGTCTTTTGTGATGGAAGTAAAGTCGAAATCCTGGGACGAGGGGGCTATTGGAATCCTATGTTGGGTGTGCGATGATACAAGTAGTATTTGGTGAATTGTGTCACTGGCATGCGGCGAGGGAAGGATCTCACTAATGGAGTCCTGTGTGAGCATAAGGTCTGGTTTCCCACTAGGATAGTCAATTTCCGGTAGGTGGAAGTTTTTTTTATCACAGAGGTGCCCGAATGCTTTTAGTAGCAGGCATACCTCTAGCGCGTGATCATGACTGGTGAAAATGGTGCATGGTATCATAGCGCTGACAGAGTAGATAGTGTGAGATTCTACGCTACTCGTTGTCCGTGATGTGGATGCTTGGAAAGGGTCGGTCATGGATGAGGTCGCCTTCTGCTTCTATTTTTTCATCGTAGGTTGAGACTTGCCTTCCTCTTTGGTGGATGGTTGACTTAATGCCACTCTAGATGCTCTTAGCTTGGGGAGATGTGCACACTTAAATGTGTGATGAAAGTGTAAGAAAATTCGGCAATAAGTGCATGTGATCCTCTCTTGATTAGAGAGAAGTTTTTGAGGGAGAGGCGAGACTATGCAGAGACTGTTTGAAAGGGGCTTGAGTTCTCTCCATTGGTTGACTCGGTGATCATTCAGATCACATAGGTTGCATATTATCCTAGGCTTTTCCTGGGGTACACGTGGTTGGTGCGTGGTCTTATCAGGCTTGACACACCATTGCGGTGGTGGGGACGTTAAGCCGACAATTATCTTTTATGCCATTCCTGAAGATCTCCTGTTCTCTTTTCTACGACATTAATCATGTCGATAGTGGGATAGATATGTGAGACATAAGTACAATGTCAGTCATAATTATTACCTTGACATATCAGTCAAAATATCCGTGATGTGGGGGTCCCATCGTGCTTGGTCTGAGGCCAGGAAGGGAACCAACGTCGCAACACTGCTAAATCAAGGCATTGGACGACTATATGGTCTGTATTTTTGCATAACGTGCATTCGAGTGTGTTTCGTGAAGTGTCGTTAGGGGTAACTAAGGGTTCCCTGCTAGGCCGTTCTTCGGCTGATAAGAACATTATGGACCCGCTCATCTCCTCTGCTTGGGTCATGGAGCTACTGGTGGACTCAGCATCTATATTGTCTTCTTGGGAAAGATGAATGATGGCTGAGCGGAGGCTAGCAAGGGCTAGCCAGAAGCGAGGTATGTAGTGATAATCCTCCAATAGGTGATTTTTGGCGCATAACAGGCATGTGAATTGTGCTGCCCGTAGCCCCACATAGTAAACCCTTTCGATTGGATACCATATGTGAATGAGTTCCAATGCGGCACACTCTTCGAGGTAGTGGCCATGTTCATCGCATATCGTGCAACATATAATCGGCATTACTGGGGGCTGCTCTATGAATTTGTGCTCCTCTTGTAAGTATAGGATGGCATGCGGCTCGTCATTGATAGATTAGATGGAGGGATCCTCTTGATAGGATTGCTTGATTGCGTGTAAGGTGTCCCTATATTGTGGTATTTCTAGAAAATGGTGGGTATAGTTCCCATAGGTGTCACAGATAGTGCATGCATGACTGGTATGTAGTGGTTTTCTTGTACTTTTGGTGGAAATTTCCTTTTTATGGGAATTCAATGTCGAGGTACCTGCTTCGCAGCCGAGGAGTGGTTTTAACTCGTCCAACTCTAGACATATGTGGGTAGGGTGTCCTGTGCTATCACATATAGCGTAGGCTGATGACTCCCTTTGCATCATGGGGGTCACTGCTTTCTTTCCTCTCTTGGCGATTTTCTTGGCCGTGGTCACCGGTTTCACAATGGGAATTTCCCTTGTGGGGACAGTTTAGACCGTTACTTGGGTAGGCTAGGGCTCCTTGGGATTGGGGGGCTTTAACCCAAAATGAATAATGTTGGTAGTTCATGTTCCTGCAGGGGGAACAAGGTAACAAACTGGGAATGCCAATGATATGTTGGGTAACACCAGTGTTACCAAAACCTGCTGGGAGATGAAGCCAAGAGGTGGGTAGAGAAAAGGGGTTTGGGAGGTGGCATAGGCTAGAGAGATTATCGTGGCCAATGCCTCAGTTTCATTACTGCTTGAATTCGTGTCCTGAATAACCTCGATGATTGATGTGTACATCATGCATACCAGGGCCCCTGTGGCATCGAGTGATACCTTAGGGATAATGGGAGGATCTCCTAGGAATGACCCTAGGACGAACAATGGTTTGAATTGGCCACGACCATATTCTTGATACCGTGAAAGACCATTTGCGACTATATATACGTAGGGTAGAATTACATATATGTTGGTTAAGGGACGCTTTTCACTATGCGTCAGCTGGTCTACCGTAATGATTCAATCCTTGTGGGGGAACATCATGATGTGGAAGACAGCGGATGCTATGACAGACATGGCATACATATAACTCCGCCCAAGGAGTATATTGTAATCCAAGTGAGCGTCCAAGACTTTGATGTCTATGTGGATTGTCTTGCCGGCTAAGCAGACCGGTACATTTTGGAAGAGACCGACAGGGGTTGAGGGACGACCGTCGTATGCTCTAAGTGTGATGATGGAAGGTTTGAGTTCAGGGGCTCCTAACTTCTGCCATACATTCTTTGACATGATGCATGTGGATGCACCCTCATCAATGACACATCAGTGAATAGTGATACTTTGTACCGATACTGGTATCTGGAAGGCAACCATGGAGGGAAGCCTAAGGGTGGCTTTGTCTAAGTCAAAAGCCATCATGCCTGTGTCGGCAGGGTCTACAACACCTAATGTGGAAAGTAGGGGTTTTCGTTGCTTTGGGAATGACTGCAGTACTTCTAATGCAGACATAGCAGCCGGTGATTGAGTTAAATCATCTACGATGCTATAATTGTGGGCTGCTCTGGAGTATGTTGGGGTTCCTGTGTTTTGGTAGATTGGCTAACCAAAAGAAAAGACAACATCAAAACCGCTTTGGGATCTTAGGATCTAGCCCTCCTAGATCTAGAGAGGGATCTCTATATGTTTCTATAATGAATGTTGAGGTATAAAAGGTATAAGTTTTTAACACCTATTTATCCTACATTAATTGTCAATCCAGGAGCGACTTTTTGTTTCAAGAGTGTACTCTGTCTGAGGCTGCAATTTTAGCTAAGAGAAATGTTGTGTGAGATGTAGTATAGTATTCTAAATACAAGAGTAAACAGATTCTGGAAAATAAATCTAATTACAATAACATGAACTCAAGTATTCTAAAATATACCTATTCACTCAGCAGAAATCAATCGAGGATACAGTAGCAATAACTCATTCCTCTAGAAATTGATGCAATTGAAATAAAAATGGAACAAGAAAATCAATCTGGGAACGAGGAAGCAATAACCAATGTTCTCTATAGTTGACAGTCCTGATTTAAGGAAATTAAAGATAAATATAAATTGAACTAACTGCTATTGAAAGTAAACTAGGAAGAACTCTTTAAAAGCAAGCTTTATGCAATCGGGAAACTAATGAATTGGAAATGAACAGCAACTTGTAATCGAATAACAATGTAAATAAGCAACGAATTGTAACTAAATGAATTGAATGGTTGGTACTAACTAATTAATCTGAACAATAAATATGAACTTAAAGGAATCAAATAGCAAATTCTGCTAAACACCACACCCCGTCGACAACAAACGTTGTTAAACAGTAATCAAAATGAACAACAATCCAACGGAACAGAAAATAGAGTTAAATATTGAACAACAAAGATTTATAAGCGATAAAAATATGAATAATACAGGAATTAAGATCCTTGTTGAATTGGAACAGTAATGAAATTCATTAACGCAACACAGCAATACCAATAAGCAATTCAACAACAACTAATTAACTTTGCAAACATAATAAAACCGAACACAATTATCACACAATAGTAATTAAAGGATAGAAATACAAATAGCAGATCGATTCCACTAGGGTCGGCCCCTTAGCACCAATGAAACACTGCTGGGTTACTTCAGAGCTTGAGAAATGGAACGAAAACACATTTTTGTATTAATTAAACATAAAAAGTGTTTACAGTGACCGCTCTCTGATCACGAGAGTCAATAAAGTGTAGAATTACAAGAGAAATGTTTTAATCAATGATTCGACTCCTTCAATATCTAAAGGCATTGCCTTATATAAAAACTTTGACAGATAAGACAAGGAACAAGATAAGATTTGAACAGCGATCCCTCAGGATCGAAATATCCTAAGGGATTCGCTCCTTTTCTTTCTTTAGCTAGCGTTTGGTCTTCTTTGGCTACTGACGTGTTGTTCCCTGTATTCTCTTAGCTATGCATTCGGATTTCTTTCTTTTTGGCTAGATATGGCCTATTACTAGAGGAACAACAATTACTCCTGCTGTAGCCTCGCCTCTGGTATAGTTTTTCACCTCGCTTGATTCCTGTTTTTGACAATAAAAGGCAGTTTTTAGTTACTTTTTACAATAAACATAAGTCTTTGAAATTATATCATAATTCTACAATAAATCACCTTTCTAGAATAAAACGAGTTATGTTTAAAGGAAAATAATGAGAAAATACATGGTGAATTCATACCTTTTTCAATGCTCAACAATGATATGTCTTGAAAGCTTTAGTAGTTGATTTTAGGCTAGTTATGATGTATAGGGTTGTTTGTTTTGTTTGTTTGGTTGGAAAAATGTGTTTCATGTGGTATAGATAGAACATGGGAATCTACAAGCCATTGGGCAATGGAGTCATGTGAAATTCCAAATAGTTCTGACTGAGAAGGAAGGGAAACCAGAGGGCAAATCTAACTTGGTCAAGGATTTGTTGAAAAATATAGGTGAAATGGGATGAAAATTAAGGACTAAGAGTGAAAAAAATCTAAAACCTTTCACAATGGCTTAAAATATTCGGGGAATGCCCTATTTCCTCCAATAATCTCACTGCTTTGAACTTGATCAATATAAACACTCAAAGGAAAGAGAAATGTAGACTAAACCCTTCGTTAATAAATTATAGGATTCGGGGAACACCCTATTTCCTCCTACAAGTTTACCGTTGAAGTTTCAATCAACAAAGACATACAATTGCATTCAAAGAAGAGGGAATGCCTTAGACATATAGGACTGCAATTATAGGGACCCTTAAACACAACAATTACAATAACGAACAGAGGGTATGATTGAAACAAGTTCCTCTATCAAACTATGTTAGTATGAATCCTTCGTCGAAGTGTACGAAAAAGGACCACTTTAGCTACGCATAACTAATAGCCCTAACAACAGAAATGACTGCCAATATCTTCAGATCTGCAGTTAGTTTGACAAGATAATAGCTGCAAAACACCAGATCTATGAATGGAAAGACATTAAACAGTAAAAATAAGGGTTTGCTCCAGATACCAGTAGACAAGACAAGAACAATTTTTGAAAGAATTTTTGTATTAATCGGGCACCTGGGAGGAAAACAAGAAGGTGTATTCAATTCTCCTTAGCGGGATGGGTTCTTGGAAGTCCTCAGCACTTCAGATCTAAGCTTTCTCTCTCTTGTAGGTGTAGAAAACCCAATGCAAAAAATAGAGCTCAATGGGAGCAAATGATGAAAATGAGACCAAGTGTATAGATCCAGAGTGATCTAGTAGGCAACAAAAGGTGAGGAATGATGGGGAAAAACCCTCCTATTTATAACAAAATATTGGGTCATTCTAGATCTTGGTGCATGATTAAAATAATGTTAACCAAATCTAGATCCACCTTTTATGGAATACTTTATTATATTTGTTGGAGGGAAAGGGGCTTTGACTTGGGTCAAATCCCTTGATTAATCAAAAATAAATAAATAAATGATTTATTTATCTTTTTAAGGAAGTGGTTGGAAGATAATCAAATAAATAATGATTTATTTAATTATTTGTGGGTGATTTGGTCATATTTAACAGGGAATATTATCTAAATAAGATTTAAATAATTATTCCTAGAAAATAATAAGATAAATAAAGGTTTATCTAATTAATTTCTTTGTTTTTGGGTTAACATGACTAGGAATAATAATTAAATTATGGTTTAATTAATTATTCCATGAGGAAAATTAAACAAAATAGGTTTGTTTAATATTTCCTTTTGGGGTTTCCTGTTTAGACCATAAACAACCTAATAAATGTGGTTTATTAAGTTATTTTACATAGTGAAAGCAATTTTACATAGGGTAAAATTGGTCTTACATGGTGTACTTGGGTCCATCTAATGATGATAGGTTAGATGACCAAAAAATGGTGTAACAGATTGCCCCCCAGCGTGCGAGTGTCAGGAGCAAATCGTATGACCGAAGTACGTTGTAAGAATACAATCACTAGACAACAAAAGGGGATGGCAGAGAGAGAAATGTGAGGTAGATAGTGTGCTGAAGGACTAGACCCTGAGGAGACGAGACTCGCGGGTGCAACAAGTCTCTTTTTATGAGAGGGTACCTGTGCTGAAGGCGGCGGGGGAGGCATACCTATGCCCGCCGAGACAAAGTACAAAAGAATAGTGTGTCCAGTAAACAAGGGACCGAACCATAGAGTACAGCTAGCATAATCATGAGCCAGATAAAAATACAATGAGGAATCCCACATACATGTTGTGCCTGGGATAACAGCCAGGACTGGTACAATAATATCTGAGTACATGAGATAAATACAACCCAAATGCCCCTTGTAAATGGGGAAGGGCTCACAAAATCTGACTGATACATGCAAATCGAAGAGGTGCTGCAAGTGGCTAAGGCCAACATCATCAAAATCTGGAGCTGCATCGAAGGCTGCAAAGAAGAGGTCATCCAGGCATGTGGGGGGCTACCTGCAGGGCCACCCCCTCATGAGGGTTGAGACATCTCACACACACCCCCTCATCTGGTGTTTTGCAGCTATTATCTTGTCAAACTAACTGCAGATCTGAAGATATTGGCAGTCATTTCTGTTGTTAGGGCTATTAGTTATGCGTAGCTAAAGTGGTCCTTTTTCGTACACTTCGACGAAGGATTCATACTAACAAATGGCGACTCCACTGGGGAAAAACCCTCATATTTATAACAAAATATTGGGTCATTCTAGATCTTGGTGCATGATTAAAATAATGTTAACCAAATCTAGATCCACCTTTTATGGAATATTTTATTATATTTGTTGGAGGGAAAGGGTGTTTGACTTGGGTCAAATCCCTTGATTAGTGAAAAATAAATAAATAAATGATTTATTTATCTTTTTAAGGAAGTGGTTGGAAGATAATCAAATAAATAATGATTTATTTGATTATTGGTGGGTGATTTGGTCATATTTAACAAGGAATATTATCTAAATAAGATTTAAATAATTATTCCTAGAAAATAATAAGATAAATAAAGGTTTATCTAATTAATTTCTTTGTTTTAGGTTAAACATGATTAGGAATAATAATTAAATTATGGTTTAATTAATTATTCCATGAGGAAAATCAAACAAATATAGGTTTGTTTAATATTTCCTTTTGGGGTTTTCTGTTTGGACCATAAACAACCTAATAAATGTGGTTTATTAAGTTATTTAACATAGTGAAGGCAATTTTACTTAGGGTAAAATTGGTCTTACATGGTGTACTTGGGTCCATCTAATGATAATAGGTTAGATGACCAAAAAATGGTGTAACAAACTACAAGCATTAATAGTTAAAGGGAGATTTTACATACAATATTTAGTGGTAAAGAAAGAGGGCACGCCTAAACATTCTTTAACACACAGAATTAACCATTTCTGAAATAAAACAAACTAAATATTTAATAGAGCGATTAGACTACCTTGCAATATTCAGTAGTAGAAAAAATATAAACAATGAAGGATAAATAGGTCAGAGATGCTTCTAGGATACATTTCTCTGCCTAAACTTTTTATCCTACTGTAAGTCAAAGCATAATGGAACAGAGTGATAAATGGGAAATAACATTAACAATAGAGATTAATTCACCATAACCAAGCTCAGGGATCCAATGGTCCAACCTCCTTCATCAACAGAAAACAAAGATACTTCCACACTCTTTCAGAACACCAACGCTTCTTCAAAGCAACAATATGTATTACTTTAGAATTCACAAAATGCCAACCTTTTACAATGAGACTTCGAAGAGTATTTATAGAGAAAATGAGAAAAGTAGGTGGAGAGAGTTTTAATGAATGCCAGAGATAGGAGAAGGTATTTCGAATGCTACAATCTGTGCCTTAAACATTTCATTGAATTCTAGACACGATCAATAACTTTGTAGCTTGTTTGAGACCATTTTGATATGACAGAAATCACCCACAAGGTGTCCTTGAGAAGAAAATCATCTGGAGTGGTACTATTATCTTCTCGGTGTGAGTTAAGTGAAGAATGGGCTATGAGGATTCCCATACTTCTAAATAACTGCTTCTGAAAATTTGTAGTAGCTTCCCTGGTGCAATAACTGCCTGGTAGACTTGTGTGCATGTGTAAAGGTCATGTCTGTGTTAGTCGTCGTTCTGCATCACTAATTGCTCTGTCTCTTTGTACTTAAACCTGTATTAGCTTTGTTTATGCTTTTCTTTTTCTGATTGCTCAAATGCTTATGTAATGATGCTGGTATTCTATGTTGTATATCCTGCCACTGGAAATGTGATCATCACCTTTTCTGAGTTTTTTGTGTATAGGTGGAGGATTTCTCTGAGCTGGAGGGTCACTGATGGTTCATGGACATGATCTGTTGATTGACACATCCTCACCTTATGTTTGTGGTCATTTTGAATTTTTTTCCTGGTCCTGGGATTGCTATATGAGCCTGTGTGTCACCTCTGTGACTGTAACACATCAATTCCTTCATCAGCCATGAAAAAACCTGCAAACACACGAAAATATGTTATGAAATCCAATGGGCTGGGTTTATATTTCTTGCAGAGGCTCTGGGGTGGCGGAGGAGTAGTGAGGAAGAATGTGATTGCAGCGGAAAAATGGGGAAAAAACACTAGTAGAGTAGCTAACTAGGTGCTTTGGAGGTTTGGGTGCGAGGATAAACTAGGACCGTTAGATCAGGATGATCTACGGTGGAGATTGTCCGATGAAGTTATTGGAGAGGTTAGACGGATGGAGAATGAAATGAACATGTGATATAATGTGGGCCATTAGATTAGAGCAATCAACATTGGAGATCTTTCAATGGGATCATATGAAAGGTTTGGTGAATAGGGAGTGGACGGGGCGAGATTAAATCAGAACCATCTGATTAATACAATCGATGGCGGGGATCGCTCGATGAAATCATTTGGGAGAAAAGGAGGAAAAAAAATGAATAGGTTTGTGATGTGATCAGAGCCGTTCGATCTCAGAGATCGACGGCTGAGATTAACAATGGAACAATGCTGCGGAGGGCGGTAAGGCGAAAAACCGGAATGGTTTTCGCGCAGTGTTCAAGTGGTTTAAGATTTTTGCCAAGAAAACGCGATATCATTCACTTGCTGACACCTGTCCCTCCCAATACCGCCCATTTTGCATTTTTTTGAAACATTAACTCTCGGGCACAGAGAAAACGCGAAACATGGTTTAAGCCATCGGATCTGGAGGGTGAGATCGAACGGTGCGGGTTGCACATGATCGACGGTAAGATGCACGGGTGGAACATATGGGTAGGGTCAATGGCGAAATAAATCCTAACTGTTGGATCTCAGGAATAGACGGTCAAGATCTGTCGAAGGAGGAGAAATGAGAGGGCGAGGTTTGATGATCAGAAGAAATGTGGACCGTTGGATCAAACTCAATCAACGGCGGAGATTTAACCGAAGGTCGGGATGGTGAAGGTTAAGGGTGGAGCACAATGAGATCCTGGCCGTTGGTTCTTGTGGATTCAACGATCCAGATCTAATTAGCGGATCAGAGGAAAAACTCATCACGTTGGAGCTTTTGATTTTGCGATGCGCAATTGAGCGTTGATCTTCGGATCAGATGGAAGATCAATGGCTAGGATTGAATCGGCAGATGCGATGACAGGGGGCTACGAAAAAAGCGTGATCGAATATTGACTGTTGGTTCTTGTGGATTCAACGACTGAGATTAAATCGGAGGATCAACATCAGAGGAGGAAAAATGAACGGGACTTTGGATTTGCGATGCGCGATTAAGCGTTGGTTGTTGGATTGGGAAAAATCAACAATTTGGATTAACTCAGAGGGGAACAGACGGAGGTCTATGTATGGAGCGCAATTAAACCCTGGCTGTTGGTTCTTGTGGATTCAAGGGTCCAGATCAAATCAGCGGGATCAGGTGATGGGCTCATGAGTGGAGCATGACGCAATCTCGGTCGTTGGTTCTTGTGGATTCAACGGCCAGGATTAAATTGGGGAGTTGGCCATCGGGGGAGAAGAAAAAAGGGAAGAATAGATTTGCGCGATGTGATTAAGCATTGGTCGTTGGATTGGGAGAGATCAACGGTCTAGATAGCATCAGCAATCGGAGGGGAAAAAGTTCATCGCATCGGAAAATTATGAAGAACAAAGGGAAAAGACTGAAAAGAAAGTTTCTATTACGATTTGTGATTAGGATTTAGTGCTTGGTCATAGCACAGGTCACATGCGGAAAAGGGGCTAGGGCTAAGGCCGAAAGGGGTTTAAGCCCTTAGTGCGAAAATGAAGATTTTCAAGGATTTTGAAGGGTTTTTTGAGGGTTTTGGAGGTTCTGATAGGGGTAAAGATGGGGTTTCAAAATTTGTAAAGGAGTTTTCACAAGGATTGAAGGGGATTTGAGGCCTTTAGAGGTTATATGGAGGGTTGAAAGATGAAAAGAAGGCTTTATGAAAATGAAGGGAAATAAGTGAAAATAGGCAGTTTAAGTGGCCTTTGGGACAACTTTCTTTGGTGAATCCGCATGGCTTTAAGATGGAAATAGTGGTGAGGATGAGCCTCCAAGATGGGACAAACCTAAGACTTCAAGGATGATATATTTTCAAATGAAATATATCTCTTGAAGGCTTGATGACAAACTTAGCCACCATTTGGTATATTAGAATTTATAGGTGGCTAACAGTGGCTACACTTGGAGAGGACAGCTTGCCCTTTAGGTGTCTAGAACCTTAGTAATATCTGTATTTAGCAGACCAGTGCCTTTCCATTGGGAAGAATTCTTTGCTTTCTTGCTGGTACATTTGCATATTGGCAGTTCCTTCAGTGACCTGTAGCATGAGATCTCTCTGAAACAAACATTTCTACCTACCCAGAGCTACTTGTCCTAACATTTTCTTCTTCCGTTGAGTGCACTTGGGATGGCATCTCTTTTACAACATTTCATTTTGCAAATAGAAAAATAAACCTATCTAATGCTACCCTTATTTCTCCAAGAGCCCAGATTAAATAGTTGGACTCTTAATTCTCTACCTAATCTAATATCTGTCAGGATTAAATAGTCTTACAGATTTTCATTCTCTATATTCTAAGACAGAAATTGAAAAACACATTCAAACCAGGATTAGACTGTCTGGCTTGCTATGGGTCCATTGCATGAAGACAAGCTACACATGAACTGAAAATAGCAGAAATTAAAACAAAAATTAAAAGGATTAAAGATCTGGAATTCAAACACATTCTTCCTTCTTGCTATGACTCAGATTTTGAGCTTCTTAGAGTCACCTTTCTTTCTTCATTTCAACTCTGGTTTGGATCTTGTTAGAGTTGTTCTCTTTTCTTCTTTGCTGCCTCAAGTTTTGAGCATGTTAGAACCAGTTCTCTTTCTTCTCTTTGGCTCAAGTTTTGAGAGAATTGGAGCCATATTTTCCTATGATTCTACGTTCAGATTTTCAACATGTTTGAACCTTTCTTTCTTCTATCCTAATTTATTCTAATGATAAGACAAGATTAAATAGTTTGGCAGATCTTCTTCACTATCCTATAACAGTAAATTGAAATCTGCCCAATCATGATTAGGCTGTATGATTGGAAAATAGTGCTTCTTAAAGTAGTGGAATTTTAGCTTGCACACTTTCATCTTTTCCTTTCTTTTTGGTATGGGGCTATACCTTTCTTGTTTTATTTCTGCCCTCTTTTCTATTTTTTATTTTTTTTGTATTTTTCTTTTCATTTTCTGAGCAAGCTAAACAACTAACTAAATGCTCACAGCTGAGCTTTATTGACATTCCTACCTACCCCAATCTATCTTGGAAATCTCTGTTATTTTATATGATACAATAGTGCCAGTGCAGCCAGTTAAGAAGTAACAAAAAAGGGTAGAAAATCTGACTGCTTGTCAGAGATAACCATAGGGTATCTTGAATGTGGGTCTTCAAAACCAAGGCCACCACCAATGGTGACCACTCCTGATGTGTCTGGCTTTTGCAAAGGATCAATTCTTGGGAACTTGAGCCAATCAGGGCCTCCGTATACTCTGTCACAGGATCAATGAACACATAATGTAAAATTTCTTCTTTTACGCCTTCCATGATCAGTAGGCTATTTGCATCCTTGACAAATTTGATTACTGCATCTTTAGTGTGACTCTTGAAAGCACAATCATCATTTTCCTGCACATCAAAAGGCAGTGAAATTTCTTCTCTCTTAGGGGAAGGGAGACTTTCCAAAAATGCTCTAGGGTCCCTGAATTGGTATGATTGTTCTTGTGAATTCAATATTTCAATCTCGGTTTCATACCTTTCAACCACCAAGTCTAGGAAAATTTTCTTAAGCTCAGGTTTAGCATTGAGCTTTGAACTGAGTGTTAGCCCCCCTATAAATTTTTGACAAGAAAACAGGGGGCTAAATGTTTTTGAGCCTTCAAGGAATGCATTTCCTTTGGAAACACATCATCCTTGAAGCCTGTTTCATACTTCCCTGCCTTTTTCTTTTCCCCCCTGCTGTCATGAGGTCAATAAGCCTCGCTGAACAATACAATTTTTCTCAAAAGGCCTTATTTCTGCCCTTGTATCTCTGCAGAATTCCCCCACTTTATCTTTTTTCCCTTTTTCCCAAAGTTCCCTTTTGCTCCCCCTAAATCCCCCCTTACTCTCCCAAATATTCCAAAATCCCCATGAAATCCCACCTTTTCCCCTCGGTTTCCTCAAATTTACCCTCTATCTACCTATCGTTACCCTCTTATGGCTCTAAAATCCATTGAAATGGGCTCAAAACCCACTTTTGACTTTATATTAAGGCCTAAGCCCCCTTCTCACTAGCCCTGACCACTTCCCTACATGTGCCGTTAGCCTAGGACCAGCGCTTAAAACCTTGGGGCCAACTGCAATCGCAGCCTGCAAGACCGGCGCGTTCCTTTGTAACATCAAAAAATTGCCGATGCGATTGCCTCGCTCTATAAGTCGCGCGATGTGTTATCCACTGTTGATCTACCCCATAGATCGAACGGCCCGCGCACTGTCGCAAATTTTCTGATCGCAAGTCCTGTCTTCTGATCCCCGATCACGCCATCTCCTGATATCATCCCAGTCGTTGATCCCCTTATCTAATCCAATGGCTATCGCTTGTCCTCACTCATCACAATCTAAAGTTTGTTAGTGTCGTTCCTTTATGTCCTCATCAATTTCGATCCCCCGATCCACATCTCCATCGTCGATTCCCGTGCGAATCCAACCATCATCGCACTTCCCAATCGCTTCTCCTTCCTCGATCGCAATCGGAAGTTATAAATTTGCGTCCCTCTTGTCCATTGTGATTGTGATTCTCCGACTAAATCTTCACCGACCGTTGGGTTTAAGATCTAACGGTTCAAAGCAAATCGCCCTCTACCTCTGGCTGGGTCCTACCTCGTCCTGTTTCATTGCATTTCCGCCCATTTCCTGCGCATTTTTGGTTTTAACCTAAGTTCCATATTTGCATTAAAGTCTTATGTTTCTCATTCGTTTCGTCCGTTTTCATATATCATTCCACTGCGTCAATCTCCGTCGTTGATCTTTGTTCCCAAACCACGATCTAACGGTCTGCACTGCATTCCACCACCAAACCCTATTATTCATAGTTTCCTCCGTTTCATTGCATTTTTTCACCATTATTTAGTAAAAGGCCTCCATTCTGCCTCCATTATTTAGAGACACAGAGACTCCTCCCTCTACACCTCCTGATATTCACTTCATTCAAAACTTGGGGCTCTGTCATCCTAGGTCTGCTCAGAAAACTTCTCCTAGTCATAATATTCCTGTCATCCATATACCAACTGCTCAAATTAACCCTTTACCTCATCAGAACATCATCATGGCAGCCTGGTATGCACCTTTGATGTTACCTCAGCCTCTAGTGCCCCTGCCAAACGATTATCAATCAAAAATCCCACATTTCACTGCCAAAGAAGCTGTAACAGCTCAACAAGATGTAGATAAAATGGAAGATTATTTTGACTACATGGAAATAGATGATGATACAGTCAAAATGAGAATATTTTCCCAGAGTCTGGGAGGTGATGTGAAGAAATGGTCCAAAAACTTACCCCCTGGCAGTATCCTAGATCTCCCTACTTTATACCAGACCTTCATAAACAAATGGGAAGTTAGGGCTAACCCTCACCAACTCCTAGCAGAATACATGAGCCTTAAAAGAAACGTAGGAGAGAGTGTCCATGATTACTCAACAAGATTTAACAACATTTACAATGCTCTCCCCCCACATATGAAACCTCCCTAAGGCATGGCCCTAGCAAAATACCCTGAAGGTTTTGATGCAGACATGGCTTACCAGCTTAGAGATAAAGAGTATACCACTTTGGAAGACATGCAGAAGGGAGCTATAAACATAGAAGCCAACCTGATTGAAAAAAGGGCAAGACTGAGAGCTGAGAAGAGAGTAACATATAGAGATGACAATGTAGCCTCCACATCTGATCCCAACTATGATAGATTATCTAAGAATGTGGAAAAGCTGCAACAACTGATGGAAAAAATGGTTGTCACAGTTAGCAATCAAAACAAAAACCAAAATCAGAACCAAAACTTTAGAAGAAATAATATCATTCCCAACAGACAAAAGGAATCAGATCAACAAGTCATTCCCTCATTCCAAAACTTTCTTAATGAAGAGGAAGGAATCATAGAAGAGTCTAAAGGGAATACAATAAACATGTTTGAAGCAGAGGACTCAATCCATGACTATGATGCAGAAGAAGATCAGCCCTCGCCCTCATATTGGGATGAGGAGAGATTATAATCTGAAGCCTACAGACTTGGATTTGAAAATGCTATAATGCAAGTCAGGGAACAATATGAGCTTAGGAGCAAAAAGAGCCAAGACACCCCCAAACCCAAAACTGTTGAGGTCACTATCAAGAAAAGGCCCGAGAAAAATTCTAAAGAAACTGCTCAAAATAACAAATCAACAGCTGAGAGTTTTGAGAAAGACAACCAAAACATTGAAAAACAAAGCCAACCCACTAGCAGCACTAGCACTGCAATTAGTGCTCCTAATACAACAGTCTCTAACCATGTACATAGTGAGAAATCACAAACTGATCCAACCACCAAGATAGTGGAAAATAAAACAGAGTTGAGCACTCCAAAGACCCAGTCCACTTTCAATTTAGAAGCTGAGATTGCAAAAATCAAAATCTCCGTACCATTATCTGAGCTGGCCACTCAAGATGTATATAAAGGCTAAATTTTGAAAGCATTAAATCTGGGGGAAAACAACGACACCGTGAATTTAAGTGATGCTCAACCTTCCCTCCTCTTTGGTCCAAAGATTGAGGGAAAGTTTCAGGAGGGGGTAGTACCACCTTTTTATATCAGTCTGAATATCCATGATAAGATTCTTCACAATGCAATGCATGACTCTGGAGCATCTCACAACTTAATGCCCAAGGTAGTTATGGAGAAACTAGGTCTAGAGATAACCCGCCCTTACAAATATTTGTATTCATTTGATTCCAGCAGAGTAAAATGCCTTGGCCTAATCAAAGATCTATGTGTGAATTTGACCCAGATCCCTACTAAATGCATGGTCATGGATGTTGTGGTGGCAGATGTGCCACCCAAGTATCGCATGTTATTATCGAGATCATGGGGAGCCAAACTGCAAGGAACAATGTAGAGGGATGGCTCATATGCCACTGTCCCTATATTTGGCCAACTTAGAAGACTGTATAGGGAGTCCCAAATGAAATTACTATTCAGTAGCCCCGAGAAGCCCGAAAAATCCCCTTTATATTCTGTGCATACAGATCTAGATTCATTCATCCTGTACAATGACCAATCTGTAGGAGAACCAGAATCAGAAAATGAAGATGCAAAGGACAGCACTGAGCCCATGGATGTAAACATAATGGCTACTCTGGAGGAATAAGATGGAGAAAACAATGGGCAGGATACTGAAAATGAAACTCCGAGTGAAACATAAATAGAAAATTAACAGCAACCTATCCACCTCCCTCAATCCCATACCCACTATGAAAAACTAAATGATTCATGAACTAGAACCGAACCCACCCCACAACATAATGGCGAACCCCTGTGGGAGATGAATTTCGATGGGTCCTGTACTAGGAAAAACGCTGGAGCAGGGGTGTGGTTACGTAACACAGAAGGTAATTACGCAGAGAGCCATGCTGTCAATCTGCATTTCAAATGTACAAACAATATTGCAGAGTATGAGGCTCTTATCCTGGGCTTGAATTTGTTGAAGAAGTTAGGAGCCCATAGAATAGCTGTGAAGGGAGACTCAGAGTTAGTTATAAAGCAGGTAAATGGCGAATACATAGCAAAACACCCCCGACTTAGAGCTTATAGGAACGACACCATGGACATACTAAAACAATTTGTAGAATACGAATTGGTGTTTGTTCCTAGGGGTCAAAACGTTATTGCTAATGGATTAGCTTGCCTGGATAGTTCATATCCTAAGACTCCCCCTGACCAACAAATCATCATTCAGACCAAGTTCAAACCTGCAGTGCCAGACAACAAAAAATATTGGCAGGTCTTTGAAGGAGACAAACAGATTGAAGATTTTCTGGTGGGCAGAAATGAGTTTGAATTTTCTGATTCAGACTCAAAATCTGATGATGTCTGCCCAAGTGAGGATCCCCCAGATGAAAAAGCAACACCCTGTAACATAGAGATAAACACCCTGAATGAAGAAACTAGAATTCCAACCGAAAAATGTGAAAACGCAGAGAGCGAAGAAATAGAGGTGCTACAGGCCAAAGACAAGAATATACCCAAAGGCCTGGTACCCTTAGAGGATCTTTTTGACTTATATGATGTAGCAAAAAAGCCCACTATAGAACATGCAGACTCAGATATAGAAGAATGCAAAATTGGCACTGAAGATAAGCTCAAAATGATTAAACTGGCTAAGTCTTTACCTGCAGATATGAAGATAAAATACATTAACCTGTTTAAGGAATTCATTGATGTGTTTGTGTGGAGCTATGAAGACTTAAAGGCCTACGACACCAACATTATACAACAGAAGATACCTGTTAGCCACCTATAATATTTTGTTATACCAAAAGGTGGCTAAGACTTTTTGAGCCTCCAAGGAACAAATTTTATCACTAAAAATTGTTGGCTCTCGAAGGCTCCTTGAAGGCCTCATGCCTCTGTCCAAAATCTTCATTACTATTTCCATTTTATACTCAGAAAATTCTGCTAATTACAAATGAAAGACTGCTGAAAGACCTTCATTTCTCCCCCTTCTAAACCTTCATTTGCTTCCCTTTTTCTCCATCAAAAATCCCTTGTTTTCATAAATCCTCTTCTTCCATTTATGAGAAATCCCCTTTTCCATAGTTGAAAACCCATTTTTTGACTTTTCCGAAACCCCCCATTCCTTTGAAAAACCCTGAGAAATTTCATAAAAAATGAATTTTATCTACTATGGACCTAAGCCCCCTTGGGCTAAGTCCTAACCACTTCCCCTCACATGCCTATGCGTTAAAACCAAACGCCAAAGACCCCGAATGCTAAATCGCATCGGAAAGAATCAAATGTGCAAGTCTTTGCCATACTCCAAAGACTTCGATTGCGATTAGCCTTGATGTTTATGATTCCCGATCATATCATTTTCATATAACCTTGGGCCGACCCTCGGCTCTTAAAACTTGTGAAAATTTCATTCCCAAACCCAATTTTTCTTTGTAAAGACCCAAAAGCCGCCAATCCAAAGTTTTAACTTAAAACTTTAAGTCACATGTTGACATAATCTAATGGGTTGATCAAAAAGACCAATTGCACAATCACAATCAGAGAATTCGCAATGAGTTGATCGGAGAGTCCAGGCCCGCAGTTCCGATTGCGATTGGCCTTTGATTTACTAAAGCCCCGGCCATATCACAGTTCATATACCCAACGGCCCCGCAGTCGGGCGCCTCATCACTTTATATATATTTTCTGCCCCCGATCCGTAAAAACTTTGTTTTATTTCAAAAAGTTAAGTTTTCATATATTTCAAAGGGTTTTCCACCCGTTCTTCTCAAAACAGATCTCCGTCGTTGATCATCTACAGCTGATCAAACAGCCAGTGCTCAATCGCATCGCGAAGTTTTAATCGCATGTGTTTTGTTTCACCCCCGATTGCCGATCCCTGATTTGTTGTCCACCGTTGATCTCCTCTCTGCCTTCCAAAATCCAACGGTCCTCATTCCCTCCGCTCATAAGTCTTACCGCCATTTCAAAACCCGCCGATTCATCGCCCACCGTTGATCTCATTTTTAGATTGACGATCATCGCTCAATTTCTTTGACCCTCCTAATTACGCAATCGCATCGGAGTTTTTTAATCGCATACTTTTTGTTTGCCCCCCGATTGCAACTCCCCCGATCCATCCTCCACCGTTGATCTCGTTTTTAGATCAATGGTCATCGCTCAATCGCTTTGACCCTCCTGATCGCGCAATCGCATTGGAGTTTTTCAATCGCGCCCCTTTTCTCCTCTCGCCGATTGCATTTCCCCGATTAAATCTGGACCGTCCACGTGTCCAGATCCAACGGTGGCGCTCCTTCCTCGCCTTCTAAGAAGTTTAAGCCCAAAACGCAGGATTTCCTAATTGTTTTTGTGTTTTGTAGGTATTTTAATGGTTTTCCACTGAATAATGAAGGAAAGCCGAGGACTGAGAAAGACGTTTCCTGTTCCCTCGAGCTACTAAAGAGAACCATTCGCGGGCTCTATTCAATGATCTATCAATGATTAATGAGAATTTATAACATAAAAATCCTAGCGTGACTCTGCACATCGACAAGACACTGTTTTAATTCAAAAGAACAGTCGAAGAGTATAAGTTTGAAGACAAAGAATAACAGATGAATATTAAAGATGGATCTGGGGAATTACGGTTAACAATGATTATCAAAAGCCTAATTCCCTGGATTAAAACACAGTCAACATAAAATCATAAGTGTTTCACTAACAGGAAGGCTTCCACAGCTTCAACTGAGGTGAATTAATTCCTCAGCTACCACGGAGCCACCTGTTGCCTCAAACCTTTCAAAACAGAGGCCGAAGTTATTGAAGAAGATTAGATATTCACCTTTAGTGCAGCCAGGGAGTTACTTCTGCACGAAAATAAATGAAGAAATATCTGCAAAGTTACTCCAGACAGAACACAGAGCCTCAAAGTCAAATAAAGCTCCCACCGAGCTTAAATCATAATTGTAAAAGTTAATACAGCGCATCCACCTGTAACTTCTCCATCAAGCCTCTCAAAGGGCTGAGAAGTCTTCACTCTGTATTAATTGTATTTGATATCTTTTATCAGATCTCACCTCCTCATCCTTCTATAAATACTTCAGTAGAAGATGAGTGAGGGGTTGGTTGCTAATGTAATTGCTGAAGCATTGTAATTGTAACTGAGCTGAAGACTCCTGATTGTAAATAGTGATTCACTGGCTCTTGGAGCTCTGCTTGTAACAGATAAGTTAGGTTATGAAAGAAAGATGAATTAAAACACTGGACTTGAAGATTGTAACTAGTTTGGAGCATCAATACAAGCTGATTTATGGGATCCTGGTCTATGTTGACGGTGATGTTATTCTCATTGTAACTTGTTATTTTATTTATGTTTTCATTATGTTTCATTTTCTACTGTAAATAACAGTTTGAACAGGGTTAGGACCTACTGTATACCAGTAACCTTCTCTGGCTGAAAAATCTTTATTTAAATGTTTTCTCCCAACTGTGTTATTTGAATATGATTTAATTCAGTTTAAGCATAGGAATGCTGGCGTTCCCTCGTCTGATTGTCTTAGCTGAATATTATTTTCGAATGTTAATTTCAGTATATGTTGTGTGAAGATGAAATGAGGAAGATATGGTGAGCCCTGGTCCCAGTCTTGTTTTCATAATTGTTTGATTGTTTCCCTTAGAATGTGTTAAAATCTAGATAGTTTCAAAGTACTTACCAGATCTTAGGCCATTCTATGTTATCTCTGTGATTGTCTTGGAAGTAACTAAGTAAAGAAGAGCTAGTAGAGAATTTGTGGTGAGCCCGGCCCGCTAGTTTCTACTCCAAAAGTTGCCTTCAAGTTTCCCTTTGTTTTTTATATGTTTTCTATTGGAAGTGTATCAAAGGCTGGCTAGTTTCAAAGTACTTACCAGATCCTGGGCTGCTCTTTGTTCTGCATCTGTTTATTTCCCCTTCTAGATGTATCACTTCATTCCATAAATCAAAACCTTTAAAGAGATCCTTAGGCATAGATGAATTGCCCCATAGACCACTCTTGAACCTGATCGTTTCAATTAAATCCTCTTATGACTCCATAGCCCAATGGACTAGGACCTGAAACTGTCTTTCATCTTGTCCAAAGCTTATTCTGGTTGCTTGCAACTTCTCACCTTTGAACCTCTTTGCATTTGGGACTTTTCACCTCTAACAGCAATCATGTTCAACCATCCAAAAACAAACAAAACCTTTGGCCTTCATAACTAGCCTAATATCATTACCCCAAACTTCAAAGACAAATCCATCTTTGTGCTTATTGGAGAGATCCCTCTTCAGATTCAGGAGGGCTAGATCCTAGAATCCCAAAGTTGGTTGAAACGATGTTGTTTCTATAATTGGACTCTGCCAATCTTGCTAATAAATTACAGATTCCTAAAAATACCTTTGAAGGAAAATCAAAAGCCTTTCAGACAAAAACTCCACAGAATTAATACAAAACAATTGCCTGCAGTTGAAAAGGAGATTAAAAAGATGTACGAGGCAGGCATAATAGTTCCTGTAAGGTTCTCTGATTGGGTATCGAATCTAGTGGTTGTGAGGAAGAAAACAGGGGAAATCAGACTGTGTATAGACTTTAGAGATCTTAATAGAGTCTCACTAAAAGATAATTACCCTTTGCCTAGGATGGAACACATCCTACAGAAAGTAGTGGGCTATAAGAGAATCCCCCTACTAGATGGCTTTTCGGGTTATAACCAAGTGTTGGTACTCTCAGAAGATCAACTCAAAACAGCTTTTACCACTCCGTGGGGTACCTTCATGTATGTGAAAATGCCTTTTGGATTGATGAATGCTAGAGCAACCTTCCAGAGAGCAATGGATATAGCTTTCTCAGACGAGATAGGGAACTTCATAGTTATCTACTTGGATGACTTGACGGTCTATTCTAAAACCGAGGAAGAACACCTCAAACATCTGAGGAAGGTTTTCGAAAAATGTAGAAGGTATGGTCTGTCATTAAATCCTAAGAAAACTGTTTTTGGGCTGCAAGAAGGTAAACTTCTGGGCCACATTATATCTGAGAAAGGGATTAGGATAGACCCACAGAGAGTTGAGGGGATACTTCAGATCACACACCCAAGGAACATCAAAGAATTACAGTCCTTCATTGGCAAGATTAACTTCCTTATGAGGTTTATCCCAAACTTAGTGGAACACCTCAGGACTATGACCAACATGCTGAAAAAGGGTATGGGAGTTAAATGTACTGTGGGAGCTAAACAATCATTTGAATCTGTAAAACTTGCACTTACTCAAGCTCCTATTCTGATTAGCCCTGAATTCTCAAGGGACTTCATGATATTCTCGTTTTCTTCTGAGCACACAATAGCTGCAGTCTTGCTACAGAAAAATTCAGAAGGTAATGAACAGCCTATACCTTTTTTCAGCAAAGCCTTAAGGGATGCACCCTTGAAATACAAAATCATGGAAAAGCAGGCCAATGCCTTGGTGAAAGCCTTAAAATATTTCAGGGTGTACATTCTACATTCTCACACCATATCTTATGTGCCAAATATAGTGGTCAAAGATATCTTGTCCCAAGACCCTGATGGGAAAAGGGGCAAATGGATTGCTACCATCTTAGAATACGACCTTGAGATAAAGCCTACCAAACTGATCAAAGGTCAGGGCTTAGCTAAGTTGATGGCTAAATCAAATCTGCAAGCCCTTGACATTAACATGATAGCTACCTTGGATGAGCGAGAAGGATTGTCTGTTTCCACTGTTGAGGAGGAGTTTCAGAACTCCCCTTGGTACTCTGATATCCTTTATGTGCTCACCAACCTCAATGATCCAACTGAACTGTCAAAGGCCAAGGCCAGATTATTGAAGCTAAAAGCCAGAAACTACTGCATTCTGAATGAAAACTTATACTGGAAAAATCCAAATGGCCTATTGCTTAAATGTTTGCCGTAAAATGAAGCTGAAAGAATTAAGCAAGAACTCCATGCTGGGGAGTGTGGAGGCCACCTGAGTTGGAAAGCCACTGCAAACAAGATACTCAGGGCTGGCTCATTAGGGGAATTTTGAGGTCTAAAATGGGCCTCCTAAGGAAATTATAAAATAATAGTGGAAAAAATCAAATAAGATTTGATGACATCATCAAATTTTAGAGGGAAAAATGAAAAAACTACTTTTCAACTCATATTTTCAACTTATCTCCCAAAGTTTTTACTCAAATTTTGAGCGGGCATGACCGTTGGATGCGAAATTTAATTCCTCATCAACGGTACCCATGTTTCATACTTTCGATGGGTCCTACTACACGAAAAATGAGAAATACATAAAAAAACGTGATTACAATCACGTTTTTTATGTATTTGTCATTTTTCGTGTAGTAGAGTTCATCGAAAGTATGCAACATGGGTACTCCTTAGATGAGGAATTAAGTTTTGCATCCAACGAGTACTCCCACTCAAAATTTGAGTAAAATTTTTGGGAGATATGTTGAAGATAAGAGTTGAAAAAGTAGTTTTATTATTTTATTATTTTTTAATATTTGTACCTTTTTATTTAAAAAATGGTGAATCATGCCCCATGGTTGACATCATCATCTTGAATCCTATTGGTTGTTATAAAGTTTATTTTTGTTGTACATTTTTCTTAAGAGGCCCATTTTAGACCTCAAAATTTCCCTAATGATTATTGGCCCACACTCTTCAATGATGTCCATAAAATGGTAACGGCCTGTCATAAATGCCAAATCTTTGAAGGCAGAAGAAAGCTCCTCCCCCTCCCTTTGCAACCCATCACTGTAAAAGGTCCCTTCATGAAATGGGGCCTAGAATTTATTGGAGAAATAAACCCCGCTTCTTCTGGACAACACAAATGGATCCTAACAGCCATAGACTACTTCACCAAACGGATAGAGGCCATACCCACTAGGAATGCCACTGATTCTGTCATCATTAGGTTCCTAGAAGACTTCATCCTATCTCGATTTGGCTGTCGAAGAAAAATAATCACTGACAATGCTGTTGCTTTTGGATCCAAGAAAATGGTTGATTTCTGTCACAGGTATGGAATAGCACTTGGTCATTCAACTACCTATTACCCTAAAGGTAACGGACTAGCTGAATCTTCAAACAAAAGCCTAGTAAACATCATCAAGAAGCTTCTGGAAGAAAACAAGAAGTCATGGCATAATAAATTGGTGCATGCTTTGTGGGCCGATAGGCTTACAACAAAGAAGTCTATTAACATGTCACCATTCCATCTTGTTTATGGAGCAGAAGCAGTTTTCCCCACTAGCCTTGGCATGCCAGTGGTTAAGCTTGTCCAAGAGATTCAGACAGAGGAAGACAGTATGGTGAGAAGAATTAATGAAACAATCCATCTTCAGCAAACGAGGGAGTAGGTTTATAACAGAGCTGTCAGAGTTCAGGAAAACTTAAAGAGGAAGTTTGACCAAAGAGCCAAAGCTTCATATTTCAAAGTTGGGGACAAGGTTCTGAAATGGGACTCAAGAAGAGAGGGCAATGGTAAACATGGAAAGTTTGACAGTTTGTGGCAAGGTCCTTACATTATCCAAGCCACTGTGGGTCCTAATGCATTTTTCTTACAAGAACTTGATGGTACAGAGCTGTTTGGGGGTCCTGTCAATGGCAAGATGCTCAAGCATTACTTCTGCTAAGTTTCAGTTTCTAGTTTCCATTTCATTGTACATACCATTGTAGTGTTTATCTTCTAAAAAAAGGAGAGGTTCAGACATGCCCAAAACATGAACCTCAGAGACACAAAGGAGCTGGTCCTAACATGCTCAAAATTTGGACCAGCCATGAAGAAAAGAAAACGGCTCTAACATGTCCAAAACTAGAGCTGAGACAGAAAAGGAAGTGACTCTAATATGCTCAAAACCTGAGTCACGAAGAAAGAAGGATGCTTCAAGAGTTCAACTTTCGAGCCTTCGAATTTTTGCTTCAAATTTTCTACAAGTTTAGTCCATGAGCAGTTCTGTCTTCATGTCATGGTCCATAGCAAGCCAGACAGTCTAATCCTGGCCTGACTATTTTTCAATTTCTATCTTAAAATGTAGAGAAGAAATCTGCTGAACAGTTTTATCCCAGCGGGTATTAGATTAGGTAGAGAAACATATGAGACCAACAGTCTAATCTGGTCTAATGGAGCAATAAGGGTAGATTTAGAATAGGTTTATTTTTTGTTGCAAAAATAAATGATGTAAAGGGTTTGCTAGTTCAAATGCACCCTAGAAGAAAAAATGCTGGGATTGTAGGATGGGTAGGTAGACTGTTAGAGAATGTTTCTGCTGATCTATCATATTTGTGGTAGCTGAAAATCAAAGAAGAAAGGTGGCTTGAGCAGTAGGCATCTAGCCTACACCAAAGATCAATTTCTGAATTCTTGACTCCTTCAAGAAGAAGCCATCCCCATGTGGAGCCACTATTAGACCCCCTATAAATTTTTGACAAGCAAACAGGGGGCTAAATTTTTTTGAGCCTTCAAGGAATGCATTTCCTTTGGAAACACATCATCCTTGAAGCCTATTTCATACTTCCCTGCCTTTGTCTTTTTCCCTCTGCTGTCATGAGGTCAATAAGCCTCACTGAACAATAAAAATTTTCTCAAAGGGCCTTGTTTCACCCCTTATATCTCTGCAGAATTCCCCCACTTTATCTTTTTTCCCTTTTTCCCAAAGTCCCCTTTTGTTCCCCCTAAATCCCTCCTTAATCTCCTAAATATTCTCAAAATCCCCATGAAATCCCACCTTTTCCCCTCGGTTTCCTCAAATTTCCCCTCTATCTCCCTATCGTTACCCTCTTATGGCTCTAAAATCCATTGAAATGGGATCAAAACCCACTTTTGACTTTATATCAAGGCCTAAGCCCCCTTCCCTCTAGCCTCAACCACTTCCCCACATGTGCCCTTAGCCTAGGACTAGCGCTTAAAACCTTGGGGCCAATCGCAATCGCAGCTTGCAAGACCGACACGTTCCTTTGTAACATCAAAAAATTTCCGATGCGATTACCCCACTCTATAAGTCTTGCGATGTGTTATCCACCGTTGATCTGCCCCATAGATCGAACGGCCCGCGCACTATCGCAAATTTTCTGATCGCAAGTCCTGTCTTTCGATCCCCGATCACGCCATCTCCCGATATCATCCCAGCCGTTGATCCCCTTATCTAATCCAATGGCTATCGCTTGTCCCCGCTCATTGCAATTGGAAGTTTTTTAGTGCCATTCCTTTGTGTCCTCGTCGATTGCATTCCCCTGATCCACATCTCCACCGTCGATTCCCATGTGAATCCAACCGTCATCGCACTTCCCAATCGCTTCTCCTTCCTCGATCGCAATCGGAAGTTATAAATGTGCGTCCCTCTCGTTCATCGCGATTGCGATTCTCCGACTAAATCTTGACCGACCGTTGGGTTTAAGATCTAACGGTTCAAAGCGAATCGACCTCCACCTCTGGCTGGGTCATACCTCATCCTGTTTCATTACATTTCCGCCCATTTCCTGCACATTTTGGGTTTTAACCTAAGTTCCATATTTTCATTAAATTCTTACGTTGCTCATTTGTTTCGTCCGTTTTCATATATTGTTCCGCTGCATCAATATTCGCTGTTGATCTTTGTTCCCGGACCACGATCTAACGGTTTGCGCTGCATTCCACCAAAAAACCCTATTATTCATAGTTTCCTCCATTTCATTGCATTTTTTCACCAGTATTTAGTAAAAGGCCTCCATTCCGCCTCCGCCGCACTACCATTTCATCCATCCTTCCATTGCACTGTCTTTCTTGGTCCAGTTTCGTGTTCCGCAGGGTACAGAAGGCGGACACGCCTCCATAAATACGCATTATGGATACAGCGGCAAGGTTTTCACTGACAAAGGCGTGGAAATTGATATATGATGGGTTTCTCTTCATCAGTATAATGTTTTCCTCCCAGAAAGGACGGGTTGCCCATACGATTTTTATTCCATACCATGCTCCAGAGGAGATATCCGCCCAGAACGCAGTCCGAGGATATCAGAGCATTTGTTTCTCAAGTATGGCAGATCATTCCATTTTTTATTGCCATTTTTTTTTATTCACCAAAGGTACTACAAAGTACAGCAAACCAGGATTCATCAGAGACATACTTGGAATTAATGAAGCCTGACGAAGACCATTCTTTTCTCCAAAGAGTGCCATAAATTAATGCTGAGAGTTTAAAACAGAATGGGCTTCGGCCCTCTAATTATTTTCTGAGTTTAATGTTATATTTAGTGTTCTACCTACTTCCTCTGCTCTTTTTCAGTTATAAAAACTATGAGAAAATTGTTGTAACGGTTGTTGATGAGATAGCAGAGAAGTGCAAGCAGTTTCTCTTGAGATAAGTTCTATGTGTATAGTTGCAAGATAGGCTGAGGAAGATGTATTCAGACTGAATGACCAAGTTATTGGCTATGTTGTACCTGATTGGTGTTGATGTTTAATATGATAAGCACATTTAATTGGATCCTGATCTAAAGCTGCGGTGATGTTTTTCTATCTCTGTGTTTATTTCCATTACATTTCATTTCATCTGGCTCGCATCAGAAATTTGGCATAAGATTCACCCTTGTTAGGTGCCTTATGTTGCTACTCTCCTAGCCCTTTATGTTTTCTACTTAATGTGTTTATCTAGAGATTGATTTCAATTGATTTAACCAGTGTAGTGGATGTTGTTCCCTACTAGCTGATGTATGAATTAACGAAATATGTTTTTAGATGTTCTGGTTAGGATTTAATGGAATGTGTTGAGAACAATGGGAGGTCTAGAACCCTGTATCTACCTCACTAGGATCTTTCCATTCTGATTAAGCCTTTCCAAGTTCCCTTGTGCTGCCTTTGATTTTGTCCAAGCAGGTCTGGAGTTAAATGACCTCTGACCTGATCTATAGATGGGATTAGTTGGTTCTCCCTCCTTCACACTCGGTCCTTAATGTCCCATACCACCCTATCTATTTAGGATCCAAGGCTTTAGATGACTAGCCCAACTGAAAGCTTGCATATTGATAGCAAGTAAACCCTTTCTTGACTCCATTACCCAATGGACTTGGTTTCCTCTGGATTATCTCTTCTTTGCCTAAATTCTTGTTTGCCCAATCCTGTCTCATGATGAACCCTTCCCTCCTAATTCCAAACAACCAAACTCTTAACAAAATAAACAAATCCTATGCATATAACTAGCCTAAAATCATAACTTAGAGCTTCAAAGACATACACTTTGACTCATATAGAGAGATCCCTCTCTGGACCTAGGAGGGCTAGATCCTAAGGTCTGAAAGTGGTCCTGATGTTGTCTCGTCTTTTGGTCTTGCCAATCTGGCCAAAACACGGAAACCCCAACACTGAGAAGGACAGAATCTGGAAGGTCCTCCCATTCAAGTTCTGCCAATTCACTTGACATTATATATCGACACTCTGCTATGAAACTTGAATGAATTTTTGCAAATTTTTCAGAGTCTTCTATTGGTGAAAATATTTTGTCTTTTGGGATTGTGGAGTCGCCAGGTGGAATATTTTGAACTTTGTTGTCCACCAACAACATGATGGATCTTCTTAATGCATTTCAAGGGGAGTTTACAAGGATTAGTGAAGTAATAGGCCTATTGGAGGCCAGTGGAGTTGCCAGGTGGAAAGGTTTAGCCCTTTGTGAAGGTAAAATGTTTTATGGTCCACCACCAATGTTTATTATGAAGCCAATCTAAAATGTTTTTTGATTTTGAACATTTTATGGTTATGAGAGTATCCTATGTCTTTTCTTACACTTAGCTAAGGTGCTAAAACAAATAGAGTCTCCTCTATGGCTTTCTAACTGATTTTCTTAGAGATTTGTAGGACTAAAGAGTTTATAATAGTTTTCTAGGCTATCATAAATTCAATAGGTCCTACTGTGATCGCCATTATGTTGGGGTTCCTGTGTTTTGGTAGATTGGCTAACCAAAAGACAAGACAACATCAACACCACTTTGGGATCTCATGATCTAGCCCTCCTGGATCCAGAGAGGGATCTCTCTATGTTGTTATAATGATATGTCTTGAAAACTTTAGTAGTTTATGTTTGGTCAATTTAGTGTGTCCTAAATTGCTACATTTAATTTGTCAATTCGGGATTCGTAAGCTGACGAAGTGTGGTGCACTATATGTGCAAGATAACCTATCTCTTACTTTTTTGTCGTTTTTGGATTTTTGTGAAATTCTAAAAGACAAGTATGGAGACAAATATTCAAGACAACAATGTATTTCTAATGATTTTCCAAACTTCAAAAGAATTTTAAAAACACACAATGACAAAATTAATTCTTCAAAGAACATGAAATTGCATCACTACTCTAGTCAAACAAACAATGAACTACTGATCATGAAACTCATTATTCTTGCTGCTGTTCAAACACAAAAGAAACTATGCTTAAAGAAATCCAAAAGTTGCAACAAAGTAAATCTAAATCAAATTACATCAACTTATCTTCTTATCCCTCATCATTAGTCCAGCTATGATTTTTGGAGGTAACCATAAACAACTTGAGTAACCTGATATCTAACTTGCAGAAAGTAAACTAATATCAAACTACACATTCATAATTCAATCCCTCACCATCGGTCCAGCTGTGGCTTTCGGAGGTAACTGAAGATGTCATGAGCAATTTAATATTTCTAACTTGCAGAAAGTAAACTAATATCAAACTACACATTCATAATTCAATCCCTCACCATCAGTCCAGCTGTGGCTTTCGGAGGTAACTGAAGATGTCATGAGCAATTTAATATATCTAACTTGCAAAAAGTAAACTAATATCAAACTACACATTCATAATTCAATCCCTCACCATCAGTCCAGCTGTGGCTTTCGGAGGTAACTGAAAATGACATGAGAAATTTAATATATCTAACTTGCAGAAAGTAAACTAATATCAAACTATACATTCATACTTCAATCCCTCAGCATCAGTTTAGCTGTGGCTTTCGGAGGTAACTGAAAATGACATGAACAATTTGATATATCTAAATCTAACTATTGAAACAAATGTGCAAGACTGAAATAAACAAAGCAGTACTGAAATTAAACAGAAACTAAGAAAATTAAATTAGTAGCAGAACAATATTAATTCGATGTCATTAGTCAAAAAGTTATGCAAATGCCCGGGCTGCCTATTTATAACCTAAAATAAGAACACTGATCAGCTAACAATAACATAAAACATGAAAGATTATGGACAGAAGCAAGATGTAAAGCATGAAAGATTATAAACAGAAATGAAGCATATATACCATGAAAGATGCAATGTATAAACACATGAATGACTTATGGCACAATGAGCTTAAAGAAATAAAACAAGAACTATACAATAATGCACAAAACCTCAGCGTGTGCAGGGGCCCTCTACACCGGCCTTGGCAACAGACTTCAAGTACAAATTACGCTTGGAAACAGAGTCTTCTTATATATTAAAATACAGTCATAACAGAAAGGTGATATTACGGCACAGTGGCAACGTAATTACATTACAGAACTATCTGGAGGCTAATGGAGACTAATCTAATATGCGTATGCAAACGCATTATTTATAACAAGGAAATATAACTAATTCCCTAAAGTTTGTGCTGATGGAGAACACGTAAACCATTACGTCCAGAGATCTAGGATCATGGCCGCGTTGAGGAGTAAATCTATGCAGAGTGGATGTTGGATTCGGCTATGGAGCCATGTATAGGTGTTGATGTGTCTCCCGCAACTCAGAAACGGCCATATGAATATTCACGTGACGAGAAACAGAGTCCTGTCACCGTGGGACTCTACGGTTGACTTCCACTTGGCCACCTTTGACCACAACTTCCTTAAGTGAATTTGCTCGAGCCAATAGGAAACGATCCATGTCCACATCATTTTTGACTTTCCCATGTGGCTCTTTTTTCCTGAGGACACCTGTAACATAGACTTTCACAAAATGGCTGCGGAAAGTTGCAGCAGCTGCAGAAAGTGGCAAGATTCCGCATCTAAATGAGAAAAAATATAAATCAAACAACAGACACAAAATATAGTTAAAAACCATTTTAGATGCTCTTTTGCAATTAATATACAATGATATTGACAACTGGGAAGGTTCAGGTGAACAAAAAAGGTATAGAAGGGTGTATGGAAAAGATGCAGATTTGAGACTCAACATACCCCCACTGTGAAGGTGTTGCATATCCTCATGCAACCAAAATTTTGATAATCCTTCTTCAGTTCATATGCCTTGACACTTCAGCCAGTACATCCAATCCTCTCCTCTTCTTCCTTGGTGCTGCCAACATCCTGGGCTTCTTCATTAAGCATCTAAATTTGATATTAACGAGTGCTCTGCTTAACTTCTGGCATTTCTTTTTCAATTTCTTGTTCTTCTTCTGCTATATTCCCAGATGTAGCATGGTATTATCATGAATGATTTTGTCCAATTTGCTTTGTTCCTTCAATGTCTCATTTTCATTTTTAATGTGTCTATTTAAAAGCTCTAGCTCAAAGACTTCCTGTTTTAGTGATTGGACTAAATCATCTTGTACTGTGTGAGGCTGAATGGATGAAGTACTGGGACCTGTAGCTGCTTTTTCTAAAGATTCTATATAATCATATACTTCCTGCTGCTTGGGGTCTATATCAGGTGTCATTTTTATTGGGCTGTCCCCAAAATGCTGTGAAGGAGAGTTATCTTCAAAATCTGGCTGAGAAGGGCTCACATCAACATCTTGCTGAGAATGGGATGGACTATGTTCAATGTATGACTGAGAATGAAATGAACCAGGTTCACTAACTGACTGAGAGTGAGATGGACTATGGTCAGCTGGGGATTTTTCAGATGTTTCTTCTCCCAAATCAATAAAATGAGGACCCTTCATTTGCGTTTTCCTCAATTTCCCCTTAAGTCTGGAACTTCTTCTCACATGCTGTGGACCACTGTCCTTTTGTTTTTGTTTTCCTTTCCCTGTCTTCTTGGCCATAGATGACTGTTTTTGAAGATAAACTAATCTTTCAGATAACACTTGATGATATTCTTCTTCGGAAGAAGGGGTTTGATGTATAGCCTCAATACTTTTTCTCTCTTTTGGTGTTATTGGCTTTTTACCCTTGGTTTCTTTCTTCTTCCTTTTTGACAATCTCTCTTCCCTACTGGTTCTTTCAATTGCAGTAGTAGGAGTATTTTGAGTTTCATCATTTGTTCTTTTTCTCCTACTCCTTCTTGATGTGCTACCTTTAGGAATTTCCTGAGGTTCCTCAAAGAAATTTCTAATCAAAATTTGTTCCCATGTGTCTTTCTTCTCCTTTAACTCTTTTTCAATCAAAATTTTTACAAGACCGTGGTGATATAGATGTGGTTCTACATCCCCTAAATGCTTCTAAACAGTCACAGACATTTTCTTCAAACTATTTAATAGAAAATATGGGAGATTGAGAGTTTGATTATCTAGAAAATTCATCAGCAATCTGGTATGGTACATA
Organism: Pinus albicaulis; assembly: GCA_034641835.2. Taxonomy (NCBI): domain Eukaryota; kingdom Viridiplantae; phylum Streptophyta; class Pinopsida; order Pinales; family Pinaceae; genus Pinus; species Pinus albicaulis. The sequence continues at coordinate 601,383,773 of CM076575.1, read as the reverse complement.
TACATGGACCCAAAACGGCCTTCACAGGTAATGAATTTTTGAACAACTAGCAGCAAAGTAGCCCATTCCTCTTTCAAAGCATGAACGGGAATTCCTCTTTTAAAAATAGTTATGTCCATACCTTGGTTTCGTAAGATTATTCTCCAGGCTTCATCACTAATGCTTTTGTTCTTAAACCAACGTTCACCCTCTTGAGGAAGTTCCGTGGCAGTTGCTATAGATGCCTCATTCACCGTGAACTTAAGGTCTCCAATCTCTACCTCCAGGCCATTGAACGACCTTGCAAATGATTTTGTCACTTCTTTATGGTAGCCTCTGAACTTTTGGATAAACTGCAGCCACTTTGCTTTCTTCAATATATCCCTGACTTGCGGATATCCTTCCATGTATTTAGGTCCTTCTGGTTCTGCTCTTAGTAATTTACCCATTCTTCTTTCTGCTCTTCAAAAAATTGCCTGCGTGAGGGTTAAATGGAAGTAGAACGGCTGAATGCACGGAAATGAGCACAATGGATGTAGGTAGATATCAGAGAGTGGGTATACAGACTATAGCGTAACAGAGAATGAAATGGAGTGAAGCGGAATAGAGAGGGGTTTCGTGAGCACGACAGAGATACGGCTGTGAGATTAACAGAACAATAGGAGGAGTATAACACATCCGGCAGTGTTTTGAAATTTGGTGGCTGCAAAATAAATGTAAGCACGTTTAAACAACGACTATACATTTTATGCGGCTAAAAGAGGCCGTGGTCAAATCAACTACGTCTCATTGTCATAGGTGGAATATCAGAGTATGAGTGAAGATCGGAGGTTTAATTATGGGACCATTTGAGAATGAATGCGGGAGGATCATATGGAGATCATGAAAGGGTTACAGAGTTTGTCAATATAATCATTGCACATAATGGACGGAGCTTATGGTTTAGAACTATATAAAAATGTGTTTTAAATGCTATTTGAAATGAATTTTTACTCATACCTTGGAATCTTTGCCTTTTTTTTTTCTTGGTCTTCAATTTGTTGCTCCTCATTGATATCTTGAATTCCCCATGTCTTCATAATTGGTCCTCATACCTGCATTTTATTTCATGATTATGGAAATAACATCTGGCTGTACATTCTTTTGAAAAACAGAGTAGTAGCTGTGGAATCTGCTTCTGGCTGCGGAAACTGGAGTCAGCTGTGGAAACAGATGTCAGCTGCGGAAACTGACACAACTATTATTTGGGTGAATGAACATGAACGGATGACAAATGACTAGATGGAAATGGTCATGAAAATGAATTTTATTGGTGAAAATGGAATGAAATAGATAAAATGAAGTGGAATGGAGTGAAATGAAGTGAAATGAAGTGGAATGGGTGGTCACAAAACTTGTGAAATGAAAGAGAGATTTTTTTTTTTTGGAAAATATAGAGTGTCAGGTGTTCCTGATTTTCACCCTATATTTTCTGTATAAGACTGCCAATCAGTGATTGGTTTTCAGGCTTATACAAATATTTATTTATTTATTTATTATTTTTTCTTAATTGAAAGAACAAAAGCTAGGCTGGTGGAGAAGAAGAATTCTTCTGTACCAGCCTGATTGCAGAATTTGCTTGAAACATTTTGACAAAATCCTCTTTTGAGAGTGGCTTATGATAAAATTTCAATCTGTGGCCATTCACAATAAGAGGAGTTTGAAACTCATCAATGGTCTTGATTCTTACCACTCCATTGCTAAAGATCTTGTCAATATCATATGGCCCAAGCCAATGAGTCTGAAATTTTCCTTGAAAATCTTTAAACTTGGAATCAAATAACAATGCCCAATCTCCTTCTTGAAACTTCTTCTCTTTGATGTACTTGTCATGCCATTTAGCTCTTTGATATTGAACTATATCAGTTCTTAGAATTGCCTCTTGTCTGATTTCATCTAGCTCATTCAATTGCTCCATTATATGCTTTTGGGCTTCTGATAAGTTCATCCCCAATTGAACTGCGATCTTGAAGGTCTTGACTTGGAACTCAATGGGGAGCAAGACTTCTTTCCCATAAACAAGTTCATAGGGAGAATGTCCTGTTGTATTTCTCCATGTAGTTCTATAGGCCCACAAGGCTCCAGGAAGCCTTTCTGCCCAATCTCTTCTATGTAGATGAACAGTTTTGGTGATGATACTTTCAAGAACTTTGTTTGTAGACTCCACTTGACCATTTGCTTGCGGATGGTAAGGAGTAGATCTTCTATGCTTGATTTTGTATTCTTCCATCAATTTCTCCACCAAGTTGGATGTGAATTGGCTTCCTTGATCTGTCACAATTTCTCTTGGAACACCAAAGCGAGTAAAAATATCCTCATAAAGAAAATGAACAACTGAATTTTCAGTAGCAGATACTAATGCTTTGGCTTCTACCCATTTAGTAAAATAATCAGTACAAACCAATATATACTTCTTTTGTTTAGATGGTGGATTAATAGGTCCAATGAAATCTAAAGCCCACTTTTCAAAGGGTTCAATGAGTACCTGTGTTTGCAATGGCATTTCATTTGAAAGGGTAGGTTTCCCTACTCTTTGGCAGTTGTCACACCTTTTGACATATTGTTTTGCATCTTTGAAGAGGGAAGGCCAATAATATCCTAAAGAGAGGATTTTATAGGCCATCATTTTGTCTACAAAGTGTCCTCCGCATGGTTCATCATGACATGCCTTAAGAATATCAGGCATTTCATCTTCCCTAACACATCTTCTGATCACAAGATCTGGCCCTGTTTTAAACAATTCATTAGAAATCCATGAATATTTTGAACTCTCCTGAATAATTTTTCGTTTTTCATTTGGAAATAAATGTGAAGGCAGTTTCCCTGTAACCAAATAGTTAGCAATATTTGCATACCAAGGAGTCTTAATAGTTACTGCAAACAAGTATTCATCAGGAAACTTATCCTCTACAGGAGAATCTTCTTTAGTATTATGAATCCTAGACAAGAAATCAGCTACTGTATTTTGTTTTCCTGGTCTATCCAACACAGTAATATTGAATTCTTGCAAAAGTAAAAGCCATCTTGTCACTCTGCCATTAGTAACAGGTTTGTTCATCAAATATCTAATTGTAGAATGGTCGGTATGAATAAAAGTTTCATAGCCTGTTATGTAATGTCTAAACTTATTAATTGCATGAACAACGGCTAAAAACTCTTTTTCAGTCACAGTATAATTCAACTCTGTGGGAGTCAAATTTTTATTGATATAATAAATGGCATAAGGAACTAAATATTTTTGACCCAACACAGCGCCTAGAGCTGTATCTGAAGCATCCGTAGAAATATGGAAAGGGAGTTTCCAATTTGGTCCTCTCAAGATAGGTGCTTCAGATATTCTTGTTTTCAAAGTTTCAAAGGCTGATTGACAATCCGGATCCCATTTAAATTCACAGTCTTTTGTAAGCAATTTGAAGAGTGGAGATGCTATTTTAGTGAAGTTTTCTATAAATCTTCTATAGTAACCAGTAAATCCTAGAAAACTTCTAACAACTCTTTGACAATTTGGAATAGGTGACTTGGAGATGACTTCAACTTTTGATCTATCAACCTTAATCCCATCTCCTGAAATATGATGCCCCAAAACAATCCCTTCAGTAAACATCATAAAGCATTTTTCATGGCTTAATGAAAGGTTTGTTTCTTTACATCTTATAAGAAATTTTTCAAAATTTTCTAATGCCTCTTCAAATGAATTACCATAAACTGTAAAATCATCCATATAAACCTCTACACAATCATGGATTAGATCAGAAAAAATTCCTAGTACTGCTCTTTGGAATGTTGCAGGTGCATTACATAACCCAAAAGGAAGCACTCAGTAGGCAAACGTTCCCCATAGACAAGTAAATGTGGTCTTATCTTGATCTTCAGGTGCTACCTGAATTTGATTATAGCCACTAAAACCATCCAAAAACGAAAAGTACTTTTTACCTGCTAATGTGTCTAATACCTGATCGATAAAAGGCAAAGGAAAGTGATCCTTCAAAGTTGCTTTGTTCAATTCTCTGTAATCAATGCACACCCTCCATTTACCATTATTTTTAGGTACTATAACCAGAGGAGAAACCCATCGGCAATCTAAAATTGGATAAATGAAATTTACATTGAGTAGTTTTTGGAGCTCTTCTTTCACTATCTCCCTAAGATTTGGATTCATCCTTCTTTGAGGTTGTCTGATTGGTCTACTGTTTTCCTCAATATAGATATGATGGATGCAAGTCTTAGGATCAATACCTTTCATGTCAGTATACTCCCATGAAAATGCAGTAGAATGTTTTTGCAAGATTTTGATTAGTTCTTTTTGTTGTGACTTTTCCAAATGTTTGTTGATATTCAATGTTTTTCCTGGAAAAATCTCAATGGTAGAACTACCAAACTCTTCCATAGAGTAAAGAGACATTTGTCTTGATGATAAATATTCTATGTCAGATTCCAAGTGAAATTGTGTGGGGTCATATTCTGAAGATGTCTCAAAATTTTCTAATGTGTTCAGAATTTGACTATCCTCACTGATTTCAGAAATGGTAAAGACGGGTTGTATAATGTCCTCATCATCGACCCATTCATTGTCTCCTACTTCTGTGATTGCTTTTGCTGGAGGATACAAATTGAGTTTCTTTGTCGAATTACCATTAGAAATGTACATATCCCCAGATCTACAACTAATAAAAGCATCAGCTGTGGCTAGCCAAGGTCTTCCTAAGATAAGTGGGTGCCCTCCTAGATTACTCTTGGGAGTAAAAATCATAAAATCTACCGGATATTCCCAAGAATCTAAGGAGACTGAAATATCTTCTAATACACCATCTGGTTTAATAATTGATCGATCTGCAAGTTGCAGTAAAGTAGGTGTAAAAAGAAGGTTAGGAAGTTTTAGTTGGTCCATAGTCTGTCTACTCATAATGTTAATAGAAGCCCCTAAGTCAATCAATGTGTTTAGAATTTCTATCCCATTTATATGTGTCTTGACAATTGGACTTCCTGGATCTACATACTTCTGCATGGTAATTTTTCCCATCATAATATCTGCAATTTTTCCTACCAGATGGATTCTTCTTGTGTCTTTTAGTTTCCTTCCTGGTCTTTTGAAACTCAACTCCTTTATTGTTTTTGCTAGAATAGGAATCTCTCGAATGGCTTGTAGCAAGGGAATCTTGATACAAACATTCTTCAATTCATCTAGAAAATCATGGTTAGGCAACAAGATTTGTTTTTCCACCCCCTTGTCAATTTGTAGTCTTTCAGGAAAAGGAGGTGTAGATGAAGATGCAGGTTGCTCAACTATAGGAGTTGTGGGTGTTAACTTTTCTTTCTCTTTTTGAATATTTGAGTTTTGAAGAGATACTTCCTCAGAACCCTTATTGGCTTCAATAGAGTCCTCCTCAGAGGTATCTTGTTCTCTGTCATCTATAGAAGGTTTTTCTAAAACTCTACCAGATCTGAGTTGTACATCGTTGAGAGGAACAATCATATAGGTAGGAAATTGTTGTCCTTCTACCATGTAAGTGTTCTGAGGATTTTTATTGTTAGGATTTGGCAATGGCTGAGCTGGAAGTTGATTTGTCTTTTGTTGGTATGGGAGCATGAGTTGAGGATTTGGATTTTGTTGAGAAGGTTGTTGTTGTGGAAATGGCAATGAAAGTTGTGGATTTGTGTTTGGAAGTTGTGGAGCTTGTTGATTTTGAAAATATGGAGGATATTGATAAAATTGAGCAAATCTCCCATAAGGATTTTGCATCCCTTGTACCCATGGCTGATATGGATTTTGATGTTGGAGCCAAGGTTGTTGCCAAGGATTCCAATTTGGTGGGGTTTGAAAATTCATAGGGTTGTTAAACCCTTGAGTTTGTTGTCCCTGCCAAGGTCTCCTTGCGACAAAACAGAGAGATTCTACTGAATTTGGGTCTTCTTGAAAAACAGCTTTGAGTCCGGGAATTGAAGGACAATCCTTGATCTCATGATTCTCTGAGCAAATCATACATGTTTCTACAACTTTTGCATCCAAGGGACATTCCCTTAAAGCATGTTTCTTTCTACATTTTGGACAAAATATGGCTAAAGCATCTGTTTCTGCTTTCTACTTGTTTTGAATTTTAAGGGTGTCTAGTTGTTCACTAAGGCTCCCTAAGATATCAGTTTTGAATTCATCAAGCATATTACCAATCTCTTCCCTACTTACTGATCTAGTTGCAGATTTGTTAGCCCTAATAAGAGAAGGATCCCTAGGCCCTTTTCCTGTTTTAGATTTTCCTCTTGAGAGATGGACACATAGTTCTGTTATGTCACGAAGTGGGAGTTGAGAAATATCTCCTTTCCCCATCATGTTTAAAATATCTATCCATTCATCTCTAATGACTTTTAATATGAGGGCTTTCAAGGTTTCATCATCTAAGTTGCTCATCTTTGCTCTTTTCAAGTTGTATTGAAATCTTTCAAGTAAGTCTTCCAAATTTTCATCTTCTTTTTGCATCATTTTGAATACCTCATCCTTATGATTGGTGGGCATACAATAGTCCAAGTATCTATCCAAAAATGTTTGTTTCATATCATTCCAAGTCCTAATAGATTGAGTGGCTAATCCCATGAACCATTTCAAAGCAGCTCCCTTCAATGTTGAAGGAAACGGTTTGAGTTTTTGAGAGTCTTCCATATAGTCATAGGTTCGGCACACGACTTCAAACTCAAACAGAAATGTTTCAGGATCCTCACTTCGCAATCCATAAAAGTTGGGGAGGATAGATGGTGAGATATTTTTCATTGTTGTATGAGTTTCCTCATCAACTATAGGGAATCCAAACAAGTTATCTCCTTCCCTATTTCTTCCATTATTATCTTCACCATTGTTGTCTCCATTGTTTCCTCCTCCTCTACCTCCACCTCTACCTCCAAATCCATCTATTATTTCCTCTGCCATGATAGTTTCTTTAGAGTCCTTAAAGTCCTCTAGTTCTTCTATCAAGGGAGGATGAGAGGGAGTCTCTTCCTTTTCTAAATGAGATTTAGTAGGTGGTATAAGAGAATCCTCTAATTCAGCTGCTCCTTGAATTCCAAAAATCTTAAGGCTAGGAGTAGATGGTGGTGATTCTTGTCTATGCCTTGAAAAAGATGGAGTTGTGAAAATCAAACTCTTGGCTTTAGCTATAAACCTTCCCCTAGAATCTCTTGCTCTATGCATGTCATTTTTTATTTTTTATTTTTTAAAAAGTTGGGCTAATAATTCTCTTTTTGATCTTCCAGATCACACTAGGTGCAAGAAGAGAGCATACTTAAGAAATTACTGAACTAATAACTCTCTTTTCTGATCCTCCAGATCACACTAGGTGCAAGAGGAGAGCATACTTCAAGAAGTTATCAAGTTTTCCCTTCTTTTGTTATTTTGTTTTTTTCTTTTTTAAGAAATTGGCTACCTAGTTACACTTCCCCGGCAACGGCGCCAAAATGTTTGGTCAATTTAGTGTGTCCTAAATTGCTACATTTAATTTGTCAATCCGGGATTCGTAAGCTGACGAAGTGTGGCGCACTATATGTGCAAGATAACCTATCTCTTACTTTTTTGTCGTTTTTGGATTTTTGTAAAATTCTAAAAGACAATTATGGAGAAAAATATTCAAGACAACAATGTCTTTCTAATGATTTTCCAAACTTCAAAAGAATTTTAAAAACACACAATGACAAAATTAATTCTTCAAAGAAAATGAAATTGCATCACTACTCTAGTCAAACAAACAATGAACTACTGATCATGAAACTCATTATTCTTGCTGCTGTTCAAACACAAAAGAAACTATGCTGAAAGAAATCCAAAAGTTGCAACAAAGTAAATCTAAATCAAATTACATCAACTTATCTTATGATCCCTCATCATTAGTCCAGCTATGATTTTCGGAGGTAACCATAAACAACTTGAGTAACCTGATATCTAACTTGCAGAAAGTAAACTAATATCAAACTACACATTCATAATGCAATCCCTCACCATCAGTCTAGCTGTGCCTTTCGGAGGTAACTGAAGATGTCATGAGCAATTTAATATATCTAACTTGCAGAAAGTAAACTAATATCAAACTACACATTCATAATTCAATCCCTCACCATCAGTCCAGCTGTGGCTTTCGGAGGTAACTGAAGATGTCATGAGCAATTTAATATATCTAACTTGCAGAAAGTAAAATAATATCAAACTACACATTCATAATTCAATCCCTCACCATCAGTCCAGCTGTGGCTTTCGGAGGTAACTGAAAATGACATGAGAAATTTAATATATCTAACTTGCAGAAAGTAAATTAATATCAAACTATACATTCATACTTCAATCCCTCACCATCAGTCCAGCTGTGGCTTTCGGAGGTAACTGAAAATGACATGAACAATTTGATATATCTAAATCTAACTACTTAAACAAATGTGCAAGACTGAAATAAACAGAGCAGTACTGAAATTAAACAGAAACTAAGAAAAGTAAATTAGCAGCAGAACAATATTAATTCCATGTCATTAGGTACGAAAGTGCAAATTCTAGGGTTGCACAATTTATGTACAAAACAAGAACAGCACGATGGATTATGATAACATAAAACATGAAAGGTATGGACAGGAAGCAAGATACAAAGCATGAAAGATTATAAACAGAGATGAAGCATAAATATTATGAAAGATGCAATGTATAAACATATGAATGACTTATGGCACAATGAGCTTAAAGAAATAAAACAAGAACTATACAATAATACACAAAACCTCAGCGTGTGCAGGGGCCCTCTGCACCAGCCTTGGCAACAGCCTTCAAATACGAATTACGCTTGGAAACAGAGTCTTCTTATATATTAAAATGCAGTCATAACAGAGAGGTGATATTACGGCATAGTGGCAACGTAATTACATTACAGAGCTATCTGGAGGCTAATGGAGACTAATCTAATATGCGTATGCAAACGCATTATTTATAACAAAGGAAATATAACTAATTCCCTAAAGTTTATGCTGATAGAAAACACGTAAACCATTACGTCCAGAGATCTGGGATCATGGCCGCGTTGAGGAGTAAATCTATGAAGAGTGGATGTTGGATTCGGCTTATGGAGCCGTGTACAGGTGTTGATGTACAAGTATACATAGCTAAGCAATACATATGAATATTAAATGAGCGAAAAGCAGTCTTGTCACCATTAAAAGGACACTCTCTGATTGACTTCCACTTATGCCATGCATTTGTGACTTCATAAGTGAATTTGCTCGGGCAATAGGACAAAATCCTTATTCACATCATTTCTGACTTGCCCATATGTTACGTTTTAAGAGACACACAGCCATATACTTTCACAAAAATGGCTGCTGAAAGATTAGGCACTGGAGAAAGTGGCAAGATTCATGACTAAATAAACAAAATTTAATCGAAGCAGAACCAAAATATAGTTAAAAACCATTTTAGATGCTCTTTTGCAATTAATATACAATGATATTGACAACTGGGAAGGTTCAGGTGAATGAAAAAGGTATAGAAAGGTGTATGGAAAAGATGCAGATTTGAGACTCAACAGTTTATTTTAGGATAGTTATGATGTACAGGGTTGTTTGTTTTGTTTGTTTGGTTGGAAAAATGTGTTTCATGTGGTATAGATAGAGCATGGGAATCTACAAGCCATTGGGCAATGGATTCATGTGAAAGTCCAAATAGTTTTTACTGAGAAGGAAGGGAAACCAGAGGGAAAATATAACTTGGTCAAGGATCTGTTGAAAAATATAGGTGAAATGGGATGAACATTAAGGACTAAGAGTGAAAACAAGCTAAGCCATTTCACAATGGCTTAAAATATTCGGGGAACACCCTATTTCCTCTAGTAAGCTCACTGCTTTGAACTTGATCAATATAAACACTCAAAGGAAAGAGAAATGCAGACTAAACCCTTCGTTAATAAATTATAGGATTCGGGGAACACCCTATTTCCTCCTACAAGTTTACCACTAAAGTTTCAATCAAAAAAGACATACAATTGCATTCAAAGAAGAGGGAATGCCTTAGACATCTAGGACTGCAATTATAGGGACCTTTAAACACAACAATTACAATAACGAATAGAGGGTATGATTGAAACAAGTTCCTCTGTCAAACTGTAAGCATTAATAATTAATGGGAGATTTCAGATACAATATTTAGTGGTAAAGAAAGAGGGAACACCTAAACATTCTTTAGCACACAGAATTAACCATTTCTAAAATAAAACAAAATAAATATTTAAGATAGCAATTAGACTACCCTGTCATATTCAATAGCAGAAAACATATAAATAGTGAAGGATAAACAGGTCAGAGGTGCTTCTAAGATAATTTTCTCTGCCTAAAATTTTTATCCTACTGTAAGTCAAAGCATAAGGGAACATAGTGATAAACGAGAAATAACATTAACAATAGAGATTACTTCACCATAACCAGGCTCAAGGATCCAATGGTACAACCTCCTTCATCAACAGAAAACATAGAGACTTCCACACTCTTTCAGAACACCTGTTATCACTCAGATTTTCCTTGAAGTTGTAGGGAAAAGGAAAGGGGTCCGAGGTAACCACAAACAAACTTTTAGGTACAGAATCTAGCCAATCTATACCCATAGAGGGCTCTCTCTATAAAATTTAGCTTTGTTTTTCAAGGATATAGGCTAGTTATGAAAGTTCAGGAGTTTTGTTTGAATTTGGGTGATGGAATTCTATAGCAGAGGGTAAAATTGAGTAGTTTGAGGCCATTGGGCTAATGGAGTCAAGAAAATGGCTGGAGTGGATTAAGTTTCTTAACAAAAGATGGTTTCACAGGGCAAGGTAATCAAATAGGGAACAATTATAGATATAAAGTGAATGGAATGGAACCAAAATAGATGAAGGACAATTAAGAATCCTTCAACACATTTGAAAGAGGGAAAATGAGTGATTATTAATAAACAGAAATTAAGTATTCTTTACTAAATAATCAAAATGCATAAACTAGAAAAACAGGAGCAATTAAGAATTCACTGTTTAAACTAGTTTAGAAGAAAATATTTAGAATAACAATGATTAAAATCAGAATACACTTAAGCACTTTCTGATTTATTCCTTTTCATTAATTATTCAGATATGAAACACAATGATATAATAAACAAGTATAAAACTTCAAAACATAAGAGAGATGACTTATTGATTCGTTGTTTGACACATGAATCCTGTAAAAAGTCTTTCGCTTCAATTCCTCATCCAGTTAGCCACAAGAAATTTTTCCAAAAAGCACTTTATTCCAAAATAAACAATGTTACAACAATGTCTAAGAATCCACCCTCAATACTCCAATTGAGGGAGTACTTATACAAAAAATCTCAAAAATACCTCTCAACAAAACGAGATATAATCTAGAATGACTCATGGATATTTTATAATAAACTAGAGACATATAGTCTCGTATATAAGAAAAATGATAATTGATGTTGTGTTGTTTCCTTCTTTTGAGAATGTGCTGGAGGTAGGCCCTAAGATTTGGCTGATTGCTGTCATCTTGAGTAACTCTGTGCTGGCCATTCAGTTTTACTGATACTCTTTAATCTCACTGATACTCTTTAATCTTTGTTTATCCTTTTATCTTGGCTGACTATAGTAAATAATCAAAACTTCATGTAAAGGTGATTTTTACAAAAGTTCCAACATCTCATCCCACCATTGAGGCACTGATATTCTGGTCCTTTGAATTTTTCTGAGAGTTTCATCAGCCTCGGTATATCTGTAAAAAGTGGGCTGAATTGGGAAGAGATGTTTTACCTCATGTTCAAGATAAGACAAATTTTCCAATTTGTCATGAATGTTTCTTCGTGTAGGCAATGCTACTGTTGATGAACTAGTTGAGGAACTAGCTTGATTGTCAGCATACTTTTCCAATTTCTCAATGTAACTTTCAAGGTCCATTATTTTATCTTCTGAAATTAAAGGACTGGGCAATCCTTTATTCAACAGAATATCAAATCTTTCTCTGAAAGAAATAATTTCTTCTTGCATATCAGAGCATCTGCGTTCTAGATTCTGTAGCAGAGTTCTTTTGGTAAAAACTCTTTTTATTTCCAAGATTGCTCCCGTTCTGTCCTAAATGCCAAGTTCTTGAAGTTGATGCTTGTTTTGAGTATTCAAAAAATGTATAAGTTGATTGGCTTCTTCGGGCATGTTTCCCAATTATTCTCTTGCTCTTTGAATTTCTTCCACAGCCAATTTAACCAAACCATTATGTTCTAACATTATTTGAATTCAGGACCAAACAAATTTTATGGACTGGATGATGTTGTCCCAAAGAATTTCATTTATTTCCTTTAAAGGCTTCTCCAATGTGAGGTCCTTTTCCAATGTTTTGACTGTTTTTTCTAATTTGTTTACCTCTCTTGTCTTATCTGCAACACTCATTTTTGAGAGGTCATACTTGTGTTCTAAAGTGGCCAATTGTTCCTTTGTTATATAGAGCTCTATGACTTGAAGTTTCATTTCTTCCATTGACTTTGTTAATTATTCAGTGTTCAAATCTGAAGTGTTGCCCTGTGACAATTCTGTTGGCTGACCTATTGTTGCTGTACCTGTCACTACTCCTACTGCAGATGCTGGAATATTTGCCTATTTATCTTTCAATGCATTCTCAAGCTCTTTTTTAGTTGCATTAAGTTTCTCATTCAATTTCAAGAGCAAGTCCATCAATTCTTCCTCAGAATTTTGCTTCATGATTTCTACAGTCTGTGGATGTCTTGAGGCTGCTAATTTCAGTTGTTTTCTCAGAGCTGCAATATCATCGTCTTTTTTCTTGATCAAAGCTTCAATACCTTTCACATCTTTAGGATTATGACCCAATCCGATGATTATTTCCTCCAATGACTTTATCCTTGTTGTACTTAGCTTGAGAGGAGGATTTTTCAAGATACAACTGTGCATTAGTGTTCTCCAAAGAATCCTACAACTTGTGGGACATCATTGATTTATCCATCGAAGTAGAATAAATCATTTCACCTGTTTTCTTATGCAAATCAATTTGATCCAAAGGATGGATATCGTTTGCTAAGACTTCAAAATTAGTCCTGATATAATCTGCAGCTGTTTGAGGCTGCTACACTTTAGGTTTGAAGTGGCTCATTACCATCTTGCCATGCTGGATGTCATAGGCTGACATCAATATTTCTTGATTCTTCGGAGCCATCTTCAAATATTGGTTGTATACTTGAAGTCTCAGTGGATCATTCCTGGCCTTTATATTGATGAATGTCTTTTTGATATCCCAGGCCTCTTTTACTGGAGGTTTGAAAGAAGATATCTCTGCACTTTGTTGCCTTTGTAGTTCCTTTCTTTGAAAATTAGTGGATGTCCCACTACCTGTGTATGTTTGATGGATGTCTTCTCTTCCTTGGCTGTCAGAAATTTCTTGAACAGATTCAACTTCTGGAAGAGGATTTAATTTCTGTCTTTTACCATGATGTTGTTCCGAAGATCGACCAACATGGGTAGCAGCTTCAACATCTCTCTTTTTTCCTTTTTCTACATTCAGAGGAGTTTGTAGAATTGAAATTTCAGGTTCATTGATCTGAGTAGGAGGAATTTGTACTTGACCTTGTTCTTTAGAAGTCTCTGGTTGCTCTGTCATTGTGAACTTTTCAAATATTTGTATATCAGGCTCCTTTTCTTTTCCATTAGATTCTACTATGGCCAATGCATTGATCTTCTACAAATTTTGTTGTGAAGTCTCGGCTGAAGAAAGACCTGGTATCTGCACCTGCCCAAAAGAGTCTAGGTTAAGTATTTTTTCAAGGTCTTTCATTACATTTTCAACATTGACCTGCTCACTATCCTGTTCTATCAATGTCCCTTCCATCCATTCATCCATATTGGCATATTGTTCAATTTCTAGGATTCTTTGATGAATGTATGGTGATAGTTTATTTTTCATTCTTCTATCATAGATAAAGTTATTTGGATCATAAGGCACCTAGTAGAAACTCTTTTGCAGTTTGAGATAGTCTTCTAAAATTCTTTCGGCTTCCTTTCCAACATCTCTAGAGTTACAAATGAAGGGACCTAGTTGGATCATAATCCTGAGTTGAGCCTTTTTCTTTGCATTGCAGAAATGAACTATATCTGAATTAATCATCTGCCTGAAATACTCTAATGCAAAGAGTCTCATGGGGACATATTTTGGGAATTTGAAGGGGCATAATTCACACCCATATATTCTGATCTCGGTATGACTTTGATATAGGTACCAGTCACCTATCTTATATTGTTTTGAGAGCTGAAGGATTTTCTTGATGTCATTATTCACCCTAGGAGGGGAGACTCCTGTCAACAAGGTAGTTGCAGGGTGTACAAAAAGGTCAATAAACTCATTGTAGGAGTAAGGAGAATCAGGGGAATTATGAGTAATGGCAGACCAAAAGATGACTGACCTAGGATTTCCTTTAGCATCAAGTTTTTTAACATAAAAAGGGAAATTCTCTGATTGAAAGTAAATCATGAGGTGATATATGAAAAAGGAATACTTGAACACTCTTTCATTTCCTAATCTCATGAACTGATCATGGATTTTGTCAGCAATATATGATGCAAAATCGTACTTGACAGCAGGAGGATATCCAGGGGTAAAAATAGATAACAATACTAGGGTTAATTGATCAACATACTCACTAGTATTGACGCCCATTATAGAAGATATCATGTTCAAAATAAGTCTGCCCACATCAGTAAAAAAAGTATAACCATAAGGGGGTGGGCCTTTAGGTTGATGTTCTGGTAACATGAAGGTTTGGCAAAGATGATTTAATTCTTCATGGGATAAGTGGGCCGATTTCTCAAGTAATTCAGCCATGGACAGGGGAGTGAGGGCTTGACCAGGTTGAAATTGTAGCATTTCATTTATAGACTGAGCAGTTATTGGGAAAAGGACATTTTGACTTGGGGATAAGACTGCTCTTTGGTTGGGATCATAGTTTGCATGGCAATAATGAATGATTTCAGGAAAAATATGGACTGATGAGAGAAGGTACATGGGAAGATTGGATTCCCAAAGTCCAAAAATGTCAGAACCATTCAAATAGTTTTCTCTGCAACAACAAAAAATTCGAAGAGGATTCTCACTGAGAACTAGGTCTTTAACTTGAAAATCCATATCGGCTAAAGGCAGATAATCCAAGTCCTTGTGAGGGGCATTGAGGGGGACGACATTCACAGCCATAGGAACTTCCATTTCTGGTTCTTGTGGTTTCAGAAATGGAAATTCGGCTTCTGATGAAAAAATGAGCAAAATTACAGGTTTTGGGGATGCAATTGCAATTATGGGAGTTGAGGAATGAACTAACAATGAATTTTTAACTCCAATTTAGTGGAAGAAAAATGAAAACCATGATTCTTATAGAGTTTAGTGGGATTTTAGGGTAAATACCTATTTTCCGGGATTGAATAGTGATTTAAACAGGTACTGGTTAAAGTGGAAAAACTCTAGAGTATTCGGTTGCAATTCTCTTCAGCAAGGTAACGGTCGGTAGACTTCAACAATTGATTTTTTGAAATTTATTGCATGGGAGACTAGTTATCGCACGGGATAATGAAAACGACACAGGCATATTTGTTTTATTTACAAATTCAAAAGGGTGGCGGGTTTTTTATTATTTTAATGGATGACGTCAGCAGGTACGATGGATGAGTCACGAGGGCAGGCGGTAAATGGTTTCTATCACACTGCTTTTGGGAAAGAGTGGTTTTGGGCGGAAGGGTAGCGATTCCATATGATGAACGACGCGTGGCATGGCACTGTTTGGAAAACCACTGGGCCATCACGCGTTATCGTTCGTACAAAGATGGCTAACGATATTGATAATAACCGTTGATCTCAGATCGGTTGATCGAACGATGGTCGGGACAGGAAGATGACAGGAGAATAACAGGTGGGCACAATATAAGTAAATGTTAATTAATCACATCGGGAATGATTCAGTTGGTGGATATAGGTTATTAATTAATCATGAGGATTAATTAATTCCTTTTTAAAATGCGGAAAAGTGATCGGGAAAGGTTTTAAATTGGGATTTAACCAAGGTTAAGACCTGTAGTTAAGGGAGGTATTGGGAATTTTACAAAGGGTTATAGTTTAACCTTGGGTAAAGGGAGTCAAGGGATAAAAATACACAAGGGAAGGATTATTTTTGTTTTAAAACACGTAATAAAACATGTTTTAACTATTTTTCAATGTATTTCTATTATATGGTAATTAAATCAGATTAATCTAATTACCATAGGGGACAGGATTAATATTAAAGATATATTTTAGCGAAAGGGAGTATAATGGGGGTGTTTTATTTAAACATGTGGGGATAAAATACTTTGGCTAAAATTATAATCAATGGGTTTTTGGGTATTTTATATAAAAAGGAGTTATATATAATAGGAGAAGGTCATTCTTATAGTGATTTAAATAATAAATAAAAAATTAATATCGAAAATGAATTAAGCGCTAAGTGTAAAACATTAAAATAATGTATTTAACTTATGCTTTTATGAATAGGGTTTTTTATGAAATATAGCATGATTTTCCTAAGTAAAATGGGGTTTTGCTTAGGAAAAGATTTTTTAGAGGTGAATGAATGTCATGATGAATGATTTTAAATACTTAGGTTCTTCCAATTATTGGGCTGAGGGTTCGGTCCCTCCAAAAGTCAAGGAAATGCCTTAAGCCCCTCTAATCTTCAAATACCTTAGTATTTAGGGGAAATTAGTGAAATTTTTAGGGAAAGCTGAGAAGGGAAGTTAATCACATGACTTTTCTTTGCTTTGAAATTCTTCCATGTATGATCCAGGTGGATATTGGTGGCCACCCGCCTATTCCACTTGGGCCCCCACCATTGTCTCTTTCAGTTTTTCAGTTTTGGCATAACTTACTATTTTTAGCAGTTTTTCGGGTCCTGAACTTCCGGAGCCGTTTTGAGGCCCTAAACGACGTTTTTTGGGTATTAACTTTGTTACGATTTTGATCATCAAAATCGTCACAAAAGTTGTAGTCCTCGGATAGAGCTTTCTAATGATGTATCATGTGCGGTCATCGGAGATGAAGCGCCAAAACTATGGGCCCCGTTTGGGTAAATTGGTGTTCCAACTTTACCGGAAGTTGAAACACCAGATTTTACCCAAGCGAGATGCTAGTTTGAGCGCTTCATCTCCGTTCCAGCTGCGTGTCCATCATTAGAAATCTCTGTCAGGGTTAACCTGTGGCGGTTACTGATGATCAAATCTCATAATAATTAATGCCAAAAGATAAGTTTAAGCCTCAAGCGTCCGGAGGTGCAGTTCTGAAAAACTGCTAAGCATGGTAAGTTATACTAAAAATAGCTGAGAAACGATGGTTAGGGCTAGTAGGTAGGCGGGTAGCGTTAAGCGTTACACTGGATCAATGTAGTGTCTACCTTTGTAATTGTGATGAAAGAAAAATATTTAACACATCTAATGTCATTATCCATCACATGTAATTTAGCAACATCATCTACCTACCCTATCTAATTTACTCTACCATTTTTTCTTCTTTATTAGGGTGCACTTCGACTGGCAAACCATTATCACACTTTTTCTTTTACATATGGAAACCTATCTAATTCTATCCTTATTACATCCAAGGGCTCAGATTAAACTGTTGAGCTCCTTTTATTTACTCTACCTATCTACTTATCTGCCAAGATTAAACAGTTTGGTCATATTTTATTCTCTATCTCTAAAACATGAAATTAAAAGATGAACTAGCCAAGGTTAAACTGTTTGACTGTTCATAAATTGTGGCATAAAATACAAGTTGCACACAATTTTCTTATTACATAAGAGCAAAAATTAGTGGCGTTTAGTCTTGCATGCCTTCATTGGCAATTCTTTTGGTGGGGTTCATTTTCTTTTACTTTTTTGGCCATTTATTATTCTTTTCACCCTTTGATTTTTATTTTAGGGTATACCCTCTTTACATTTTTTAAATTTTTTGATTTTTTGATAATATGGGAAACATTTTCAACAAGAAAAGGTATGAACATATTACATAGCCCATCAAGTCAATCATGAAATATGACACCTATTAGAATAGGAGTCTAACACTGGCTCCACTTGGGGATGGCTTTTCCTTGTGAAAAGTCAAGAACAACAGATCAATTGCTCTCAGAATAATTTTGATTGAACCATGGAATCTTCTTCTGTTTGTTGTTTTATTGTATGTATGACAGTAATACTTCTGAAGCTTAGGGCCTTCTCCTTATGCTTCAACTCTAGTAGGTTACTATCCACTCAAAACCAATACATTACAAAGGATATAGTATGTACATGTTAAAAAATCAGAATATCCTAATAAATAGGGTCAAAGTAATGTTTCAACATTCGACCATTAACTGGCCCTTCTTCAGTATCTATACCATCCAAGTTTTTTAGAAAATATGTGTTATTTCCCTGTAAAGCATGAATAATAGAAGGTCCTTTCCATAACAAGTCAAACTTCCCATGTTTCCCCTTATCCTCTCTCTTGGAATCCCATCTTAAAACTTTGTCTCCAAGTTGGAAATCTTCCGCCTTGGTCCTTTTGTCAAATATCTTCTTTAGTTTCTCCTGTAATACCTGGGATCTTTGATATACCTCTTCCCTGGTCTGCTACAAATTGATAGTCTGATTTATTATCCTTTGAATATCATTAGGTTCAACCTCAACTTCTTGAAGTAATTTCATTACAGGAACTCCTAAAGATGAAGGAAATACAGCTTCCATACCATAGACTAACTCATAAGGACTGGTCCCAATAGATTTTTTGGTGGTAAGTCTATCTGCCCATAGTGCATTTGTAAGTTTCTTATGCCAATTTTTCTTGTTTTCCTCCAATAATTTCTTAATAATATTGATGAGACTCTTGTTGGAAGATTCAACTAGTCCATTACCCTGAGGGTAATAGGCTGTGGAATGGCTTAAGGTGATGTGATATTTATTACAGAAACTTATCATCTTCTTAGATTTGAAGGTAGCAACATTATCAGTTATGATTTTCTCAGGACATCCAAATCTTGATAAAATATTGGTTTCTAGGAATCCTATGATCACAGTGTCATTGGCTTGTCTGGAAGGAATTGCTTCTATCCATTTGGTGAAATAATCTGTGGCAGTAAGGATCCATTTATGTTGGCCAGAAGAAGGAGGATGGATTTCTCCAATGAAATCCAGGACCCATTGTTGGAAAGGTTTTTTAGTGGAAATCGGTTTAAGGGGTAAAGGTAATAATTTTCTCTTGCCTTCAAAAATTTGACATTTATGGCAAGTAGTGACAATTTTCTTTACATCAGAAAACAAGGTTGGCCAATAAAAACCTGCTCTTAGGATCTTGTCTACAGTTGATTTCCAATAAAGGTTTCCACCACAGTCTCCTGCATGGAATTCATTGAGAGCCTTGTCAACTTCATCTTTTAACAAACAATTCAACAGAATACCATCATGATTTTTCCAAAAGAGAACATTATCTAAGATACAAAACTTCAAAGATGTCATCTTAAAAACCTTTTCTTTGTTATGGATAACCCTGGAGGAGCTTGTAGGTTTAAAAATACATAAACTATATCAGCATACCAAGGTGAATCTAAGAAGGCTTGGTTGATTTGTGGAGTTGCCATCTCCTGTTCGTTATCCAGTTCATTAATATCCAGGGCTTGGCAATTTGTTTTAGTCATTAGTTGAGCCAATCCCTGTCCCTTTATGAGTTTTGTAGGTTTTATCTCAATGTCAGACTCTAATATGGTAGCAATCCATTTACCTCTTTTTCCCTCAATTCCATCTTGAGTTAAGATGTCTTTGACAATAGCATTTGGTACATAAGCTATCACATGGGAATACAATATATAGACTCTAAAATCTTTGATGGCTTTTACAAGTGCAAAAGCTTGTTTTTCCATAATGTTGTATTTTAATGATGCATCTCTTAGTGCTTTACTAAAAAGGGCTATAGGTTTTTCACATCCTTGATCATCCTTTTGTAATAAAACAACTGCTATAGTATGTTCTGATGCAAAGGAAAAAATTATGAAATCTCTATCAAATTGTGGACTAGTAGGAACTGGTGTTCTAGTCAAAGCCATTTTAATTTCTTCAAATGATTGTTTGGCTTAAACAATCCATTTAATACTCGAATCCTTTCTTAACATGTTAGTAAGCAATCTAAGTAATTCAGCTAAGCTAGATATGAATCTTCTCAAAAAATTGATTTTTCCGATGAAAGCTTGAAGTTCTTTGATATTTCTGGGATGAGTTATCTGCAATATGGCTTCAATTATAGTAGGATTAATTCGAATACCATCCTTGGAAATGATATGGCCCAGGAGTTTACCTTCTTCAAGACCAAATAAGGACTTCTTTGGATTCAAAGAGATACCATACTTTCTGCATTTTATGAATACTTTTCTGAGATGATCCAAATGTTATTGATCTAATTTAGAAAAAATAGTTAAATCATCCAGATATATAACAAGAAAATAATGAATTTCTTTTGCAAAGGCAATGTCCATTGCTCTTTGGAAGGTTGCTCCTGCATTTTTAAGTCCAAATGGAATTTTAACATATTTGAATGTACCCCATGGTGTTGTAAAAGTTGTTTTGTCCTGGTCATAAGGATGAATCAGAATCTGATTATATCTTGAGAACCCATCTAAAAGAGAAATCCTTGAAGCACCGACTACCCTTTGTAAAATGTGATCCATTTTGGGCAAAGGGTAATTATCCTTCAAAGAAACCTTATTTAGATTTCTCAAATCAACACATAACTTGATCTCTCCAGTTTTCTTCCTAGTAAGTACTAAATTAGATACCCACTCTGAAAATCTTATAGGAGCAATTATTCATGCTTCATACATTCATTTAATTTCTTTTTCAATTGAAGGTAGTAATACAAGATTTATTCTTCTAAGTTTCTATTTGAATGGTTTCTGATCTGGTTTCAAAGGTATTGCATGTTGAATTATAGAAGTATCATATGATTTCAGATCTTCATAACTCCAGGCAAAGACATCCTGGAATTCTTTTAAAAGTTCAACATATTTTACTTTTCGATCAGCAGGCAGAGATTTGGATAACTTTATCATTTGAGGATTCTCTTGAGTTCCCAGATTATATTCCTCAATATCAGATTTCAATGGTTCCATTTTGGGTTTCTTTGGAATATCATTAGAGTCGAAAAGATCTTCTAAAGGAGTTAATACTTTAGGTAAATGATTATCTTTCAAATTAATAATCTCAGCTTCTTCACCTATAATTTCATCAACTTCCATTTGTTTTAGATCCTGCATTTCCTTTTTAGTGAACTTTGTTAGATGAAGCATATGAATTTCACTTTCTTCAGAAATATCTCTTTCTTGTTCATTTGTTTGATCAGATTCAATTACTGTATCTTCATCTATGCTACTATTAGAAAATTCATTCTCTAAAGTCAGAAAATTGTTAATTTGATTGTCGTTTGCAAACACTTGCCAATTCTTGAAATTATCAGGTATAGCTGGTCTATGTCTAATCTCAGCTGTGAACTGATGATTAGGTTAAAATGGTAATTTACAAGTGCTGGAAAACATTGCAAGACTATGAGCATGCAAATTTTGTTTTCTAGGGATTTTAGCAAGTTATGCTTGTATGAAAGTATTGAGAATCTCTACAACTGTTCCTCTGTATTCTCTTAGTCTGGGATTATTTGTCAAAAACTCTCCATTAATCTGTTGAATGATAAAATCAGAATCACCTATGATAGATACTCTAATTGCCCCTAATTTTTTGACAAGCTTAAGCCCTAACAAAAGAGCTTCGTATTCTACCATATTATTAGAGCATTTAAAGTTCAATCTGTAAGCATGGCCTTCAGCATGATCATTCTCAGGGTTGTGTATCCAAATTCCAGCTCTTGCTCCTAGCTTGTTGACTAAACCATCAAATTCTAAATACCAAACAATTTCATGTTCATAATTAGTATCAAGAGTTTCAGGAACTTTCTGAACAGTAAGATCCTGTTGTTTACTTTCTTCTGGTATCTCTTGGGTATCTGATGTTTCTTTGCTCTCAGAGATTTCATGGATTTGAACACTGGATTTTTGATTTGCAATTTCTTTTGGTTCTATTGCTGGAACTTCTAATTCAGTGGGGAGATCAAATTCAGAATTGTAAAGAATGAATGAGTCCATATCAGAGTGTACTGAGTAGATGAGGAAATTTTCAGGTTTCTCCTGATTACTGACTACATATTTCATCAAAGTTTCTCTGTATAGTATTTTAGGTTGGCCGAACACTGAAATAGTAGCATATGAGATGTCTAATTGAAGAGATCCTCCAATTTTTTCACCCCAGGGTCTAGACAATAGCATACCATATTTCGGAGGAATATCTGCAACTACTATATCCATCAAAATTGTTTTTGCAGGGTATTGAACCAATGTAACACAAAAATATTTAATTAATCCTAAACATCTTACCTGACTTGAATTAGAAAAAAAAAGATCTTTGTAAGGTCTGGTGATGTCTAGATTTAATTTTTCCATTACAGCCTTGGGCATTAGATTGTGAGATGCCCTAGAATCAAGCATGGCATTATGAATTATATTATCATGTATTTTCAAACTCACATAGAAAGGAGGAGTTCCTCCACTTCCTGGTTTTCCGTTTACTTCAGGGCCAAAAATTAATTTGGGTTGGTCATCAAAAACATTTATTGAATCATCACATCCAACAATATTGAGTGATTTATTGATTTGGCTTCTGTAGACATCATGTTTAGCTAATTTTGACAATGGAACAACTATTTTTAATTTGCCTATTTCAGCCTCTAGATTAAAAGATTTTTCAGTCCGAGTCTTTGAATTCCGAATAGTTGGATTCTCTTTTTCTTCTGTGTTTTTAGTATTTTTCTCCTTCTCAGGAGTAGGGTTGTGGGTTGAAGTTGTTTCCGAATCAACTTCTGGAGGTTCCTCTACATTTCCTTTGGGAGGAATAATATTGGAAAGTTGTCTGTTATTCAGTTGAGTATCAGATACATCTTCAATTATTGGGTTTGTGGGATTAGGATCTAATCTAGAAAGAATATGCACAAGAGTAGCATTGGTTTTACCTTTGAGGGGCTGTTTTGTAGCCTTCTCTTTACTTGTTTCTGGGACATCAATCCTTCTGCTCCTCAAATTATACTGCTTGTGGACTTCATAAATGGTTGTGTCATATCCTTCTTTAAAATCAAATGATTCTCCTAAACGGGTTTGAAATTGCTCATGAATGTGAGCTTCTTGATCATCCTGGGTCAAGAAAACTTCTGGTTCGTTCTTGTGTTCAATAAAGTTTTTTATTTGATTATCTTCGGTTGGTTCTTCAAAAGTTGAACCTTCAACATAATTTTCCTGGAAAGGGGGCCTAATATTTTGGTCAAGACCAACTTTTCCAGTATTTTGGTTTTCATTCTTTCTAAAATTAGGATTTCTCACAGTATTGCTCGGTTGACCATCCCAAGAAGATTTTCTTTCAATTGTTTCTACTCTATCTCCTAGCCTTTCCATTCCTTTAATGATAGCATCCAGTTTCTTTTCAAAATCCGTGGGTTCTTCATTTGAAGGCATTCTCCTTTTAGCTCTAGCTCTAGCTCGTTTCTTTATCAGGTTGGCTTCAACACTGACAGTTATACTTTGCATTTCTTCTTAAGTTTGAGGAGCTCTTTCCCTAAGTTGATATGCTATATCATAATCAAATCCATTAGGGAATTTGATCAATACTGAATCTGGAGGAGGTCTAAGGTTTTTGGGAACAGTGTTGTAAGCTTCATTGAATCTAATGATATAATCTTGCACAGTTTCATCTGGTCCTCTATTTAGTTTTCCAAAGTCTGATAGGATTTGAAGAGGATATTTCTTCTTTTCCCATTTGTTTAGAAATGTTCTATAAAGAGCTGGTAAGTCAATAATACTATTTGCAGGAAGGGCTCTAAACTAGGATCTAACCTCTCCAGTAAGGCTTTGGATGAAAATTCTCATTCTTACATAATCAACATCTATTTCATAAATTTCGAAATAATCGCTCATCTTTTTAGTATGCTGTTGTGAAGTGTAAGTACCCGAACCATAAAAAGGAGTGATTTTACTCTGATAGTCTTGGGGCAAAGCCGTTGGATTGGCCGGTAACCTTAAGGGAGCATATATTTTTGCTATTGGAAGGTGTAGTGATGGAATAACAGGTGAAGTTGGTCTGGAAGTAGTGGGTGGAGGAGTGGAAGGGGTAGTTTGAGGTTGAGATGGTTGAGGAAATATTGATGAACTTGGGGAGGCTGAAGTAATCACAGAAATGTTTGATGTTCCCTCAGAGGTCAGCTCAGATTGTATGGAATCTTGCAAATGTTTATCAAGTCTTGATGTAACAAATTCAAGTTGTAAATCTTCAAGAAATAACTCAGATTCAGAAAAGTTTACAAATAAAGATGTTTCAAACTGCTCATCAAATGGTTCATCCTCAAGATAAATCCACTTCACAGGACAGGAAATTGATCTATAGACAGGTCAAGAACTACCAGAGCTTTCTTGACTCTCTTGTCTCCTAAGAATTCTGGGGATCAGATTTAGATTTTCAAACAAAGGTGGTGGATTTGGATCAGGATTAGACCTAGTGTAATGAGTCCTTTATGAAGCCAGATTTCTATGTGATATATATATATATATATATATATATATATATATTGTTTTAAATGGAATGAAAAATACAACTTTGACAATATGTTTAAGAAATTTAAGATTTTGGATTTAGATTTTTCTCAAAGATTTATTTGACTAGAGAAACTGATCAAATGTTTGAAACCAAAGTTTAGTTCATAAACTAGACCGGAGATAGACTGAAGCAACATTTATTTACTATGCAATTGTAGAGCAAGAGCAGTTCAAAGGCTACCTGGCTAACTTTAGGCTCCGTCTGTAGCTTTTAAAGTAAAGATTAGTAACAATAAAATTATTCAGATTCCCTAGTATGGTTGGCACTATGTTATCACTCAGATTTTCCTTGAAGTTTTAGGGAAAAGGAAAGGGGTCTGAGGTAACCACAAACCAAATTTTAGCTACAGAATCTAGCCAATCTGTAACCAGAGAGGGCTCTCTCTGTAAAATTTAGCTTTTTTTTTTAAGGATATAGGCTAGTTATGAAAGTTTAGGAGTTTTGTTTGAATTTGGGTGATGGAATTCTATAGCAGAGGGTAAAATTGAGTAGTTTCAGGCCATTGGGCTAATGGAGTCAAGAAAATGGCTGGACTGGATTAAGTTTCTTAACAAAAGATGGTTTCACAGGGTAAGGTAATCAAATAGGGAAAAATTATAGGTCTAAAGTGAATGGAATGGAACCAAAATAGATGAAGGGAAATTAAGAATCCTTCAACACATTTGAAAGAGGGAAAATGAGTGGTTATTAATAAAGAGCAATTAAGTATTCTTTACTAAATAATCAAAATGCATAAACTAGAAAAACGGGAGCAATTAAGAATTCACTGTTTAAACCAGTTTAGAAGAAAACATTTAGAATAACAATGATTAAAATCAGAATACACTTAAGCACTTTCTAATTTATTCCTTTTCATTAATTATTCAGATATGAAACACAGTGATATAATAAAAAGTATAAAACTTCAAAACATAAGAGAGATGACTTATTGATCCGTTGTTTGACACATGAATTGTGTAAAAAGTATTTCACTTCAATTCCTCATCCAATTAGCCACAAGAAATTTTTCCAAAAAGCATTTTATTCCAAAATAAACAATGTTACAGCAATGTCTAAGAATCCACCCTCAATACTCCAATTGAGGGAGCACTTATACAAAAAATTACAAAAATATCTCTCAACGAAACAAGATATAATCTAGAATGACTCATGGATATTTTACAATAAACTAGAGACAGATGGTCTCGTAGATAAGAAGAATGATAACTGATGTTGTGCTGTTTCCTTATTTTGAGAATGTATTGGAGGCAGGCCCTAAGATTTGGCTGATTGATGTCATCTTCAGTAACTTTGTGCTGGCCGTTCAGTTTTACTGATACTCTTTAATCTCATTGATACTCTTTAATCTCTGTTTATCATTTTATCTTGGCTAACTGTAGTAAATAATCAAAACTTCATGTAAAGGTGATTTTTACAAAAGTTTCAACATCTCATCCCACCATTGAGGCTCCGGTATTTTTCTCCTTTGAATTTTTCTGAGAGTTTCATCAGCCTCGGTATATCTGTAAAAAGTGGGTTGAATTGGGAAGAGATGTTTTACCTCATGTTCAAGATAAAACAAATTTTCCAATCTCTCATGAAGGTTTCTTCCTATAGGCAATGCTGCTGCTGATGAACTAGTTGAGGAACTAGCTTGATTGTCAGCATACTTGTCCAATTTCTCAACATAACTTTCAAGGTCCATTATTTTATCTTTTGAAACTAAAGGACTAGGAAATCCTTTTTTCAACAGAATATCAAATCTTTCTCTGAAAGCAATAATTTCTTCTTGCATATCAGAGCATCTACGTTCTAGATTCTGTAGCAGAGTTCTTTTGGTAAAAACTCTTTTTATTTCCAAGATTTCTCCTGTTCTGTCCTGAATTCCAAGTTCTTGAAGTTGATGCTTGTTTTGAGTATTCAAAAAATGTATAATTTGATTGGATTCTTCGGGCATGTTTCCCAATTCTTCTCTTGTTCTTTGAATTTCTTCCATAGCCAATTTAACCAAACCATTCTGTTCAAACATTATTTGAATTGAGGACCAAACAACTTTTATGGACTGGATGATGTTGTCCCAAAGAAATTCATTTATTTCCTTTAAAGGCTTCTCCAATGTGAGGTCATTTTCCAATGTTTTGTCTGTTTTTTCTAATTTTTTTACCTCTCTTGTCTTATTTGCAACACTCATTTTTGAGAGGTCATACTTGTGTTATAAAGTGGCCAATTGTTCCTTTGTTCTGTGGAGCTCTATGACCTGAAGTTTCATTTCTTCCATTTACTTTGTTAATTCTTCAGTGTTCAAATTTGAAGTGTTGCCCTGTGACAATTCTGTTGGCTGACCTGTTGTTGCTGTACCTGTCACTACTCCTGCTGTAGATGCTGGAATATTTTCCTGTTTATCTTTCAATGCATTCTCAAGCTCTTTTTTAGTTGCATTAAGTTGCTCATTCAATTTCAAGAGCAAGTCCATCAATTCTTCCTTAGAATTTTGTTTGATGATTTCTGCAGTCTGTGGATGTCTTGAGGCTGGTAATTTCAGTTGTTTTCTCAGAGCTGCAATATCATTGTCTTTTTTCTTGATCAAAGCTTCAATACCTTTGACATCTTTAGGATTATGACCCAATCTGATGTTTATTTCCTCCAATGAATTTATCCTTGTTGTAATTAGCTTGAGAGGAGGCTTTTTCAAGTTGCAACTGTGCATTAATGTTCTCCAAAGAATCCTGCAACTTGTGGGACATCATTGATTTATCCATCGAAGTAGAATAAATCATCTCACCAGTTTTCTTGTGCAACTCAATTTGATCCAAATGATGGATATCCTTTGCTAAGACTTAAAAACTAGTCCTGATATAATCTGCAGCTGTTTGAGGCTACTGCACTTTAGGTTTGAAGTGTGTCATTAACATCTTGCCATGCTGGATGTCATAGGCTGACATCAATCTTTCTTGATTCTTTGGAGCCATCTTCAAATATTGATTGTATACTTGAAGTCTCAGTAGATCATTCCTGGCCTTTATATTGATGAATGTCTTTTTGATATCCCAGGCCTCTTTTACTGGAGGTTTGAAAGAATATTTCTCTGCACTTTGTTTCCTTTGTAGTTCCTTTCTTTGAAAATTAGTGGATGTCCCACTACCTGTGTATGTTTTCTAACTGTCTTCTCTTCCCTGGCTGTCAGGAATTTCTTGAACAGATTCAACTTCTGGAAGAGGATTTAATTTTTGTATTTTAACATGATGCTATTCTGAAGATCCACCAACAAGGGTAGTAGCTTCAACATCTCTCTTTTTGCCTTTTTCTACATTCAGAGGAGTTTGTAGAATTGAAATTTCAGGCTCATTAATCTGAGTAGGAGGAATTTGTACTTGACCTTGTTCTTTAGAAGTCTCTGGTTGCTCTTTCATTTTGAACTTTTCAAATATTTGTATATCAGGCTCCTTTTCTTTTCCTTTAGATTCTACTGTGGCCAATGCATTCATCTTCTACAAATTTTGTTGTGAAGTCCCGACTGAAGAAGGACCTGGTATTTGCACCTACCCAAAAGAGTCTAGGTCAAGTATTTTTTCAAGGTATTTCATTAAATTTTCAACATTGACCTACTCACTATCTTGTTCTATCAATGTCCCTTCCATCCATTCATCCATATTGGCATATTGTTCAATTTCTGGGATTCTTTGATGAATGTGTGGTGATAGTTTATTTTTCATTCTTCTATCACAGATAAACTTATTTGGATCATAAGGCACCTAGTAGAAACTCTTTTGCAGTCTGAGATAGTCTTCTAAAATTCTTTCGGCTTCCTTTCCAGCATCTCTAGAGTTACAAATGAAGGGACCTAGTTGGATCATAATCCTGAGTTGAGCCTTTTTCTTTGCATTGCAGAAATGAACTATATCTGAATTAATCATCTGCCTGAAATACTCTAATGCAAAGAGTCTCATGGAGACATATTTTGGCAATTTGAAGGGGTATAATTCACACCCATATATTCTGATCTCTATATGATTTTGATATAGGTACCAGTCACCTATCTTATATTGCTTTGAGAGCTGAAGGATTTTCTTGATGTCATTATTCAACCTAGGAGGGGAGACTCCTGTCAACAAGGTAGTTGTAGGGTGTACAAAAAGGTCAGTAAACTCATTGTAGGAGTAAGGAGAATCAAGGGAATTATGAGTAATGGCAGACCAAAAGATGAATGACCTAGTATTTCCTTTAGCATCAAGTTTTTTAACATAAAAAGGGAAATTCTCTAATTGAAAGTAAATCATGAGGTGATATATGACAAAGGAATACTTGAACACTCTTTCATTCCCTAATCTCATGAACTGATCATGGATTTTGTCAGCAATATAGGATGCAAAATCGTACTTGACAGCGGAGGGTCATTACAAGTAAAAA
Source organism: Pinus albicaulis (assembly GCA_034641835.2). Classification (NCBI taxonomy): domain Eukaryota; kingdom Viridiplantae; phylum Streptophyta; class Pinopsida; order Pinales; family Pinaceae; genus Pinus; species Pinus albicaulis. Next base: position 601,354,623 of record CM076575.1, on the reverse strand, counting down.
TATATAACAACATGAAAGGAATGATCTAACATACTCACTAGTATTGATGCCCATTATAGAAGATATCATGTTTAGAATAAGTCCGTCTACTATCAAGAAAATTATAACCATAAGGGGGAGGGTTTTTAGGCTGATGCTCTGGTAACATGAAGGTTTGGCATAGGCGGTTTAACTCTTCATGGGATAACTTAGTAGATTTCTCAAGTAATTCATCCATGGACAGAGGAGTGAGAGCTTGACCAGGTTGGAATTGTAGCATTTCATTTATGGACTAAGTAGTTATTGGGAAAATGACATTTTGACTTGGGGATAAAACTGCTCGTTGGTTGGGATCATAATTTGCGTAGCAATAATGGATTAACTCAGGAAAAATATGGACTGATGAGAGAATTTACATGGGAATATTGGATTCCCAAAGTCCAGAAATGTTAGAACCATTCAAATAATTGTCTCTGCAACAGTAAAAAATTCGAAGAGGATTCTCACTGATAACCAAGTCTTTAACTTGAAAATCCATATCGGCTAAAGGCAGATAATCCAAGTCCTTGTGAGGGGCATTGAGGGGGACGACATTCACAGCCACAGGAACTTCCATTTTTGGTTCTTGTGGTTTTAGAAATGTAAATTCGGCTTTTGATGAAAAAACGAGAAAAATTACAGGTTTTGGGGATGCAATTGCAATTCTGGGAGTTGAGGAATGAACTAACAATGAATTTTTAACTCCGCTTTAGTGGAAGAAAAATGAAAACCATGATTCTTACAGATTTCAATGGTATTTTAGGGTAAATACCTATTTTCCGGGAATGAATAGTGATTTAAACATGTACTGGTTAAAGAGGAAGAACTGTAGAGTATTCGGCTGCAATTCTCTTCAGCAAGGTAATGGTCGGTAGACTTCAACAGTTGATTTTTTGAAATTTGTTGCATGGGACCTGGTTATCACGCGAGATAATGAAAATGACGCGGGCATATTTGTTTTATTTACAAAGTGAAAAGGGTGGTGGGGTTTTTATTATTTTAATGGATGACATCAGCAGGTACGGTGGATGAGTCACGGGGGCAGGCGGTAAATGGTTTCTATCGCACCGCTTTTGTGAAAGAGTGGTTTTGGGTGGAAGGGTAGCGATTCCATACGATGAACGACGCGTGGCACGACACTGTTTGGAAAACCACCAGGCCATCGCGCGTTATCGTTCGTACAAAGATGGCTAGCGATATTGATAATAACCGTTGATCTTAGATCAGTTGATCGAACGGCGGTTGGGACGGGAAGATGACGGGAGAATAACAGGCGGGCCCAATATAATTAAATGTTAATTAATCACATTGGGAAAATTAAATGTTAATTAATCTCATCGGGGATGATTCAATTGGTGGATACAGGTTAGTAATTAATCGTGAGGATTAATTAATTCCTTTTTAAAACGCGGAAAAGTGATCGGGAAAAGTTTTAAAGTGGGATTTAACCAAGGTTAAGACTTTCAGTTAAGGGATGTGTATCGGGAATCCTAACGAAGGGTTATGGTGTTAACCTTGGGTAAAGGGAGTCGAGGGATAAAAATACACAAGGGAAGGATTATTTTTGTTTTAAAACACGTAATAAAACATGTTTTAACTATTTTTCGATGTATTTATATTATATGATAATTAAATCAGATTAATCTAATTACCATAGGGGGTGGGATTAATATTAAAGATATATTTTAGCCAAAGGGGGTATAATGGGGGTGTTTTATTTAAACATATGGGGATTAAATACTTTGACTAAAATTATAATAAATGGGCTTTTAGGTATTTTTTATAACAAAGGAGTTATAAATAATAGGAGAAGGTCATTCTTATAGGGATTTAAATAATAAATTAGAAATTAATATGGAAAAAATGAAATGAAGCGCTAAGTGTAAAGTCATTAGGTTAATGCCTTTAACTTATGCTTTTATGAAATAGGGTTTTTAAGAAATATTGCATAAGTTTCCTAAGTAAAATGGAATTTTACTTAGAAAAAGATTTTTTAGAGGTGAATGAATGTTATGATGAATGATTTTAAGTACTTAGGCTTTTCCAATTATTGGGCCGAGGGTCCGGTCCCTCCAAAAGTCAAGGAAATTCCTTGAGCCCCTCTAATTTTCAAATGCCTTAGTACTTGGGGGAAATTAGTGAAATTTTTAGGGAAAAATGAAAGGGGAAGTTAATAATCTGACTTTGCTTTACTTGCAATTCTTCCAGTGTATTTTCTGCCTTTGCACTTGTGATGAAAGTAAAAGATTTAACACATCTAAAGCCATCATCCATCACATGTAATTCTGCAACAACATCTACCTACCCTACCTACTTTACCCTACCATTTTTTCTTCTTTATTAGGGTGCACTTAGACTGGAAAACCCTCATCACACTTTTTCTTTTACATCTGGAAATCTATCTAATTCTATCCTTATTACATCCAAGGGCTCAGATTAAACTGTTGAGCTCCTTTTATTTACTCTACCTATCTACTTATCTGCCAAGATTAAACAGTTTGGTCAGATTTTATTCTCTATCTCTAAAACATGAAATTAAAAGATGAACTAGCCAAGGTTAAACTGTTTGACTGTTCATAAATTGTGGCATAAAATACAAGTTGCACACAATTTTCTTATTACATAAGAGCAAAAATTAGTGGCGTTTAGTCTTGCATGCCTTCATTGGCAATTCTTTTGGTGGGGTTCATTTTATTTTACTTTTTTTGCCATTTATTATTCTTTTCACCCTTTGATTTTTCTTTTAAGGTATGCCCTCTTTACATTTTTTAAATTTTTTGATTTTTTGATAATATGGAAAACCTTTTCAACAAGAAAAGGTATGAACATATTACATAGCCCATCAAGTCAATCATGAAATATGACACCTATTAGAATAGGAGTCTAACAATGGCTCCACTTGGGGATGGCTTTTCCTTGTGAAAAGTCAAGAACAACAGATCAATTGCTCTCAGAATAATTTTGATTGAACCATGGAATCTTCTTCTGTTTGTTGTTTTATTGTATGTATGACAGTAATACTTCTGAAGCTTAGGGCCTTCTCCTTATGCTTCAACTCTAGTAGGTTACTATCCACTCAAAACCAATACATTACAAAGGATATAGTATGTACATGTTAAAAAATCAGAATATCCTAATAAATAGGGTCAAAGTAATGTTTCAACATTCGACCATTAACTGGCCCTTCTTCAGTATCTATACCATCCAAGTTTTTTAGAAAATATGTGTTATTTCCCTGTAAAGCATGAATAATAGAAGGTCCTTTCCATAACAAGTCAAACTTCCCATGTTTCCCCTTATCCTCTCTCTTGGAATCCCATCTTAAAACTTTGTCTCCAAGTTGGAAATCTTCCGCCTTGGTCCTTTTGTCAAATATCTTCTTTAGTTTCTCCTGTAATACCTGGGATCTTTGATATACCTCTTCCCTGGTCTGCTACAAATTGATAGTCTGATTTATTATCCTTTGAATATCATTAGGTTCAACCTCAACTTCTTGAAGTAATTTCATTACAGGAACTCCTAAAGATGAAGGAAATACAGCTTCCATACCATAGACTAACTCATAAGGACTGGTCCCAATAGATTTTTTGGTGGTAAGTCTATCTGCCCATAGTGCATTTGTAAGTTTCTTATGCCAATTTTTCTTGTTTTCCTCCAATAATTTCTTAATAATATTGATGAGACTCTTGTTGGAAGATTCAACTAGTCCATTACCCTGAGGGTAATAGGCTGTGGAATGGCTTAAGGTGATGTGATATTTATTACAAAAACTTATCATCTTCTTAGATTTGAAGGTAGCAACATTATCAGTTATGATTTTCTCAGGACATCCAAATCTTGATAAAATATTGGTTTCTAGGAATCCTATGATCACAGTGTCACTGGCTTGTCTGGAAGGAATTGCTTCTATCCATTTGGTGAAATAATCTGTGGTAGTAAGGATCCATTTATGTTGGCCAGAAGAAGGAGGATGGATTTCTCCAATGAAATCCAGGCCCCATTGTTGGAAAGGGTTTTTAGTGGAAATCGGTTTGAGGGGTAAAGGTAATAATTTTCTCTTGCCTTCAAAAATTTGACATTTATGGCAAGTAGTGACAAATTTCTTTACATCAGAAAACAAGGTTGGCCAATAAAAACCTGCTCTTAGGATCTTGTCTACAGTTGATTTCCAATAAAGGTTTCCACCACAGTCTCCTGCATGGAATTCATTGAGAGCCTTGTCAACTTCATCTTTTAACAAACAATTCAACAGAATACCATCATGATTTTTCCAAAAGAGAACATTATCTAAGATACAAAACTTCAAAGATGTCATCTTAAAAACCTTTTCTTTGTTATGGATAACCCTGGAGGAGCTTGTAGGTTTAAAAATACATAAACTATATCAGCATACCAAGGTGAATCTAAGAAGGCTTGGTTGATTTGTGGAGTTGCCATCTCCTGTTCGTTATCCAGTTCATTAATATCCAGGGCTTGGCAATTTGTTTTAGTCATTAGTTGAGCCAATCCCTGTCCCTTTATGAGTTTTGTAGGTTTTATCTCAATGTCAGACTCTAATATGGTAGCAATCCATTTACCTCTTTTTCCCTCAATTCCATCTTGAGTTAAGATGTCTTTGACAATAGCATTTGGTACATAAGCTATCACATGGGAATACAATATATAGACTCTAAAATCTTTGATGGCTTTTACAAGTGCAAAAGCTTGTTTTTCCATAATGTTGTATTTTAATGATGCATCTCTTAGTGCTTTACTAAAAAATACTATAGGTTTTTCACATCCTTGATCATCCTTTTGTAATAAAACAGCTGCTATAGTATGTTCTGATGCAAAGGAAAAAATTATGAAATCTCTATCAAATTGTGGACTAGTAAGAACTGGTGTTCTAGTCAAAGCCATTTTAATTTCTTCAAATGATTGTTTGGATTCTACGGTCCATTTAATACTCGAATCCTTTATTAACATGCTAGTAAGCAATCTAAGTAATTCAGCTAAGCTAGGTATGAATCTTCTCAAAAAATTGATTTTTCCAATGAAAGCTTGAAGTTCTTTGATATTTCTGGGATGAGGTATCTGCAATATGGCTTCAATTCTAGCAGGATCAATTTGAATACCATCCTTGGAAATGATATGGCCCAAGATTTTACCTTCTTCAAGACCAAATAAGGACTTCTTTGGATTCAAAGAGATACCATACTTTCTTCATTTTATGAATACTTTTCTGAGATGGTCCAAATGTTGTTGATCTGATTTAGAAAAAACAGTTAAATCATCCAGATATATAACTAGAAAATCATGAATTTCTTTTGCAAATGCAATGTCCATTTCTCTTTGGAAGGTTTCTCCTGCGTTTTTGAGTCCAAATGGCATTTTGACATACTTGAATGTACCCCATAGTGTTGTAAAAGTTGTTTTGTCCTGGTCATCAGTATGAACCAGAATCTGGTTGTATCCTGAGAACCCATCTAGAAGAGAAATCCTTAAAGCACCTACTACCCTTTGTAAGATGTGATCCATTTTTGGCAAAGGGTAATTATCCTTCAAAGAAACCCTATTCAGATTTCTCAAATCAACACATAACCTGATCTCTCCATTTTTCTTCCTATTAGGTACTAAATTAGACACCCACTCTGAAAATCTTATAGGAGCAATTATTCCTACTTCATACATTCGTTTAATTTATTTTTCAATTGAGGGTAACAATACAGGATTGATTCGTCTAAGTTTCTGTTCGAATGGTTTCTGATTTGGTTTCAGAGGTATTGTATGTTTAATTATAGAAGTATCATATGATTTCAGATCTTCATAACTCCAGGCAAAGACATCCTGAAATTCTTTTAAAAGTTCAACATATTTTACTTTTTGATCAACAGGCAGAGATTTGGATAAATTTATCATTTTAGGATTCTCTTCAGTTCCCAGATTATATTCCTCAATATCAGATTTCAATGGTTCCATTTTGGGTTTTTTTGGAATATCATTAGAGTCGAAACGATCTTCTAGAGGAGTTAATCCTTTAGGTAAATGATTATCTGTCAAATTAATATTCTCAGCTTCTTCATCTATAATCTCATCAACTTCCATTTGTTTCAGATCCTGCATTTCTTTTTTAGTGAACTTTGTTGGATGAACCATGTGAATTGCACTTTCTTCTGAAATATTTTTTTCTTGTTCATTCGTTTGATCAGATTCAATTACTGTATCTTCATCTATGCTACTGTTAGAAAATTCATTCTCTAAAGTCAAAAAATTGCTAATCTGATTGTCGCTTGCAAACACTTTCCAATTCTTCAAATTATCAGGTATAGCTGGTCTATGTCTAATCTCAGCTGTAAACTGATGATTAGGTTCAAATGGTAATTTACAAGTGTTGGCAAACATTGCAAGACTATGAGCATGCAAATTTTGTTTTCTAGGGATTTTAGCAAGCTATGCTTGTAGAAAAGTATTGAGAATCTCTACAACTGTTCCTCTATATTCTCTCAACCTGATATTGTTTGTCAAAAACTCTCCATTAATCTGTTGAATGATCAAATCAAAATCACCTATGATAGATACTCTAATTGCCCCTAATTTTTTGACAAGTTTAAGCCCTAACAAAAGAGCTTCGTATTCTTCCATATTATTAGTGCATTTAAATTTTAATCTATAAGCATGGCCCTCAGCATAATAATTCTCAAGGTTGTGTATCCAAATTCCAGCTCCTGCTCCTAGCTTGTTAACTGAACCATCAAATTCTAAATGCCAAAGAATTTCATGTTCATAATTAGTATCACGGGTTTCAGGAACTTTCTTAACAGTGAGATCTGGTTTTTTACTTTCTCCTGGTTTCTCTTGGGTATCTGATGTTTCTTTGCTCTCAGAGATTTCATGGATTTGAACACTGGATTTTTTATTTGCAATTTCTTTTGGTTCTGTTGCTGGAACTTCTAATTCAGTGGGGAGATCAAATTCATCATTATAAAGAATAAATGAGTCCATATCAGAGTGTACTGAGTAGATGGGGAAATTTTCAGGTTTCTCCTGACTACTGACTACATATTTCATCAAAGTTTCCCTGTATAGTCTCTTAGGTTGGCCGAACATTGAAATAGTAGCATATGACATATCTAATTGAAGAGATCCTCCAATTTTTTCACCCCAGGATCTGGACAATAGCATACCATATTTTGGAGGAATATCTGCTACTACTATATCCATCAAAATTGTTTTTGCAGGGTATTGAACCAAAGTAACACACAAATCTTTGATTAATCCTAAACATCTTACCTGACTTGAATCAAAAGAAAAGATATGTTTGTAAGGTCTAGTGATGTCTAGATTTAATTTTTCCATTACAGCCTTGGGCATTAGATTGTGAGATGCCCCAGAATCAAGCATGGCATTATGAAGTATTTTATCATGTATATTCAAACTCACATAGAATGGAGGAGTTCCTCCACTTCCTGGTTTTCCATTTACTTCATGACCAAAAAGAAATTTGAGTTGGTCATCAAAAACATTTACTGAATCATCGCATCCAGCAATATTGAGTGATTTATTGATTTGGCTTCTGTAGACATCGTGTTTAGCTAATTCTGACAATGTAACAGTTATTTCTAATTTGCCTATTTCAGCCATCAGATTAAAATATTTTTCAGTCTGAGTCTTTGAATTCCGAACAGTTGGATTCTGTTTTTATTCTGTGTTTTCAATATTTTTCTCCTTCTTAGGAGTGGGATTGTGGGTTGAAGTTGTTTCTGAATCAACTTCTGGAGGTTCCTCTACATTTCCTTTGGGAGGAATAGTATTGGAAAGCTATCTGTTATTCAGTTGACTATCAAATACATCTTCAATTATTGGGTTGGCAAGATTATGATCTAATCTAGAAAGAATATGTACAGGAGTAGCATTAGGTTTACCTTTGAGGAAATGTTTTGTAGCCTTCTGTTTACTTGTTTCTGGGACATCAATCCTTATGCTCCTCAAATTATATTGCTTATGAACTTCATAAATGGTTGTGTCATATCCTTCCTTAAAATCAAATGATTCTCCTGAATGGGTTTGAAATTGCTCTTGAATGTGAGCTTCTTGATCATCCTGGGTCAAAAAAACTTCTGGTTCATTCTTGTGTTCAGTAAAATTTTTTATTTGATTATCTTCGGTTGGCTCTTCAGAAGTTGAACCTTCAACATAATTTTCTTGAAAGGGAGGCCTACTATTTTGGTCAGGACCAGTTTTTCCAGTATTTTGGTTTTGATTCTTTCTGAAATTAGGATTTCTCACATTATTGCTCGGTTGACCATCCCAAGAATATTTTCTTTCAATTGTCTCTACTCTATCCCCTAGCCTTTCCATTCCTTTAATGATAGCAACCAGTTTCTTTTCAAAAGTTGTGGGCTATTCATTTCAAGGAATTATCCTTTCAGCTCTAGCTCTAGCTCGTTTCTCTATCAGGTTGGCTTCAACACTAACAGTTATACTTTGCATTTCTTCTAAAGTTTGAGGAGCTCTTTCCCTAAGCTGATACGCTATATAAGAATCAAATCCATAAGGGAATTTGATTAATACTGAATCTGGAGGAGGTGTAAGGTTTTTGGGAACAGCATTGTAAGCTTCATTGAATCTGATAATGTAATCTTGCACAGTCTCATTTGGTCCTCTTTTTAGTTTTCCAAAGTCTAATAGGATTTGAAGAGGATCCTTCTTCTTTTCCCATCTGTTTAGAAATGTTCTATAAAGAGATGGTAAGTCAATAATATTGTTTGCAGGAAGGGCTCTAAACCAGGTTCCGACTTCTCCAGTAAGAATTTGGACAAATATTCTCATTCTTACATCATCAGCATCTATTTCATAAATTTCAAAATAATCAGTCATCCTTTTAGTATGTTGTTGTGCAGTGTAGGTACCAGAACCATCAAAAGGAGTGATTTTTCTCTGATAGTCTTGGGGAAAAGCTGTTGGATTAGCTGGTAACCTTAAGGGAGCATATCTTTTTGCCATTGGAAGATGTAGTGATGGAATAACAGGTGAGGTTCTTCTGGAAGTAGTGGGTGGAGTGGAAGGGGTAGTTTGAGGTTGAGATGATTGAGGAAATGTTGATGAACTTGGAGAAATTGAAGTGATCACAGAAATGTTTTATGTTCGCTCAGAGGTAAGCTCAGATTGTATGGAATCTTTCAAATGTTTATTAAGTCTTGATGTAACAAATTTAAGTTGTAAATCTTCAAGAAATACTAGGTCTGGAACCAAATTGGATAACTCAGATTCAGAAAATTTTACAAATAAAGATGTCTCAAACTGTTCATCAAATGGTTCGTCCTCAAGGTAGATCCACTTCACAGGACAGGAAATTGATCTATAGAGAGGGCGAGAACTTCCAGAACTTTCTTGACTTTCTTGTCTCCTAAGAATTCTAGGGATCAGATTCGGATTTTCAAAAACAGGTGGTGGATTTGGATTAGGATTAGACCTAGTGTAATGAGTCCTTTCTGAAGCCAACTTTCTAGGTGATTTATATTTTGTTGGTTTTTGTTTTAAATGGAATGAAAAATACAACTTCGACAATCTCTTTAAGAAATTTAAGATTTTGGATTTAGATTTTTCTCAAAGATTTATTTGACTAGAGGAACTGATCAAATGTTTGAAACCAAAGTTCAGTTCATAAACTAGACCATAGATAGACTGAAGCAGCATTTATTTACTATGCAATTGCAGAGCAAGAGCAGTTCAAAGGCTACCTAGCTAACTTTAGGCTCCATCTATAGCTTATAAAGTAAACAATGGTAACAATAAAATTATTTATATCCCCAGCGGAGTCGCCACTATGTTATCAGTCAAATTTTCCTTGAAGTTGTAGAGAAGACGAAAGGGGTCCGAGGTAACCACAAACCAACTTTTAGGTATAGAATCTAGCCAATCTATACCCAGAGAGGGCTCTCTTTGTAAAATTTAGCTTTTTTTTCGAAGATCTTAGGCTAGTTATAAAGTCCAAGGGTTTTGATTGAGTTTGGGCGATGGAATTCTATAGCAGAGGGAAAGATTGAATAATTTTAGTCCATTGGGCTAATGGAGTCAAGAAGGTGGCTGGACTAGATTAAGTTTCTTAACAAATATGGTTTCACAGGGCAAGATAATCAAATAAGGAACAATTATAGATATAAAGTGAATGGAATGAACTCAAATGGATGAAGGGCACTTAAGAATCCTTTAACACATTTGAAAGAGGGAAACTGAGTGATTATCAATAAAGAGCAATTAAGTATTCTTTACTAAATAATCAAAATGCATAAACTAGAAAAACATGAGAAATTAAGGATTCATTGTTTAAACCAGTTCAAAAGAAAACATTTAGAATAACAATGATTAAAATCAGATTACACTTGAGCACTTTCTAATTTACTCCTTTTCATTAATCATTCAGATATGAAACACAGTGATATAATAAATAATTATAAAACTTCAAAACATAAGAGAGATGACTTATTGATCCGTTGTTTTGACACATGAATCCTGTAAAAAGTCTTTCGCTTCAATCCTTCATCCAGTTAGCTACAATAAATTTCTCCAAAAAAGAACTTTATTCCAAAATAGTCAATATTACAGCAATGTCTAAGAATCCACCCTCAATACTCCAATTGAGGGAGTACTTATACAAAAAATTACAAAAAATAACTCTTAACAAAATGAGATATAATCTAGGATGACTCATGGATATTTTACAATAAACTAGAGACAAATGGTCTCATAGATAAGAAAAATGATAACTGATGTTGTACTATTTCCTTCTTTTGAGAATTTGTTGGAGGTAGGCCCTAAGATTTGGCTGATTGCTGTCATATTGAGTAACTCTGTGCTGGCCATTCAGTTTTACTGATACTCTTTAATCTTTGTTTATCCTTTTACCTTGATTGACTGTAGTAAATAAACAAAACTTCATGTAAAGGTGATTTTTACAAAAGTTCCAACATCTTGTCCCACCATTTAGGCTCTGGTATTCTAGTCCTTTGAAGTTTTTTGAGAGTTTCATCAGCCTCGGTATATCTGTAAAAAGTGGGCTGAATTGGGAAGAGATGTTTTACCTCATGTTCAAGATAAAACAAATTTTCCAATCTGTCATGAAGGTTTCTTCCCGTAGGCAATGCTTCTGCTGATGAACTAGTTGAGGAACTGGATTGATTGTCAACATACTTGTCCAATTTCTCAACATAACTTTCAAGGTCCATTATTTTATCTTCTGAAACTAAAGGACTGGGAAATCCTTTATTCAAAAAAATATCAAATATTTCTCTGAAAGCAATAATTTCTTCTTACATATCAGAGCATCTGCGTTCTATATTCTGTAGCAGAGTTCTTTTGGTAAAAACTATTTTTATTTCCAAGATTGCTCCTGTTCTGTTCTGAATGCCAAGTTCTTGAAGTTGATGCTTGTTTTGAGTATTCAAAAAATGTATAAGTTGATTGGCTTCTTCAAGCATGTTTCCCAATTCTTCTCTTGCTCTTTGAATTTCTTCCACAGCCAATTTAACCAAATCATTCTGTTCAAACATTATTTGAATTGAGGACCAAACATCTTTTATTGACTGGATGATGTTGTCCCAAAGAATTTCATTTATTTCCTTTATAGGCTTCTCCAATGTGAGATCATTTTCCAATGTTTTGACTGTTTTTTCTAATTTGTTTACCTCTCTTGTCTTATCTGCGACACTCATTTTTGAGAGGTCATACTTGTGTTCTAAAGTGGCCAATTGTTCCTTTGTTCTATGGATCTCTATGACCTGAAGTCTCATTTCTTCCATTGACTTTGTTAATTCTTCAGTGTTCAAATTTGAAGTGTTTCCCTGTGAAAATTCTGTTGGCTGACCTGTTGTTGCTGTACCTGTCACTACTCCTACTATAGATGCTGGAATATTTGCCTATTTATTTTTCAATGCATTCTCAAGCTATTTTTCAGTTGCATTAAGTTGCTCATTCAATTTCAAGAGAAAGTCCATCAATTCTTCCTCAGAATTTTTCTTGATGATTTCTGGAGTTTGTGGATGTCTTGAGGCTGGTAACTTCAGTTGTTTTCTCAGAGCTACAATATCATCGTCTTTTTTCTTGATCAAAGCTTCAATACCTTTCACATATTTAGCATTATGACCCCATTCCATGATTATTTCCTCCAATGACTTTATCCTGTTGTCCTTAGCTTGAGAGGAGGCTTTTTCATGCTGCAACTGTGCATTAGTGTTCTCCAAATAATGCTGCAACTAGTGGGCCATCATCGGTTTATCCGTCAGAGTAGAATAAATCATCTCGCATGTTTGCTTGTGAAACTCAATTTGATCCAAAGGATGGATATCCTTTGCTAAGACTTCAAAATTAGTCCTGATATAATCTACAGCTGTTTGAGGCTGCTGCACTTTAGGTTTGAAGTGGCTCATTACCATCTTGCCATGCTGGATGTCATAAGCTGACATCAATCTTTCTTGATTCTTCGAAGCCATCTTCAAATATTGATTGTATACTTGAAGTCTTAGTGGATCATTCGTAGCCTTTATACTGATGAATGTCTTTTTGATATCCCAGGCCTCTTTTACTGGAGGTTTGAAAGAAGATATCTCTGCACTTTGTTACCTTTGCAGTTCCTTTCTTTGAAAATTAGTGGATGTCCCACTACCTGTTCATGTTTGCTGACTGTCTTCTCTTCCTTGGCTGTCAGGAATTTCTTGAACAGATTCAAGTTCTGGAAGAGAATTTAATTTCTGTCTTTTACCATAATGCTATTCTGAAGTTTCACCAACAGGGGTAGCAACTTCAACATCTCTCTTTTTGCCTTTTCTACATTCAAAGGAGTTTGTAGAATTGAAAGTTCAGGCTCATTGATTTGAGTAGGAGGAATTTTTACTTGAACCTGTTCTTTAGAAGTCTCTAGTTGCTCTGTCATTGTGAACTTTTCAAATATTTGTATATCAGGCTCATTTTATTTTCCTTTATATTCTACTGTGGCCAATGCATTGATCTTCTACAAATTTTGTTGTGAAGTCCCAGCTGAAGAAAGACTTGGTATCTGGATTTGCCCAAAAGAGTCTAGGTCAAGTATTTTTTCAAGGTTTTTCATTACATTTTCAACATTGACCTGCTCACTATCCTGCTCTATCAATGTCCCTTCCATCCATTCATCCATATTGGCATATTGTTCAATTTCTGAGATTCTTTGATGAATGTATGGTGATAATTTATTTTTCATTCTTCTATCACAGATAAATTTGTTTGGTTCATAAGGCACCCAGTAGAAACTCTTTTGTAGTCTGAGATAGTCTTCTAAGATTCTTTCGGCTTCCTTTCCAGCCTCCCTAGAGTTACAAATAAAGGGGCCTAATTGGCTCTTAATCCTGAGTTGAGCCTTTTTCTTCGCATTACAGAAATGAACTATATCTAAATTAATCATCTGCCTGAAATAATCTAATGCAAAGAGTCTCATGGGAACATGTTTTGGAAATTTTAAGGGGCATAATTCACACCCATATATTCTGATCTTTGTATGATTTTGATATAGGTACCAATCACCTATCTTATATTGCTTTGAGAGCTAAAGGGTTTTCTTGATTTAATTATTAACCCTAGGAGGGGAGACTCCTATCAACAAGGTGGTTGAAGGGTGTACAAATAGGTCAATAAACTCATTATAGGAATAAGGGGAATCAGGGGAATTATGAGTGATGGCAGACCAAAAGATGACTACCCTAGGATTTCCTTTAGAATCAAGTTTTTTGACATAAAAAGGGAAACTCTTTGATTGGTAGTAAAGCATGAGATGGTATATTAAAGAAGAATACTTGAACACTTTCTCATTCTCTAATCTCATGAACTGATCATGGATTTTGTCAGCAATATAGGATGCAAAATCATACTTGACAGCAGGAGGCTGTCCAGGGGTAAAAATAGACAACAATACTAGGGTTAATTGGTCAACATATTCACTAGTATTGAAACTCATTATTGAGGATATCATGTTCAAAATTAGCCTGCCCACATCAGTGAAAAAAGTGTAACCATAAGGGGATGCTCTGGTAACATAAAGGTTTGGCAAAGACGGTTTAACTCTTCATGGGATAAATTGGCAGATTTCTCAAGTAATTCAGCCATGGACAGGGGAATGAGGGCTTGACCAGGTTGAAATTGTAGCATTTCATTTATAGACTGAGCAGTTATTGGGAAAAGGACATTTTGGCTCAGAGATAAAACTGCTCATTGGTTAAGATCATAATTTTCATGACAGTAATGGATTATTTTAGGAAAAATATGGACTAATGGGAGAAGGTACATGGGAAGATTGGATTCCCAAAGTCCAAAGATGTCAGAACCATTCAAATAATTTTCTCTGCAGCGACAAAAAATTCGAAAAGGATTCTCACTGAGAACCAAATCTTTAACTTGAAAATCCATATCGACTAAAGGTAGATAATCCAAGTCCCTGTGAGGGGCATTGAGGGGCACGAAATTTAGAGCCACAGGAACTTCCATTTCTGGTTCTTGTGGATTCAAAAATGGAAATTCGGCTTCTGATGAAAAAACGGGCAAAATTACAGGTTTTGGGGATGCAATTGTAATTCTGGGAGTTGAGGAATGAACTAACAATCAATTTTTAACCCCGCTTCAGTGGAAAAAAAATGAAAACCATGTTTCTTACAGATTTTAGTGGGATTTTAGGGTAAATAGCTATTTTTTGGGAATGAATAGTGACATAAACAGGTACTGGTTAAAGCAGAAGAATTCTAGAGTATTCGGCTGCAATTCTCTTCAGCAAGGTAACGGTCGGTAGACTTCAACAGTTGATTTTTTGAAATTTGTTGCATAGGAGACTGGTTATCGCACGAGATAATGAAAACGATGCAAGCACATTTTTTTTATTTACAAAGTCAAAAGGGTGGTGGGTTTTTATTATTTTAATGGATGATGTCAACAGGTACGGTGGATGAGTCATGGGGGCAGGCAGTAAATGGTTTCTATCACACCACTTTTGAGGAAGAGTGGTTTTGGGTGGAAAGGTAGTGATTCCATACGATGAACGACGCGTGGCACGGCACTGTTTGGAAAACCGTCGGTCCATCACGCGTTATCGTTCGTACAAAGATGGCTAGCAATATTGATAATAACCATTGATCTCAGATCACTTGATCGAATGGCGGTCAGGACGGGAAGATGACGGGAGAATAACAGGCGGGCCCAATATAACTAAATATTAATTAATCACATTGGGAATTATTCAAATGGTGGATATAGGTTATTAATTAATCATGAGGATTAATTAATTCATTTTTAAAACGCGGAAAAGTGATCGGGAAAGGTTTTAAACTGGGATTTAACCAAGGTTAAGACCTGTAGTTAAGGGAGGTATTGGGGATTTTACAAAGGGTTATAGTTTAACCTTGGGTAAAGGGAGTTGGGGGATAAAAATACACAAGGGAAGGATTATTTTTGTTTCAAAACACGTAATAAAACCTGTTTTAACTGTTTTTCATTGTATTTCTTTTATATGGTAATTAAATCAGATTAATCTAATTACCATAGGGGGCGGGATTAATATTAAAGATATATTTTAGACAAAGGGAGTATAATGGGGGTGTTTTATTTAAACATCTGGGGATTAAATACTTTGGCTAAAATTATAATCAATGGGTTTTTTTGTATTTTATATAAAAAGAAGTTATATATAATAGCAGAAGGTCATTCTTATAGCGATTTAAATAATAAATCAGAAATTAATATGGAAAATGAATGAAGCGCTAAGTGTAAAACATTAAAATAATGTATTTAACTTATTCTTTTATGAATAGGGTTTTTTATGAAATATTTCATGATTTTCCTAAGAAAAATGGGATTTTACTTAGGAAAATATTTTTTAGAGGTGAATGAATGTCATGATGAATGATTTTAAATACTTAGGTTCTTCCAATTATTGGGCCGAGGGTCCGGTCCCTCCAAAAGTCAAAGAAATGCCTTGAGCCCCTCTAATCTTCAAATACCTTAGTACTTAGGGGAAACTAGTGAAATTTTTAGGGAAATATGAGAAGGGAAGTTAATCATATGACTTTTCTTTACTTGAAATCATTTTCAGTGTAGTGTTTGCCTTTGCAATTGTGATGAAAGAAAATATTTAACATATCTAGAGCCATTATCCATCACATGTAATTCAGCAACAACATCTACCTACCCTACCTACTTTACCCTACCATTTTTTCTTCTTTATTATGGTGCACTTAGACTGGCAAACCCTTGTCACATTTTTTCTTTTACATATGAAAACCTATCTAATTCTATCCTTATTACATCCAAGGGCTCAGATTGAACTGTTGAGCTCCTTTTATTTACTCTACCTATCTACTTATCTGCCAATATTAAATAGTTTGGTCAGATTTTATTCTATATCTCTAAAACATGAAATTGAAAGATGAACTAGCCAAGGTTAAACTGTTTGACTATTCATAAATTTTGGCATAAAATACAAGTTGCACACAATTTCCTTATTACATAAGAGAAAAAAGTAGTGGCATTTAGACTTGCACACTTTCCTTGGCCTTTCTTTTGGTGGGGTTCATTTTCTTTTGCTTTTTTGGCCATTTAATATTCTTTTCACCCTTTGATTTTTCTTTTAGGGTATACCATCTTTAAATTTTTAAATTTTTTTGATTTTTTGATAATATGGAAAACCTTTGCAACAAGAAAAGGTATGAACATATTACATAGCCCATCAATTCAATCATGAAATATGACACCTATTGGTATAGGAGTCTAACAGAACCATAAGGTATGATACATCATTTCTAGAAGGTATTTTTGAATGTTGAAAATTGAATGGTTTATTTTCACCATAAAATAAATCTTGGAAAACATGGATTGCATTTCGACTAAAGACTTCAGTATCATGTGAAATGATAAATGGAAAACTAATTATTTTTCATAAGAGTGAAGTATGAGAGAGAATGAAGATGCTACACCCTAAAAAATGTAATAGGGGTGTATGTTCCTTGGAGGATTATATAACTTGAATTAAGTCAAAATATCCACTATCATAATTATTGGGTTGAGTGTTGAAGTCAAAACAGATGTTAGGATAAAATGAAAGTTTGGGTAGTTTGAGTTAATATTGAGTATTTTTATCCATGATGAAGAGTTGGTGTAAAGTCTAAATTCAAAGAGTCGTAAGGTAAATCAAAGGTATGAATGTAAAAGGGTGCATGATCGGCAGATCCCGACACCCAAAGAATTGGTCATTGTAACACATGAGTTACTAAAGTGTTGTTTGCAGTAGAGAGAAGCAAGAGAATTGCCAAAGACTAATCAAGAGATAGAGAAATGAAAGAGGTCAAGCACTAGAAGAAAGCTTGCATTGTTGAATGGCAAGTGGGGAGACTTGCTGAAATGTGGATTGAATGAAATCCACACGTGAACAGATGAAGTTCACAAAGGAGGAGAAGATGACTGTTGATAGTCATTTCAGAGGTCCTGAGAAAGACCTCAACCAAAGGAAGAAAAGGGAAAATGCCAAGGTAAATGGCATATGTGAGCAGTTGACTGATGAAGATTATGAGCGGGAGAAAGCTGAGATAAAATTTTGTCCTGAGCTATTGATGGAAATGTTACAGAGAAGTAAGGTAGACTAGAGATCTGGATGGAGTATGAAGAGGAAATTAAAATGGCATAGATTGCAATTAAAGTGTGAGCATAGAGTGAATGATCAATTGAAGGAAGAGTTACTCAGTTTAAATGAGTATATAAAGGAATATTTGATATGTGAGCCGAAATATGGTCCATTAATTTCCGAAAGTAATGATGTGATAGAAGAGAAATCTACAGAAGAACTGAATCAAATGAAGGATTCAGAGCAGCAATGAGATATTATTACTGAAGTATCAAGTGGGACCACAAGTTATATTGTTTTTAAAATTAATGATTTGTGTGTGATCACAGGTACATCACAAGATGTTGAACAAACTTTGAAGTTTGTTAAGGAGAAGAAGTTGAATATGAAATTTGTTCAGAAGGATTCTGAGATAGCAAGATCTCAGAAACAAAAAGAGTTAGAGGGGTCTGATGGGAATAATCAGCAGAGTATTAGAGCAGAGGAAGAAGGGCCATCTGATGATTGGTCAAAAACGAGTGCAGGTATGGAAAGTTGTGTAAAGTTTCCAAGTTCTACCCCAATTGAGATTGTTGAGTTATATAGAAAGTTTGATCTTCAAAGAAGAAAGTTGGAAAAGCAGGGGATCTATGCTCAGGGTGAGTTATTGAAAGGGAAAGACAAAAAAAAATTCTAATCAAGAAACAAAGGATAAGGATATAGGAATGATTTAGGAAATCCAAGAAGTTCATTATTGTGAAACAGAAATGGGAGACATTCTTGAAAGAGATGTTATGGAGGAGGGACTAGCTGACATTCTCATAGAGAATTTAAATCAGCATACTGATGTGCTGATGGAAGAGGAAATTTCAGAGAAACATTCTGAAATGTTGCCAGAGGAGAAAGAGGCATTGAGGCCTTATGTTTTTTATTTTACTAATTGTTTTGTGAGTACATGTTTTATTGAAAATTTTGGAGAAAATTTGACACAAGTGAAAGAAAAGGAAGAAATTTGTGTGGAAAATTGTAATCCATGGAATCAAGAGATTAGATTGCTGGAAACTATGCTGAAGAATTAGGATTCAAGGCATGAAGAGGAATCTCAATTTCAGTATTGGGAAATGAAGAATGTGAAGGTGTAATACAATAGTAAACAAGAGGGCAAGGATGAAAGGGCGGCAGTAAGTATAAAAGTTCAACAATCAAGAGGTGGAAGTAAACAACAGACAAAAGATCTATTGGATAGAGAAATTGAACTAATAAGGAGGATGATGATGGAAGCATCTGACAAGAAGATAGCAGTAGTAATACAAAGAAGAAGCAGGAAGAGGAAGACATCGGAAGACTGTAAAAGCATAGCTAGTGGGGCAATGCAACATAAAGTGTGGATACCTGGAGAAAAACAACAAACAAAAGCAACAACAAATGGGAAATTCTAGAACAAGGTATGGAATGCAAGAAGACAAAGATCTGAAACACATGATCAAGAGATCATGATTATTTTCAACCTTGGGAGTTTGATGCAAGAGCATCAAGCTTAAATTTTATTATTCATTTATGTAATTTAGGGGGATGAGGTGTTTTAATTATTTTGCTCATTTTTAATAAATTAGGAGAGAAAATATAAATGTGAGGATTATTATAAATATTCCTTAAATAATTAAGGATATGAGTGGAGTTGAATTAGGTAGATAATCTAGGGATTAGGAATTCCATAAACGGGACTTAGTTGAGTCCAAAATAAGATAAATGTAAATTGGATTTTAGTTGAGATTTGTGTGGAGGAATTTATGAAGTCGAATAAATTCATATTTATGTATAAATAGGAGGGTTTTGTGAGGAAGAAAAACAAGTGAGGAAGTGAGGAATACAGAAAGAGTGAAGAATGGGTTGAGAGATTTTTGTAAAGAGTCGAGAGCCGAAAGGCCATTCATTATAATATTTGGCTGAGGATTTCTTGTGTTATTGTACAATAGTATATTTGTGTATTGGCTCTCTTTCCTGTATGTATATTTTAGGCTGAAAATTGTTTTCTTAATGAAGAATTAGACGAGTTTTTTCATTTTGAAGGAAACACACTATTCTATATGATAGGATCTGATTTAAGCCAGTATCCTGGCATCAGATATAGAGGTATAAAGTATTTTTTTTGTAATTCTATTTATTAATCCCTCTGTTTATTTTTTTTCCCTCTGTTTATATTTTGTTATTACTAGATCTATACCCTCTTCTTTGGTTATGCTCTTTTCTCTATGGTGTGTGCGATATCAAGAAATCAGAAACATGAAGACGATAATTTTCTGCTACGTATGCTCCTTCCCCGCGTCTTTGTGTATCTCGGGAAATAAAAAATAGCGAAAAAAAAGGATAGTTTTCGGTAAGACTAACCAGAAATCTAACGTTATGCTATAAGGTTTGTATTTTTTGTTGCACGGATTTTGTGTTTTTTTTTAGAGGAAAAAGCATGCACATCGAAGAGAAAAAAAATATTAGAAAAGAAAAAAAACCCTTCCCCCTTTCAAACAATTAAAGAATCCTTTTACTATCTGACTTTGTGTTAAGTTACTTTATGAGAATAGAGGTCTTGGGTTCAAGTCTCTTTCTCAAGCTTATTTTTCTAAAAATATTTATGTTAAGTTACTTTTTCTTAAAAAAACATTTTTCCAAGTTGTCGGTTTTTAAAAAAAGGGGTTTTTTATTTAAAAATCACATGTAAAAGTGACTCTCACTTATTTATAAAAGTGGGTTAATTAAAGTAGTTTTTTTAAAGTGATTTTATTTTATTAAGTTTGGAAAAGGGTTTTTTTTTTAAGTACATCTTCATCATCATCTGTCAACCTCTCACGTAACTATTCAGCATCTACTACAACCATTTTTTCAAAAAGGCATAACCTCTTCATCCAAAAATTGTTTTCGAAGCCTTCTTTTTTTTAACCAGCCTAATTGTTTGAGATATTTTCCTTGGAGCAGTTGGTTTTAGCCTTTTCAGCTTCAGTTTTTTTTTTTTAAATGGAGAGTGCATGCTCGCTTATTCTTAACAATGCAAATTATTTCCATGGATATCCTACATGGTAGAGTTACTTAGAAGTAAAGCGCTTTATAGAATAGCCACATGAAAAGAAACTAAACCTATCGATGGAGAGAAAGTTGCTAAATGGGAAAATAAACAATGATTCCACCAGAGGTTGCAATTAACAAAACATCAACACATGCAAGGTTAGTGGAAATAACCCCACCTTAATTACCTTAACCTTTGAGTTTCGAAAGATAAATAAAATGCACGCGGAAGCTTTAACCATGGTTGATAACTCAATATAATAACCTTTACCTTTATGCATTGTCACCCCTTCAGC
Organism: Pinus albicaulis; assembly: GCA_034641835.2. Lineage (NCBI taxonomy): Eukaryota > Viridiplantae > Streptophyta > Pinopsida > Pinales > Pinaceae > Pinus > Pinus albicaulis. The sequence goes on along the minus strand of CM076575.1, from coordinate 601,333,668 downwards.
TTACCTTATTTCATACAAAGCTTCACATTATACAAATATCACAGACCTATGGGTTATGGCCCACGTAACTCTCCTTTTCACACGCACAACGGAATAAAACTTTAGAGTTTATTCAAACATCCATATGATAGGAATTCAATAGCGCTCCACTTTATTGAATATCACACATAATCTTAACCCTCTTACATATACGTAGAACTTCCTGCTGGAGGGTCTCACAATACCTTCAACCACTCATAGCGCATTTCATGTCGACAAACTTAACTTGCAACTTAAATGTAAATTATACAATCACCGATGCGAATTTGCATTGTAATATCCACCGTAGATCTTCGCCAGATCAAATGTTCATGTTGTATCTGCTCACATGCCATCTCCTGTCCACATCGCATCGCAACTGGAATACTTTACCATGCAAACTCTTAATGCTAAAATTTTAAAACCCCGATGTGCGATGTTGCACAGTGTTGACACGTGGCCTACCCACATCGCATCACATCTTTCTATCCTTACTGCATTGCAAGTTATATTATTTTCCTTGCGAATTCCTTAACTTATAAAATTATTAATTGCCGATGCGAAATAGCGCCATGCCGACAAACGTCCACTTCACACTTTCTAAACTTACCCTACAAAGTCATCTTAACTGTTCATCTCTCACATTCAGATCTACAATCTAATCATGACCGTCTGTTCACCTTCACGTGATTCTTCTTCGCCTCTTCTGCCCGCACTGATCTCTGTCGTCAAACCTTAAATCTTCAGTTTTGTGATTCAATCCTCGCCATCAATTAATCCTTTGAAATTCTTCTCATTATTCTCTACCTTAGTCAATTTATGTTATTTCTACTGTCAATGCTTTGCAACTGTATTACGGTACTCCTCCTGAGCTTGTTCATAATTCTTCAACGCGAATCTCTCCTTATATTTCTCCTGTTTTTTTTAACTTTATCTCCCCTGAGCTTGTTATTGTTCTCTTTAACGCTGTTTCTAGATTGAAAATAGAGCACTCTCTTTATTACCCCTCTTCATCCAGAATTCATCATTTGTTATTTGCAATAGTGCACATAAGTTTATACTGATATCAAATTCTTATATTATGGATCACTCAACACATAAAAAAAATGACACACCATCAAACTGAAATTCAATTTCTCATTAAAAATATAAATTGTACAAATACAAGAAAACTATGTTTACAATCTGGCTTTGGCCTGATACGCCTTTTTGATGGCCCTTTTCTCTTCCACTCTCTCTATGCTTGTAGGCTTACAATTAAGAGTCTATATCTCTCTCTTTTTTATCACTCTACATGTTTGTGCCTTTGAGACTTTACAAATATATGCAAAAGTTTCTATAACCAATTCTGGTTCAGATCCATAAGTTACTCAAAAAAATCCCTAAATCCTCTAAGTCCTCAATTAATTACTAAAATCTCTTCTTTATCCCTTGAGGATCTCAACATTCAACTAAATCGTAAGGATCCTCCATAAATCATGAACTACTTTCTAATATAAGATTTAAAATATTTTAGAATATCTCAATCCACAATAATCACTCATTAATCCCTCATGTTCTCCTACATTAGATAACATTTACAAATATGCCTCTCAATATTTAATTAAATCCTACTCTAAATGTCTCACCTAAATCACTCAAAATATTGAAAATTATATTAATTAAATACTTAGGAAACCAACACTCTTGAAAAACACAAGACCCCATAGATTCTACTAAATGTACAAATTTTCCGAACCATGATGCTTCTGCATCAAACAATATCAAGCACGGGGGTTGATAGGAATGTCCATTTCTCAATATATTAGATTTCATATCCAAGACATTGATTTTCTTACTTTGGACCCCAATGATTTCTCCTCTATTGAAGACTTTATGTCCAAATTCAAGGCCCTTAGACTTATTTTAGAAGGTTGTAATGTCAAAAAGGAATATGGTAGCCTTATCTATTCCATTCTTTCAAAGCTTTGCCCTCCATACTTTGTATTTGTTTCCAACTTCCATTCCACTAGAGAAGCTCTCATTTCTCAAGGAACAACCTACAAGCCCCCCTCTTTTGATCCCTTTTGTGATTCTTTCACAGGAGAACAAGAAAAAATATTACACCTTGGTCTTATTAATACTGAAAAATATTCTAAGAAAGCATTAGCAGCCCAACGAAAACCATACCAAAATAATACTAAGAAGCAACATCCTAAAAATAATGGTCCTAAACCAAACAAGGGTCTTGAGTAATGTCAACCGCAAACTGAAAAAGAAACTCAACAATTTGATAAGGAAAATAAAAACAAAGGAAAAAAGATAGATAGACATTGAGAAATTTTTAATTTTGATGGCCACGTAGAGTCAAAATGTTTTAATAATGTGGAAACCATGGAAGCAACAATGAATAATCACAACATCAATTTGGATAACTCTTCAACTTCATCTTCACGAATGACACTTTCTGCTTGTGGTTTCCAAGTATCAAGATCTGGTTATGCTTTGAATGTATATTCTTCTTCTCATTTTCATGAGTGGCTCATTGATTATGGATCCTCTTACCACATGGCCAAAAATAAATCCATGTTTTCTTCTTTAAATGATTGTAACACCAAAAATATTTATGTTGGTGATGATAGATCTCTTAGTGTTGTAGGGTCTACAACTATTCATCTAGATAATTTTTGGTTTAATGATGTATTATGTGTTCCTAACTTGTCCTGCAACCTTATATCTATTTATTAGATAACTCATTCAGGTGAAAGGAAAACAATATAATTCTCACCTCATGACGTTGTAATTAATGACCTCAAAGATCCTAGACATATTTTAGCTATTGGCATTAATGATGATTCCACAAGGTTGTATAAGTTTGACAACTTTGAGTCATCATGTCTTCCCTCTGTTTTTGTTGCTCATAATGATGAAGTGAGCAATCTTTGGCATGAGATATTTGGTCACTTAAACTATCGTTCTCTTCAAACTCTATGTAAAGAATATATGCTGACAAGTCTTCCTATGGTATCTTTCCAACATGGTGTTTGTTTCAGATGTGTACTCAGAAAAAATCATCGGGATAGTTTTGACAAATTTTCCTCTTGGCACGCTCCAGCTCCTTTGTATCTTGTGCATAGTGATTTATGTGGTACACATTCTATTGTTTCTTTCTCTGGCTGCAAGTACTTCTTAACTTTCCCTGGTGATTTTTCTAGACACACTTAGGTATACTTCTTAAAACATAAGAGTGAATTTTTTAACATTTTCTTGACCTTTAAGGCCTTTGTTGAGAAACAATATGGACATCACATTCTTAAGTTAAGATCTAACAATGGAGGAGAATATGTTAAAACCTAATTTATCCACTTTTGCACTAAGCATGGAATTCAATTGCAACATACTCTTCCATATACTCCACAAAGAAAAGGTATAGTTGAAAGGAATAATCGCACTCTAAAAGGGATGGCTAATTGTATGCTTCAATCTAAAAAAATTAGTCTTAATTGTTGGGAAAAAGTAATTAACTTTGCAAATTACATAGTAAATCGAATTCCTAATGAGTTTTTCAAGGAATATAACTCCAAAAGAACCCTAGATCTCAATAAAACCTAATGTAAGTCACTTTCATGTTTTTGGAAGTGAAGCTTGGGCCCATATTCCAGATGTGAAACATAGAGCCTTAGAACCTAAGAGTGAAAAATGAATTTTTGTTAGATATTTTGAAGATGAAAAAGGATATAGACTTCTTGAACCAAAATACAAAATGTAATCATTATAAGAGATGTAAAATTTGATGAAAATATATCAGCATGTGAGCCTAGTTCGGTGGGTGTGCCACCTTTGGCCTGTGGACCTAATTCTTCATATGTGACACCTATCTCTCTCTCTTATATTTTTGACAACATTCATTCTAGTTAGGATCATGATAGGGAGGATGAAAATCCTCCTCCATCTCCTCAGATATTCCTTCAGATCCATAGCTTCCAAGATGGGTTTTCTCTACTTGGGATGCAGTAGGTTCTCTTGCAGGTGACTCTGCAGATCAATGTCATACATGTTCTCCATTCAAAAAATCCTCTTCCTTATTGACTCAAGTTCTAGAAAATACCGATCTAGACACCTTTGAAGAAGCTTTAGCTCATCCATATTTGGATGCAGCTATGAATGAATAATATCATTCCTTATTAGCAAACGATACTTGGGATCTTGTTAGTCTTCTAAAGGGAAGAAAAATTTTCAGATGTAAATGGATTTATAGAACAAATATTGGAACATATGGAAAAGTAGATAAACATAAAGCACGTCTTTTTGCTAAAGATTTTCATAAGTTGAAGGCATTGACTATACTGAAACCTTCTCCACTATTTCCAAAATTAATTCTATCCACCTTGTTCTTTCCCTTATTGCCTCCTTTAAATGGGAAGTCAATCATATGGATGTTAAATCCGCCTTCTTACATGGGGATTTGCATGAAGAAATATACATGGAGCAACCCCCTGGATTTATCCAAAATGACTCTAGCCTTGTTTTTCACCTTAGGAAGTCTCTTTATGGTTTCAAACAAGCCCCTCAGGACTGGTATGACAAAATGGATAGATTTCTCTTAGATAATCTCTTTTCTAGATGTCATTCCGACAACACTGTTTACACCAAGAATGTGGGTAAGTCCTTAATCATACTTGTTCTTTATGTTGATGATATTATCCTTACCGATACTGATCCAAACCACATAAACCAAGTAAATTCTAGCCTCAAAAAGATGTTTGAAATGATAGACTTAGGACACTTGCATTATTTTCTTGGTCTTCAAGTCTTTCAATCCAAAGAAGGTATTACCCTTTCTCAGTCCAAGTATGCTTGTGATATTTACACCACTTTCACATGGAAGACTATGAGACAACCACTTCTCCCTTTCAGTCTCAATTCAAGCTTTCAGTCACTTGTACTTCTCTTGAATTTGGTGCTACCTTATACCATCAACCTGTTGGTAAACTTTTGTATCTAACCCATACCCATCATGACCTTTCCTTTTCCTTTATTTCTCAGTTTATGTAAAAACCTCATGAAAGTCACTGGAAAGTAGCTAGAAGAATACTTCGATATATTCAAGGTATAGTTCAGTTCAAGATTCATTATAGTGCAGGAGCATGTCCATTATTGATCGGTTTCACTGATTTGTATTGGACAAGTGACCGTGATGATCGAAATTCTACTGAAGGTTATGTATTTAGTCTTGGTTCAGGACGTATTACATGGTATTGTAATAAAAAAAGTGAAATATCTCTTTCTTCGGTAGAAGAAGAGTATCATGGTGTAGTTGAAGTGAGCAAGGAAGCCATGTGGCTTCATCAGATCCTGACCTAATTTGGTCTTCATCAGCAGAATCCAACTACATTAATGGAAGTCTTCAACATCAACGTATGAAACACATTGAGATTCACATGCACTGCATCATAAATATCATTCATGATTATGTTATTTAAGTGAATTATTGTTCAACCAATGATCTAGTTGATGATTTATTTACAAATTCCCTCACAGAAGCGAATTTTACCAAACTTTGATATATGCTTGGAGTTTAGGAAAGTTACCATTAAGGGGGGATAGGCTCTAATGCCTCCTTATTTCTCCTATTGTATCACCTTTGTAAATCCCTCAATCCTATCCCAAGTTTCTCTTAAGGGGGGATGTTAGGATATTTTGACACATAGGAAATAGTTAAGTATAACTTGGTCTAGAGTAGATTTAGGTAAAGTGTGTTTCTTTACTATGTACATTCATAACTTATAATCCCATGGTCATGATATGTAGTGATTTGACGATTCACTCTCTCCTCGGTACTACTGACACTTGATCCATGGCTTAACACTCGATTAGTTCATGATATCTATTTAAATATCATGGAGGGTCATTTATCTAATAAATGTTTCTGAGAGAAGCTTACGAAAATCTTCTTTCTTTATATTAATAAATTTCCTAAAGTGGCCGCATTGGCTCAGGTAGTGGATTGTTTTCGTCTTCGAGGGTTTTAACCTCATCAAATACTGGTGTACTAATTTGTGATATGTTTGTGAGCAGTGGCATTTGGTGTTTGATCTAAGGAACTTACTCTATAAATTCCTACACTCTGTTGTCTTTCCACCATTGCTAAAACTTTGATGTTGCAACTCAAATATTAGAAGATAGTTTCTACAAATTGATACTACCATTACTACAACTTGGTGATGGACCATTGTTGTTGTAACTATCAATTTCATCTCTACAAATGTGGAGTGTCTTTGTGGTGACTCTACTACTATAGTACTAATTGCCAAAATGGGTGGCTATGATTTCCACTATGACACCAGGACTAGACCAAGCTACAACTCTTCCAACACCATTTTTGTGACTCGAGACACCATTGCTACAAATATGAACATCATTACTACAATTCTGAGATTATGTTTCAACTTTGGGTCTATGTTATAACTTGTGGACTATTATATAACTCTGATGCCAACAATATCCTTGTTATCTTATGGGGAAAAAAGTAATGGAGGTACAAACCACTGGCATATTGAAGATACGAGCCATCACATACACTTATAGTAAGCTAGTAGGTATGTCTCTTGAATTTTTTAATGAATGATATTGGACAACACCACTTTAATAAGCATTTATTTGAACCCCTCGCATCATGTGTTATTACCATCAACCTATGACATGATTTCTTAGACCAAACCTTCCATAATTGGAAATATCAACCCTCCATACTATTCATTATGTATTTGTAGTCACATTTGCATGAGCCTTGACTAGGAGATTTTCGATGCATACTCAACCACAAGGAACCTATAGGGGGCAATGCTACTAGAGGCATATGATTATATCGATGATATTTTTCAACATGGAGGATGGATGGAGTATATAAATAAGCTAAAAATATGGAAGATTACGTGACCCTTGAATTCGCTATCAGCTTTAGTAAAGATGGGTCTATGGTTGTAGGTATACTAGTACACATAATGGAGGAGGTTATAATTGATGTAATTATTATTTTCTACACGTGATAGTGTTGATGTTATTGTAGGAGGACAAAGCCTAAAATAATGATAAATTTCCTTGAGTCGGGAGAAGTCCTAGATATGAAGATAATAAGGTTTGACACTACATCACTACCCCCTCTTTAGGGTAATGTGGCTCTATTAGTGCAAAAATGCATTACTTTTGAAGGCACCACATAGTAGTATACTTTCAACACCTTATGCTCTTGGACCATCTGTGACACGACAGGTTGATCAATTTTGAATTCTTCCTTTAGATAAATTTTCAAAATATTACCTCACTAGTGTAGAACTATTCCTAACCACAAGAAGCCTCTCATATCATGACCTGATTAAAATCCTTGTTGAACATGCATTGCATAAATAAGGTAGGGTATAGAGTGAAGTGGAAAGGGTAGAAACCAAACTAAAAGTTGTTGAAACTTCGTTTAGAGAAGCCATAATTGCTACAACTCCCCGAAGATATAACAAAACCACAACTCTATAGGTTGTGATAACCCTAGAATCTATTGCAAGTCTTAGAGATGCAACTGAAAAACACATTATTGTGACTCCATTTTCCATGAAATATCATGGTGTGTCGATTGAAGAATGATTTCTCAAGGGTTCTTTTCTAACTCCATAAAGAAACGAATAATTCCACAATAAAGGTGTGGAGATAATAGTAAGAAAACCCCCAGATAAAGAGGCTATGGAGAATGAAGAAGAGACCAACTTATGTGCCTATCCTAAGGAAACAAATGAAAATATACATCATAATTGCTACAATATTGCATATACTAGAGGGTAAAAATGCGAAGGTGGGTTACGCTTTCATGAGAAACACACTCATATATTTCATTTTCCCAACATTTTAGCCGATGTTTTGAAATTAATTCAACCAAAATAATTATACCATTTACATTGATGGCATATTGACGGTGTGGGTAAACAATTTTTTGGCCGAAAATGGGAAAAGTAGCACCAAAATTTTGGTCAAACTAATAGTTCAGCTGGATTTTTTCTTATAAATATACCGACCCCCAGACCGCAACAAGTTTTGGGTTTGTTACCATTCAATTAGTTACCGATTTTTTCTATCTCTCTCTGTTTTTGTCTATCTTGCTTCATTGTTGTATGTCTCGCTATGTTTGTCTTTGTTGTTGCAGGGATGAGGAGGGGAGAAAATGAAGGTGAGAAGACTATGCTCTGTTTATGGTTTATTTTTTTATTTTTTATTTTATTTTATTTTATTTTGTTCACAGGTTATTTGTAATCTACATCCTCAGTGACGTCCTCGACGATATACAACCTCGTCGTCTTGTTGTCTTCTCATTGTGGCCTCGTCATGTTGTTGTCTTCTCATTGCGACCTCATTGTCTCGTTGTCTCGTTGTCTCTGAATTTCTAGGTAGAAGAAAAATCCCTTTGATTCATTTGCTTCATGGATGAATGGTGATCTTTTTTCTTGTGAGGTCCCCAGATCTATGCTCCAAGTGATGCCCTTGAAACGATTGGATTGGTACCCTTGGGAGCTATATTTATAGGATTGATACAAGAAAGTAACATATGTAAAATACTATAGGTATAGTTAGTTTTGTAATGTATGGAGAAGCTGAATGTTTTGTTCTATCATTACTACTATAACAAGGATATCAGATTAGTAATGGTTATACTACAGAAGTATTGGTAAGGTTGATCAATAATGATACCTATCCAGCTTCATTAAGTAGGTGATTGTACTCAGCTTCATGATTACACTAGTGAAATGAACAATACATATCGTTCTTTCCATAATCGATCTTGATTGAGATTTTTTCTTAGTTGAATTCTTGTAAATCACCCAACAATATGCTTACTTATATAGTATGAGTAAGCTAGCTTTCACTATGATATAGATTTTCTTATGCTCTATTAAACCATGTGTTTAACTGTATAGATCTTACATATCCATATTAACTAACATATGGGTAAATATAATGGTAATCACTCATTCCAATAACACTTAGTACTCAACATATATATGTACCATGAAATTATTCCTTTATGTTCCTACTTTTCCTTGTTGATTCAAGAGTAATTATTCTCACAAAGGAAAATTATTGGGGAAAACAATGTAAAAGAGATGTGTACCTAGAAACCTCTAGTTACCATTTGTATTCTCAACCTATCCACTCTCAAGGATTATATTACTATGAACCGGAAAAAAAAAAAAAAAAAAAAAAATGTCCCGTCGCTGAGGGATTCAAGAAATTTTTACCAAACACTGACTGCATGTGACCAAGGGAGTCAAGACCCCTACAAGGCTGGTATAACCTAGAATAATAATCTAGCAACAACATAGGAGATCAAGTTAAAAATTAAACAATGGGAACATTTTTTTTCTTTTCAAAATACACCTTTGGTTCTAAAAGAAAAAACAGATAAATAAACCAATACCTCCTCCATCATTAAGAAAACTCCTCCATCATTACAGAGTTTAGTTCCCCAGAAGTGGGAGGGGAGGAGGATTGAGTGCAAAGAGCCAGAAAGGGAAATACTTCACAACCACATTTATTTTAGTTTCTAAAGCTTCACACTCCTCAATTCACAACCGTAGATAGATTTTCTAAAGATTCTGATTTTCTTATTTTTTTTTATTTTAAATTTAATAAAATGTGTGATATGTAAATATCTTGACAACTTTATTGAATTTTATTTACCAATTTTTATACTATAACACGGATATGACATTAGTAATGGTGATACTACAAAAGTATTGGTAAGGTTGATCGAGCATGATACCTATCCAGCTTCATTAACTAGGTGCTTGTACTCAGCGTCATGATTTCACTGAAGAAATGAGAAATAAATATCATTATTTCCATAACTGAGCTTGATTGAGCTATGTTCTTATCTAAATGCTTATAAATCACCTAGTTGTATGCTTACTTATATAGTAGGAGTAAGATAGCTTTCACTATGATATAGCTTTTCTTATACTCTATTAAACCATGTGTTTATCCGTATAGAGCTTACATATCCATATTAACTCACATATGGATAAATATAATGGTAATCACCCATTCCAGTCACACTTAGTACTCAACATTATGTTGTTTCACTAGAGGTTCTTGTGTTTCCATAAGAGATACATGATGTATTACGTTAATACTTCAGAATCACTAGTACAAATTAGCTTTGTAAGAACCATCATAAGCAGCTTATATTATCCATTATGTTCGAGCATCATTGATTACTAGATGATTACTAGTTAAGATCAACTTACATCTTGGAGGTTATGTTTTGATAGTGGTAAGTGAAACATGGCCCTTGTAACTATCACTATAAGTACCATTGTATTCATTGTTTAACCTTACTGCTTCTATTACACTTATATGTTAGATATGTTTCCATTAAGAGATGTAATCATATAGATAACTAATACTATGTAGTAAGCAGCTTACTATTAATTAGGGTAGTACTAATGGTAAACAAGAAGAAGCTTCTATCGTTACAATTGCTTGGAACTAGTACAATATGATTGAGTTAGTAGAGTAGCTGGTATCCATAATAATAATGAACAAAGAGATAAACCCTTGTAATGATAAGGGTAACCTGAGCTTCTGTGGAATTGTCTTTCCTTGTATTCATTGAGGATGACCTTTATTATACAATATTATGTGTGCACTATGACGTTGGACACACTATTATAAGATTAATTATGTATATTACTATGACAATGAGTATGATACACAATTTTAAACTAAGTAATGTTTACCTATATTAGATTATTGTGTTTACAACTAGTCTGATCATAGAAGGTGTCATAACTATTGTTACTTGTTAAATCTCTTTATATAACCTATAGAGTCATTGTAACCTCATATTCAATGGGCTTTCATTCCCTGTCTATTTTACACTAAGTAATGTTTACCTATATTAGATTGTTGTTTTTACAGCTAGTCTGATCATAGAATCTGTCATAATTGTCGTCACTTATTCAACCTCTTTATATAATTTATAGACTAATTTTAGCCTCATATTCAATGGGATTTGATTCCCTGTCTATTTTACACTAAGTAATGATTACCTATATTAGATTATTGTGTTAAAAACTAGTCTGATCATAGAAGTTGTCATAAATATTGTTAATTTTTCAACCTCTTTATATAAGATATAGATTCATTGTAACATCATATTCAATGGGCTTTGATTCCCTGCCTATTTTACACTAAGTAATGTTTACCTATATTAGATTATTATTTTTACATCTAGTCTGATCATAGAAGTTGTCATAAATGTTGTTACTTGTTCAACCTCTTTATGTAAGCTATAGAGTCATTTTAACCTCATATTAAATGGGATTTGATTCCCTGTCTATTTTACACTAAGTAATGTTTACCTATATTATATTATTATGTTTACAGCTAGTCTGATCATAGAAGTTGTCATAACTATTGTTACTTGTTCAACCTCTTTATATAATCTATACAGTCATTGTAACCTCATATTCAATGGGATTTGATTCCCTGTCTGTTTTTAACTAAGTAATGTTTACCTATATTATATTATTTTGTTTACAGTGAGTCTGATCATAGAAGATGTCATAACTATTGTTACTTGTTCAACCTCTTTATATAAGCTATAGAGTCATTGTAACCTCATATTCAATGGGATTTGATTCCGTGTCTGTTCTACACTAAGAAATGTTTACCTATATTATTCTATTGTGTTTAAAAATAGTTTGATCATAGAAGTTGTCATAATTGTTGTTACTTGTTCAACCTCTTTATACAAGCTATAGAGTCATTGTAACCTAATAATCAATGGGATTTGATTGCCTGTATTTTTTACACTAAGTAATGTTTACCTAGATATTAATTTATTGTGTTTACAGCTAGTATGATCATAGAAGTTGTCATAATTGTTGTTACTTGCTCAACCTCTTTGTATAAGATATAGAGTCATTGAAACCTCATATTGAATGGGATTTGATTCCTTGTCTTTTTAACACTAAGTAATGTTTACCTATATTAGATTGTTGAGTTTACAGCTAGTCTAATCATATAATTTGACATAACTCTTGTTACGTGTTCAACCTCTTTATATAAGCTATAGAGTCATTGTAACCTCATATTCAATTGGATTTGATTCCCTATCTATTTTACACTGAGTAATGTTTACCTATATTACATTATTGGAATAACATAACCTATGATACTTACCTATACTCAATTCTGGATTTGGAGGGAGGAGAAGGCATTGTAGGAGTTACAAGCCATCTAATCAGCATTGAATTCCATAAACCATTACTAAACACTTCTGAATGAGGCTTCCTTGGATTTCCAGTGTTATTATCAATCTGATCTACATTTTTTGAATTCGAGCTAGCATGGCCACAACATTGAAGCAACACCAAATCCAACACCCCGAACATGAGAAATAATAATCCTATAAATCTCAAAATCATCACCCTCATCTAATAGTCACGAGGTTCAAATTAGTTTTTATCATAATAAATTTGTTAACAATTTAGATAAGGTATAATGTAATTATTTTAGTTTTTGGTTAATAGTGTGGAATATTGTTTTAGAAATAGATTTAACATTTTGAAAAATATTTTTTTAGAAATAGATTTAACATTTTGAAAGTTTTATGAAGTACTTATATTATGTAAAATTTTCTCAGTCCTTTTTCTTTTTAGCAGACTTGGATATGCATTGAGATTAATATTATTATGATATTTATTGAGATATAGATTTATATTGATTAACTGATTTTTAATTTCTTCTCCCAAGAGCTTAATATTGTCGCTTGTGGTAATGTACTTATGCACATAACAGCTCTACCAGACATACATGCATACATGCATATATTAAACATTAGTCTACATCCATCTTGTAGATCCTATCATGAATCATACTAGTGTGTACAATAATTGTCTTCACACAACTGTCACATGCACACAACAACTCCACTAGACATACATATATTAAACATTTGTCTACATCCATATTGTAGAACCTATAATTATATTTTCATTTCTTTGTGCATTATGATTGACTTCATGTTAGGGATCTGTAATTCTAGCAGATTGGTGAGACTAAAACTGCAAAAACAACATCGTTTCAACCAACTTTGGGATTATAGGATGTAGCCCTCCTGAATCCGGAGAGGGATCTCTCCAATAAGTGCAAAGATGGATTTGTCTTTGAATTTTGGGGTAATAATATTAGGCTAGTTATGAAGACCAAGGGTTTGTTTTGTTTTTGGACGGTTGAGCATGATTAATGTCTAAGGTGGAAAGATCTGTATGCAAAAAGTTTCAAAGGTGAGAAGTTGCAAGCAAAAAGAGTAAGCTTTGGCCAAAATGACAAATAATTGCAGGTTTTAGTCCATTGGGCTATGGAGTCATAATAGGGTTTAATTGGAATAGCAAGAGGCAAGAGTGGTCCATGGGGCAAGTCATCTATGTCTAAGGATCTCTTTGAGGTTTGATTTATGGAATGAAATGATACAATGAGAAGGAGAATTAAATAGATGAAAAACAAAGAGCAGCCCATGATCTGATAAGTACTTTTAAACTAGTCAGCCTTTGACATAAACTTAAGAAAAACATAAAATCAAACTAGGATCTGGTAAGTACTTATAAACTAGTCAGCCTTTGATATACTTTCAATAGAAAACATTTAAAACAGGGGAAACACAAATCTAACAAGAATGGCCTAAGATCTGATGAGTACTTTCAAACCAACCATATTTTAACACATTCCAAGGGAAACATTCAGACAGTCTTTGGGGATAAAACTAGGACCAGGGCACACCATATCTTCCATAGTGAATCTCTACTTAACTAGTACTGAACATAACATTGAAGAATAATATTCAGCTAAGGCAATAAGACGAGGGAACGCCAGAATTCTTAAGCTTAAATTGAATTGAATCATTCCTAAATAAAACAGATTGAAGAAAACATTTAGATGAAGATTTTCAGTCAGAGAAGGTTACTGATATATAGTAGGTCCTAACTCCATGCATGTTGTTCTTTATAAGAGAAAATGAAACACAGTGAAAACAGAAATAAAATGACAAGTTACAATGAGAAAAACATCACCGTCAACATAGACCAGGATCCCATAAATCAGCTTGTATTGATGCTCCAAACCAGTTATAGCTTTAAGCCCAATGCTTTAGTTTAGCAATCATCTTCACTATTCAGCCTAACTAATCTATCACATGCAGAGCTCCAAGGGCTAGTGAACACTATTTACAATCAGAAGTTTAAGCTCAAATGGATTTCAAAGTTCTGCAACCAACAGTTTCTCATGTTCTACTGAGGTATTTATAGAAGACTGAGGAGGTGAGAGCTAAAAAAATATCTCAACGATCATTAATACAGATTTAATGACTTCTTGGCCTTTTGAGGGGCTCGATGGAGAAGTTTACAGGTGGACTACTGTATTAATTGATTTACATTTATGATTTAAGCTCGGTGGGAGCATATATTGACTTTGAGGCACTGCGTTGTGTAGAAGTAACTCTGCAGATATTTTATTCATTAAGTTCTTTTGTAGAAGAACTCTCTGGCTGTGTTTGAGACAAATATCTGATTCGGTTCAATAAATTCAGCCTCTGTTTGAAAGTTTTGAGGAAAAAGGTGGCTCTATGGTAGCTGAGGAATCAATTTGCCTCAAATGCAGTAGTGGAGGTCTTCTCTGCCTGATAGATCTTCTTGATTTTCTATTAATTCTGTTTTAATTTTGGGGGATTAGGCTTTTGATATTCAATATTAGCCGTAATCCCCAAATTTTTCATTAATCTTCATTCTGCCATGCTCTGTCTTCAACAAATAATAATCTTTAACTATTATTTTAATCAAAACAGTGTCTTCTCGATGTGCAGAGCTGCGCTAGGCTTTACGGCATCAATGCTCATAGAGCACTGACGAAACATGGAATAGAGCCCCGTGGATGGCTTCTCTTTAATGAAACGAAGGCATGAGAATCGTCATTCCTAGCCCTCAGAATTTCTTCGTAATACAACGGAAAACCATTTAAAACACCTGCATAAAACACAAAACAATTAAGAAATCCTGCAAAATGGGTTAAACTACTTCAGAAGGAGGGAGAGGAGCGTAGCCGTTGGATGAAGGCAACCAACGATGGAGATCTGCGTAGAAAGGAAAAAAGAAGAGCGGGAGAAGAATAAGGCGAAGCAGTTTTGGACCGTCCGATCTAGACACGTTCTCAGTCAAGATCTAATTGGAGGATCGCAAATGGAGTTCGCAATCGAATGGAGCAATCAAAAGTCGGGATGCAAAAGCGCAGACCATTGATCTAAGGTTTAGATCAATGGTGGAAAATGAATCGAGGGATGGCAATCAGAGGTGTCAAACAGATGCAGTGATGGAAAACTCTGATGCGATCTTAAGCGGGCCGTTGGATTGATTTACGATCAACGGTGGAGAATGAATCGGGGGAGTTGCAATCAGAGGGACAAACAAAACGCATGCGATTAAACATTATGATGCTATTCTGCGCGGACTGTTGATCTAAAACTCTGATCAACGGTGGAAATTGAATCAGGGTATGGCTAATCGGTAGGGGTGACAAATGCATGCGATGGAAAAGTTGCGATGCGATGGAAAGATCCGATGCGATGAGGTGATGGCCGCTTGATCAGCTTTTGATCAACGACTGGGATTTGTCTTAAAACAAACCGGCGGAAAAAACCATATAACATATAAAACCCAAATTTTAAAATAAAACAAATGTCTTTTATGGATCAGGGAAGAAAAAAGAAGGTATCAAGCATCGGAGGCGGGCCCACAGGATATTTATACAAATTTTTCAATTGCATCAGGCTTTTTCAATACAAAACCAATCGCATCGGAACTTTGGATGATGGCAAAAAGACTTACGCACCTTGAATTTGTGCGATGCGATTAGCACCGAAAGGTTTTTGGCATTTGGTTTTAACGCATGGGCATGTGGGGGAAGTGGTTGGACTTAGCCCAAGGGGCTTAGGTCCATAGTAAATACTTGTATTTTATTGAATTTTTCAGAGTTTTTTCAAAGGAAATAGGGGTTTCGAAATAGTTAAAAAATGAGTTTTTAACTATGGAAGGGTGATTTTCATGAAGGGAAGAAAGGAAAATATGAATAATAGAGGAAATTTATGGGGAAAAAGGGGAAGAAAATAAAGGTTAGTTTTGAGTGGGAGAAGGGGGAAAATGATGGTTTTTTAGCAGTTTCTTCTCATGAAATCAGCAGAATTTCTGAGTATAAAATGGCAATAGCAATGAATATTTTGGACAGAGGAATGAGGCCTTTCAAGAGTCTTCAAGAGCCAACAATTTTTAGTAATAAAATTTGCTCATTGAAGGCTCAACAAGTTGGTATAAAAAAATATTATAGGTGGCTAACAGTGGCTCCACTTGGGGATGATGCCTTCTTGAAGGCATTAAGAACTTCAGACTTGCATTCTCTGGGAGGCTGACCAGTTGCCTCATCCATTGGGTTTTCTGGGAGGCTGACATGTGCCTGATCCATTGGTCTGCCCTTCCTTTGCTGAGATGATCTTGCTTTGAAAACATATTAGCAGCCATAAAAACAATGGATCTTTCATCTACAAGCTTTCTACCTACCCAATGCTACTGATCTAATATTTTTTCTTCATTAGAGTGCACTTGGATTGGAAAAATATTTTCTCAACATTTTATTCTTTTGAAAACATGAAATCTAATCTATTTCTATTCCTTATTTCCCCATGGACTCAGATTAAACAGTTGAGCCCATATGATTCTCTACCTAATCTATTATCTGTTGGGATTAAACTGTCCAACAGAATTTATTCTCTAAATTCTACAACAGAAATTGAAAAGCATTCAAGTCAGGATTGAACAGTCTAACTTGATGCTAGTCTATAGCATAAAAACAAGCTGCTCATAGACATTTATTTTGCAGAAATTAAATCAAAATTGAAGGCTTAAGATCTGAAAGTTTCTCATCATGGCCTTCTCTTTTATTTACAGCTCTGTTTTGACTCTTGTTTGAGCTGCTTCTTCCTTGTTCTCTGGTTCAGATTTTGAGCTAATTAGAACCAGATTTACATCTTTTTTTACTCGGAAAATAAAACAGATTTGAGTCATATTTCTTGGGAAACTTAGGTTCATATTTTGAACATGTTTGAACCTTTAATTTCTATCATAATCTATCTACTGATAAGCCAATATTAAACAGTTTGGCAAATCGAATTCACTATCCTATCAGCAAAAAATTTAAAAGCTAATTAGTCAAGATTAGGCTGTTTCACTAACTAGAAGTGTGCTTTGCAGGAGTGGCATTTAAGCTTGCACACTTTCATATTTGTTTCTCTTTTTGGTATGGGGCTATACCTTTATTGTTTTGTCAATCTTCACTCTTTTAATTCTTTCTTTGTTTTTGTATTTTTGAATTCTTGATTTTTCTTCAAAGTAGAAAACAACAACTAACTACATGCTCGGAACTAAGCTTTATTGACATTCCTATCTAACCTATTCTAAACATGGAGTATTTACCTATTCATATGATACAAAAGTGCCAATGCAGCCAGCTGAGTAATGTCAAGAAGAAGAAGAAACTCTGGCTGCTTGTCAGGGGTATCCATAGTATATTTTGAAGATTAATCTTCAAAATAAAAGCTATCATAGAAGATGACAGCTTTTCATGTCTATGGCTCTTGCAAAGGATTACTGCTTGATAATTCCAGCCAGTTGGAATTTCCACACACTCTTCCAAAGGATAAACAAATAAAAGATGAAGGTTCTCTTCTTTTTGGTCCTCCATGTCTGGTAGATTGTCTGCTTCCAAGACTTGAGCTTTGAGGAGCATATCTTCAGGAAGTTGCTTGGAAGCTTCATCATTCTTAATAGAAAAAGAAGAATATTCTTCTTGAGAAGATGGTATGTCCTTAGTAGGACATTCTTCCATTTTTTTCTCTCCCTCATCTTCATCATCATCTGAACTGGAGGACTCATCATATTTGGCAGTATTGTCCTCTTGTAGCCCTGGTAAGCTCTGGTTTAGTGGATTGTACTCTATGAGGAGGTTATTATATTCTTCAGCAAGGGTATGTTCAATTGCTTCCTCTTTTTCAAGAGAAGGCTTCTTGTTTTCAACTTGCTCAAAAATTTCTTTGTTTCCTTCCTCCTCATCCTTCGAGCCGAAAGTCTGTTGAGTCCCAATCACATGGAAATTATTACTGATGATCTGAAATGAAGTAGAGCAAAGATCAAATGAATCTTCACTCACTTCTAGGCTTTTAAAACTTTCATCATCAGTATCATAAATAGTCTGCATTGGCTCATTACTCCTTTGAAGGGACTGATCTTCCTCGCATAAATCTGCTAATGATGATCCTGCAAAATTAATCTTTGTTTGGGAAGCATCATCACTAGATAGATCAAAGTTAGGAGAATCATAAATATGAGTAATACTACCAATCAAACATACTGGGTTATCCACAGGTCCTTCTTCATTCTTATCTACAAAAGAATTTTCTAAATCTGTACAACAAAGTTCTCTATGTGAATGGGCAAGAGTGTTTGTTTTGCAAAAAGTTTTAGAGACTGGCTGTTTATAAATATTTTGGTCTATCTCTTTTTCTGTCAAAGGGGAGGATGTTTCTACGTTCCTTTGAATAGGAGTACAGCAGTTCTCTGTCTTTTGCGAAGACTGATTTTGAGGTTGGATGTCTTCTTGAGCCTTGGCTATAAGGGATGATGAATCAATATTTGAGTTTTCAGGGATATCTTAAGGGATCTTCTTTATTCCTTGGATCATCTCCTCCTCAACTGATTCATCTATGTTCTTAAAATTTTTCAATAGGATATTAAACTCATGAATGTCTATTAAAAGATCTTCAGGATGCATCTCTTCCAAAGCTTCCTCATTATCTATAATGTGTTGGGTGATGTTTTGTGATGGATCATAATATATTGCACCCAATGATAATTATGTAGCGTTTTCTTTATAGTTCTCATAGAACATATATTCAAGGTCTCTTAAAGAAAACAAACTACTAGATCTCAAGCATTCATACCAATCCCTAGATTTTCCTTCTAATGTTAACATGAACATTTTCATTAGGCAGTCTTCATGCCATTCAAATTTCAACCTCCATACATGTATGTGAAAATTGATAAGATGTGATAAAGGGTCATCAAAATTTTCCCCTTGAAAAAGAGGCAGGTTGTCATCCCAATTCACCTGGGGCATCTTATGTGGAAACCCAGGGATATGATCTCTACTCATTGAGGCATATCTTCGTTGTATTCTTGGAATCATGTTTGTAAATCAAGAAAGAGGTTACTACGTCTGGCCAATCAGTTCAGGGTCTTCTACCAGTGGATTCATTTGGTCTTCTGGGAGTTTCAGAGTGTGGAGGCACCAAGTGGAAGATTGTTAGCTCCTAAGGAGGTAAAAATTTTAATGGTCCACCACCATGTGTTACTTGTAGAGCTGCAAGGTTTTAGGAATTGAATTAGCTCTCAAGGGTGATCTGAAAACAGTTGATAATTTAATCCTAGGAGACTTCCAAAGGATGCTTTCTGGGTCATCAACTATCTCAGGTGGATCCAGGTCAGGATGGGCTCTAGTGTGAATCTTTCTAGAAGCCACTATGTGATGTTTTCTAGACCCAAATAAACAAGAAAAGTTCAACCAGATATGACAATCTTTGAGAGGTTAACTAATCTATTTGAATTTCAATCCTACAGTCCTCTAACTGAGTTTGAAAGATGTTATCATGATAATGGTTCTTCCCAGTGGAGTCTTAAGGTCTGCTGAGGATTGTGGAGTCGCTAAGTGGAATTTTTTAGCTCCTAAGGAGGTAAAAGGTCTTATGGTCCACCACCATGTTTATTGGATACCAATCTGAAATTATTTTTTTTTTCCTGAGTTCTTTTTCAGTTGTATGGTTTTTTAAGAATATCCTAACTTTGTTTCAAAACTTAGCTACGGTTATGAGACAAAAAGAGTTTACTCTTATGGCTAAGCCAGCTAATCTTTCAAGGTTAGATAAAGTCTTAAGAGAATCCTAGGTCCTACCTAGTTTTTCACTGATTCAAACAAGTTTTACCATGATTACCATGACTTGGTAGTGCTTGAAAAGGTTGCTTTTAACTCTCAAGTTTTATTTATTTTAAGGGAGGTTAGTCCCCAGCGGAGTCGCCATAAATTTTAGGGATCTGTAATTTTAGCAGATTGGTGAGACTAAAAATGCAGAAACAACATCGTTTCAACCAACTTTGGGATTCCAGGATCTAGCCCTCTTGAATCCGGAGAGGGATCTCTCCAATAAGTGCAAATATGGATTTGTCTTTAAAGTTTGGGGTAATAATATTAGGCTAGTTATGAAGACCAAGGGTTTGTTTTGTTTTTGGATGGTTGAGCATGATTACTATCTAAGGTGGAAAGATCTGTATGCAAAAAGTTTCAAAGGTGAGAAGTTGCAAGCAAAAAGAGTAAGCTTTGGCCAAAATGACAAATAATTGCAGGTTTTAGTCCATTGGGCTATGGAGTCATAATAGGGTTTAATTGGAACATCAAGAGGCAAGAGTGGTCCATGGGGAAAGTCATCTATGTCTAAGGATCTCTTTGACGTTTGATTTATGGAATGAAATGATACAATGAGAAGGAGAATTAAATAGATGTAGAACAAAGAGCAGCCCAGGATCTGATAAGTACTTTTAAACTAGTCAGCCTTTTACATAAACTCAAGAAAAACACAAAAGCAAACTAGGATCTGGTAAGTACTTATAAACTAGCCAGCCTTTGATATACTTTCAATAGAAAACATTAAAAACAGGGGAAACACAAATCTAACAAGAATGGCCTAAGATCTGATGAGTACTTTCAAACCAACCATCTTTTAACACATTCCAAGGGAAACATTCAAACAGTCTTTGGGGATAAAACTAGGACCAGGGCACACCATATCTTCCATAGTGAATCTCTACTTAACTAGTACTGAACATAACATTCAAGAATAATATTCAGCTAAGGCAATAAGACGAGGGATCACTAGCATTCTTAAGCTTAAACTGAATTGAATCATTCCTAAATAAAAAAGATTGAAGAAAACATTTAGATGAATATTTTCAGTCAGAGAAGGTTACTGATATATAGTAGGTCCTAAATCCATGCATGATGTTCTTTATAAGAGAAAATGAAACACAGTGAAAACAGAAATAAAATGACAAGTTACAATGAGAAAAACATCACCATCAACATAGACAAGGGATCCCATAAATCAGCTTGTATTGATGCTCCAAACCAGTTACATCTTTAAGCCTAATGCTTTAGTTTAGCAATCATCTTCACTATTCAGCCTAACTAATCTATCACAAGTAGAGCTCCAAGGGCCAGTGAACACTATTTACAATCAGAATTTTAAGCTCAAATGTATTTCGAAGTTCTGCAACCAACAGTTGCTCATCTTCTACTGAGGTATTTATAGAAGAATGAGGAGGTGAGAGCTAACAAAAGATCTCAATGATCATTAATATAGATTTAATGACTTCTCGGCCTTTTGAGGGGCTCGATGGAGAAGTTTACAGGTGGACTACTGTATTAATTGATTTACATTTATGATTTAAGCTTGGTGGGAGCCTATATTGACTTTGAGGCACTGCGTTGCATAGAAGTAACTCTGCAGATATTTAATTCATTAAGTTCTTTTGCAGAAGAACTCTCTGGCTGTGTTTTATACAAATATCTGATTTGGTTCAATAAATTCGGCCTCTGTTTGAAAGGTTTGAGGCAACAGGTGGCTCTATGGTAGCTGAGGAATCAATATGCCTCAAATGCAGTGGTGGAGGTCTTCTCTGTTGGATATATCTTCTTGATTTTCTATTAATTCTATTTTAATTTTGGGGGATTAGGCTTTTGATATTCAATCTTAGCCATAATCCCAAAATTTGTCTTAAATCTTCATTCTGCCGCACTCTGTCTTCAAAAACTGATACTCTTTAACTATTATTTTAATCAAAACAGTGTCTTGTCGATGTGCAGAGCTACGCTGGGCTTTACAGCATCAATTCTCATAGAGCACTGACGAAACATGGAATAGAGCGCTGCGGATGGCTTCTCTTTAATGAAACGAAGGCATGAGAATTGTCATTTCCAGCCCTTGGCATTTCTTCATAATACAATGGAAAACCATTTAAAACACCTACATAAAACACAAAACAATTAATAAATCCTGCGAAATGGGTTAAACTGGTTCAGAAGGCGGGAGAGGAGCATAGCCGTTGGATGAAGGCAACCAATGGTGGAGATCTGCGTAGAAAGGAAAAAAGGACAACGAGAGAAGAATAAGGCGGAGCAGTTTTGGATTGTCTTATCTGGACACATGGTCAGTCAAGATCTAATCGGAGGATCGCAATCAGAGGTCGCAATCGAATGGAGTGATCGAAAGTCGTGATGCGATAAAGCACAGACCGTTGATCTAAGGTTTAGATCAACAGTGGAAAATGAATCAGGGGATGGCAATCGGAGGTGTTAAACAGATGCAGCGATGGAAAACTCCGATGCGATCTTGTGCAGGCCGTTGGATTGATTTACGATCAACGGTGGAGAATGAATCAGGGGAGTCGCAATCGGAGGGACAAACAAAACACATGCAATTAAACATTGTGATGCGATTCTACGCGGAACGTTGATCTACAACTCAGATCAATGGTGGAAATTGAATCAGGGTATGGCTAGTCGGCGGGGGTGACAAATTAATGTGATGGAAAAGTTGTGATGCGATGGAAAGATCCGATGCGATGAAGCGATGGCCGCTTGATCGGCTTTTGATCAACTGCTGGGATTTGTTTTAAAATGAACCGATGGAAAAACCCATATAACATATAAAACCCAAAGTTTAAAATAAAACAAAGGTATTTTATGGATCGGGGAAGAAAATAGAAGGTATCAAGCGCCAGAGGCGGGCCCACAGGATATTTATACAAAGGTTTCAATCGCATCGGGCTTTTTCAATACAAAACCAATCGCATCGGAACTTTGGATGATGGCAAAAAGACTTACGCACCTTGAATTTGTGCGATGCGATTAGCGCCGAAAGGTTTTTGGCGTTTGGTTTTAATGCATGGGGATGTGGGGGAAGTGGTTGGACTTAGCCCAAGGGGCTTAGGTCCATAGTAAAGACTTGTATTTTATTGAATTTTTCAGAGTTTTTTCAAAGGAAATAGGGGTTTCGAAATAGTTAAAAAATGAGTTTTTAACTATGGAAGGGGGATTTTCATTAAGGGAAGAAAGGAAAATATGAATAATAGAGGAAATTTATGGGGAAAAATGGGAAGCAAATAGAGGTTAGTTTTGAGTGGGAGAAGGGGGAAAATGATGGTTTTTCAGCAGTTTCTTCTCATGAAATCAGCAGAATTTCTGAGTATAAAATGGGAACAGCAATGAAGATTTTGGACAGAGGCATGAGGCCTTTCAAGAGTCTTCAAGAGCCAACAATTTTTAGTAATAAAATTTGTTCTTTGAAGGCTCAACAAGTTTCAGCCACTTGTTGGTATAACAAAATATTATAGGTGGCTAACACTTCACACAACTTTCACATTCACACAACAACTCCACCAGACATACATGCTTACATGCCTATATTCAACATTAGTCTACATCCATCTTATAGAACCTATCATTATATTTTCATTTATAGTAGCATATTTATTTCAATTAAGTTCTTAAATAAACATACCAATTTAAACTTATGCGCATACTTAGTTTTCTTGGCTAATGTTCATCATGGGATGACAAAATCACTCCATGGTTGTAACTAAAGTTAAACATTAAGGCAAACCATGTACATGTCATTTCTCCCATAAACATTAAGTAAAACCATAACTTTAATTTAATATATTTGTAAGGAAAATGCTAATGTTTTTGGAAACCATGTACATGTCATTTCTTCCATAAACTTTAAGGCATTTTCTAGTGTTTTGGGAACCATGTACATGTCATTTCTATGTAATTTCTCCAATAAAATATAAGGAAAACTTTAAGGATAACCATGTACATGTCATTTCTTCCATTTCTCCCATAAAATGAAGGCAAACTTTAGGGATAACGATGTACATGTCATTTTTATGCCATTTCTCCCATAAAATTTAAGGAAAATTTTACTTTAAGGTGTTTTCTAGTCTTGTTGGAACCATGTACATGTCATTTCTATGTCATTTCTCCCATAGAATTTAAGGAAAACTTTAAGGATAACCATGTACATTTAATTTCTCCCATTTCTCCCATAAACTCAAGGAAAACTTTTAGGATAAACATGTACATGTAATTTCTCCCACAAACTTTAAGGCATTTGCTAGTGTTTTTTGAACCATGCACATGTCATTTCTATGTCATTTCTCCCATAAAATTTAAGGAAAAATTTACTTTAAGGCTTTTTCTAGTGTTTTTGGAACCATGTACATGTCATTTCTATGTCATTTCTCCCATAAAATTTAAGGAATTTGGGAACCATGTATATTTCATTTCTATGTCATTTCTCCCATAAAATTTAAAGCAAACTTTAAGGCAAACCATGTACATGTGTCATTTCTCCCATATACTCAAGGAAAAATTTAAGGCATGTCATTCTATGTCATTTCTCCCATAAATATGTCATTTCACCCATAAACTATATGGAAAACTTTAAGGCAAACCATGTACATGTCATTTCTCCCTTAAAGTCTAGGCAAGGCAAACTTCAAGGCATGTCATTTCTAGATGTGATTTCTCCTATAAACTTTAAGGAAAACCATGTAAATGTCATTTCTCCCATAAAATCAAGACAAACTTTAAGGCAAAACATGTACATGTAATTTCTACCATAAACTGTAAGGCATTTGCTAGTGTTTTGGGAACCATGTACATGTCATTTATATGTAATTTTTCCATAAACTTTAAGACATTTTCTAGTGTTTTGGGAACTATGTACATGTCATCTCTATGTAATTTCTCTCATAAACTTTAAAGAAAACTATAAAGTTTAAAGCAAACTTTAAGGAAAACCATGTACATGTCATTTATCCCATAATCATAAGGAAAACTTTAAGATAAACGATGTACATGTCATTTCTCCCATTTCTATGTAATTTTTCCCATAAACTTTAAAGAAAACTTTAAGGAAACCATGTACATATCATTTCTCCCATGAACTTAAGGGAAACTTTAAGGAAAAACATGTACATGTCATTCTCCCAAAAACTTTAATTTAATATATTTTTTAAAACTTCAGCCAAACTTTAAGGCAAAGCATGTACATGTCATTTCTCCCATAAAATTTAAGGCAAACCATGTACATGCCATTCTCTGATAAACTTTAATTTAATAAATTTTTAATTAAAATTATAGTGTTTTAAGGCAAACCATGTATATGCCATTTCTCCCATGCATTTGCAATAAAATTTAAGTCATTTTCAATTAATGTTCATTTAGTATATTTTTAAGGAAAAATTTAGTGTTTTTGGAAACCATGTACATGTCATTTCTCCGATAAAGTTGGCATTTGCTAGTGTTTTTGGGAACCATGTACATGAAATTTCTCCCATGAATTTGTAATAAAATTTAAGGCATTTGAAATAAGGAAAATGATATTTTTTTTGGAAACCATTTACATGCCATTTCTCCAATTCATTTTCAATAAAATTTAAGTCATTTGCAATAAATGTTCATTTAATATTTTATTAAGGAAAATGCTAGTGTTTTTGGAAACCATGTACATTTAATTGCTCCCATAAACTTGGAATTTACTAGTGTTTTTTGGAACTATGTACATGTCATTTATCCCAACCATGTACATCCCATTTCTCCTATAAATTTTAGGGCATTTTCAATAAGGAATAAAATTGAAGGAATTTGCAATAAGGAAAATTCTAGTGTTTTTGGAAACCATGTACATGCCATTTCTCCCATAAACTTTAAGGAAATTTCTAGTGTTTTTGGGAACCATGTACATGCAATTTCACCCATAAACTTTAAGGAAAACCATGTACATGTCATTTCTCCCATGCATTGCAAGAAATGTTAATTTGATATATTTTATTGAAATTTTTTTTTTCAGGGATCAGAATACCCACTAAATATATTTAAAAAATGGACATTATGAATAGATGCTTCTTGCTATCTCAATCCAACGAAAGCAGTGATTACATATGTTCTTTGAAATATTGCGACTAAAAAGGTCCTCCAAAGGAAAATGAATATACAGGGAAGAACAACAAACAACGAGGCATATTATATTTGATGCAGGAGCATCAAGCTCAATTTTAATTATTTAATTATGCAATAATGGGGGTGAGACATTTTAATTATTTTATTAATTAAATTGCTTATTTTTAATAAATTAGGAGAGAAATTATAAATGTGAGCATTTTTGTAAATATTATTTAATAATTAAAGGATATGATTAGAATGGGATTAGGTAGATAATCTAGGGAGTAGGAATTCTATATACGGGATTTTGTTGAGTCCAAAACTAGAATAAATCTAATTTAAATTTAGT
The DNA here is from genome assembly GCA_034641835.2 of Pinus albicaulis. NCBI lineage: Eukaryota > Viridiplantae > Streptophyta > Pinopsida > Pinales > Pinaceae > Pinus > Pinus albicaulis. The sequence goes on along the minus strand of CM076575.1, from coordinate 601,307,123 downwards.
TGAGATTAATGTGGAGGATTTTATGGAATGGAATAAATTCCTATTTTTGTATAAATAAGAGGGTTGTATGAGGGTTTAAACAAGGAGTGAGAAGTGAGGAATGATTTGAGAGCTTTTGTAAAGGGCCAAGAGCTGGGAGAGGCTCTCCATTGTAATAATTGGCCGAGGATTTCTTATGTTAATGTATATCAGTAGATTTATGTTCTGATAAGCTCTCTTTCATTTATGCTTTGAAAATTGCAGATGTGTGGTTAAGGAAGAGTTTTCTTTATAAAAATTTTAATGCTAAAGGAAGTGCATGTGTTTTTATATGCTGGGATCTGATTTAACCTACAATCCCTGCATCATTTGGTATCAGAGTAGAAAAGGTATCTGTTTTGAATCTGCAAGTTTATATATGCATAAAACATGTATTCAGGTTGCATATGCAGGAACAACGTGCACCAGAGAAGAGCGAAGAGGAAATTATTTGTGTTAGCCATAGAGTAGCCAAGTCAAGTTTTATCATAGTGAAAATAATGGTGTAAGTGTAGAAGGGAGAATGCCCTTCACAGAAAACGAAATCTACTTAGGATTTGGGAAGGCGATGACTTCAAGAGCAAAGGAGTCTGCATGAATTCCATGGTCAAGTCTACACCCTAAGATTGAGTTGTGACCAACATTAAAACCCGATGGAAAAACTTCGAATGGCAACATTTCCATTTTGTGAATTAGTAAATGTTGTGTTTGGTTGTGATCGGACCTCCAGCGTAGGAAGCACTGTCATGCTCGCACTATCCTATGCCCAATTTTGTGGTGGTCATACCGTGTCAAACATACCAACATGGAGGCGTTACTATTGCGTGGATTATTGCAACAGCATTGAAGTCTTGGCAACTTTGAAATCTTGACAATGATTATAGTGCAACTTATGCAACGAGTGTGTACATATTAAGGATTTAATTGGTTTGTCATAGTGAAATCAACACGAAATTTGTCTGTGGAAATGTTCATTTGCAATGCAAGTGAGTGTATGAAATGGAGGAGGAGGGTTGTATTCGCATAAGATTGCAATTGAATGGGAATGGATCACAGTCATGAATTTCCATACCAAAGTCGTAGTTGAAATTAAACCCTACGATGAGAGAAGGTGCATTGTTGTGCGCGATTGCCACAACGTATGGTTGAAGGGATAGTGTTAGTGGAGCATAGCTGGAATCACAAAGGTAACCGTAGGCGTTTGAATGTAACTGTGTTGTTGGGATATTTTGAACCCAAACCCACTGCAGCAAGTAACACACAACCACGATTGGAAAATTTGCGAATTTCTATGATATATGAAGCCATGTGTGGTAGTGAACATAGGAGAAGTTTGACAAGGTTGCAGAACCCAACCTACGATACATACCATACACCGAAGTTTCATGCGGTTGTAAAAAATGCTATGGTGACTTGTGAAGTATGGACACAACCCAATAGCACACGTTTTTTTGTTGTTGGCATTAAATAAAATCAACGAGTTTCATTTGATTATGGTATATTCAAACAATGAAATCTTAAATATCACTCTGATTTGTTTAATGGAATTTATATAATTTGTGCTTGAAAAGAATTTTCATTCGTATAGTGGCAACAAAGGTATATTGGTGTGTGTAATCAAGGGGCATGGTAAATCGACCTTGCACACAGATCGATGAGAGACGAATTAATCTCGTCACGTATGAAGAATAGGTTTGAGCCTTGGTAAAATTGCATAACAATTTGATTAGTGGGAATTGTAGCTTGTTTTCCTACATCATTTGGTAGATGGAACAATATCACACAGAGATCTTAAAGGTGGGATGATATGTTTTATTTTAACTCTGGTTTGAAGATGATATTTGCAAAATTCAGGTTGCATATAGGTGAAGATCTCAGCAAATGACGATCACATTTTTAAAAGTAGTGATGAAAGGGACTAGTAATAGTTTCTGAAGGACAGCAAAGTGTGGAACAGAACCCTGAAGAATTCCAATAGAGATTGGATAAAAGGATAGTTGTGTTCTTAAAAAGTGCAGATGAGTTGAAGCTTAGGAGGAGCAGAGAGGATGCTCAAACGGTTCCAGAGAATAGAGAACCAGTGTTTGCCAAAAGACCAAGTTTAGAGAGGAGATTGGTGATGTAAGTGGCAGTAGAGATGACTTGCTATTGTAGAGGCTTTAGTACATCTCATGGTGAATGAGTGATGAACTCATGAAGATAGAGACAAATATGACTACTGAAGGTCATTGCAGAGGTTCTGAAGAAGACCATAGCAGAAGAAATGAGAAAGAATATGCCAAATCAAATGGCATGAGAAAGAGTCAAGAGTAGATTGACAGAGAGAGAGATGAGATAAATTTCCATCTTGAGTTTTTGATGGAAATGTTATGGAGAAGTAAAATAGACTAGAGATATGGATGGAGTATGAAGAGGAAATTCAAATGGCAGAGATTGCAAGTGAAGTGGGAGCATAGAGTGAATGTTCAATTGAAGGAAGAGTTACTCAGTTTAAAGGAAGATTTGATATGTGAGCCAGAATATGGCCCATTGCTTTCTGAAAGTAATGATGTGACAGAAGAAAAATATACAGAACAAATGAATCAAATGAAGGATTCATAATAGCAAGGGAATATGATAACTGAAACATCGAGTGGGACCACAAGGTCTTATATTTTTAAGACTAATGATTTGTGTGAGATTGCAGGTACATCACAGGGTGTTGAACAAACTTTGAATTTTGTTAAGGAGGTGAAGTTGAATCTGGAATTTGTTCAGAATGGTGATGAGATAGCCAGATCTCATAAATAAGTGAAGACAGAGGGGTCTCGTGGAGATATTCAGCAGAATATTGAATCAGAGGAAGAAGGGCCACCTGATTATTGGTCAACAGCAAGTGAAGGTATGGAAAATTGTGTAAAGTTTCGAAGTTCTACTCCAATTTATATTGTTAAGTTATATAGAAAGTTAGATCTTCAAATAAAGGAGTTGGAAAAGTAGAGGATCTATAATCAGGGTGAGTTACTGAAAGAGAAAGACAAAAAAATTGTTCTGAATAATAATCAGGAAACATAGAGTAAGGAGGTAGGAATGATTCAACAATTCGAAGAAGTTCATTATTGTGAACCAGAACAGGGAGACATTCTTGAAATATATGATATGGAGGGACTAGCTAACAGTCTCATGGAGAATTTAAATTAGCATACTGATGTGCTGATGGAAGAAGAAATTTCCGAGCAGCATATTGAAATGTTGCCAGAGGAGAAAGAGGCACTGAGGTCTTATGTTTTTCATTTTTGTTTTATTGCAGATGCTGGAAAAGGTTTATTGGACAGAGAAATTAGACTGATAAGGAGGATAATGATGAAAGTATCCCAGAAGAATACATCGGCAGTAAAACAAAGAAGAAGTAGAAAGAGGAAGACAACAAAAGATTGTGAAAGCATAACCAGTGGAGCAATGCAACATAAAGTGTGGAGACCTAGAGAAAAACAACAAACAAAAGTAGCAACAAATGGATAATTGCAACACAAGATATGGGATCTAGGAAGACAAAGATCCGAAACACATGATCAGGTGATCATGGTTAATTTCAACCTTGGGAATCTGATGCATGAGCATCAAGCTCAATTTTCATTATTTAATTATGTAATAAGGGGGGTGAGACATTTTAATTATTTTATTAATTAAATTTCTTATTTTTAATAAATTAGGAGAGAAATTATAAGTTTGATGATTTTTGTGAACATTATTTAATAATTAAAGGATATGAGTAGAATGGAATTAGGTAGATAATCGAGGGAGTCAGAATTCTATATACGAGATTTTGTTGAGTCCAAAAATAAAATAAATCTAATTTAAATTTAGTTGAGATTAATGTGGAGGATTTTATGGAATGGAATAAATTCCTATTTTTGTATAAATAAGAGGGTTGTTTAAGGGTGTAAACAGGGCATGAGAAGTGAGGAATTCAGAGAGAGTGACGAATGATTTGAGAGATTTTGTAAAGGGCCAAGAGCTGGTAGAGGCTCTCTATTGTAATAATTGGCCGAGGATTTTTATCTTAATTTATATCAGTAGATTTATGTTTTGATAAGCTCTCTTTTATTTATGCTTTGAAAATTGCAGATGTGTGGTTAAGGAAGATTTTTTTTTATGAGAATTTTAATGCTGAAGGAAGTACATGTGTTTTTATATGCTGGGATCTGATTTAACCCAGAATATCTGCATCAATATTGCATTGATTGAAGCCATGGGAAAAAATAAGGGGTATGGATCAAATGTAATTGTATTTTCCACCAATTCTGAACTTGTGTGCAACCAGATGAAAGGTGTGTACCAAGTTAAGAAGGAGAGGCTAAAAAAACTGCATGGAAAAACAAACAATATTGTTAGACAATTTCAAATTTTTAAAGTAAGACATTGTGCAAATGTTAATAAGATGTATGGTGATCTATTGTGTGGGAAATTCCAATTCAAGATTCATCTGTCAAAGATGAATTAATAGATGAATTAGTATTATACAAGGTAATGCCAATTCAAGATTCATATCTCAGAGATGAATTAGTGTTGAGACACTCTCCTTCAAAATTTATTGATGGACATCGTAACATATCTTTGATATGTGTGTCTTTTTTTACTTATGAATGCATCATTTTTAATGACCATGTGTTTTTTTCAATTATATACCAAGTGTGCTCCCACCATGTAAGAACAACTTGGTGAACTTATTATTTTTATAAAATTAAAATGTGAGGACTTCAAAATAAATATGTTTAAATTGAGTTTCACACATCAATTTTTTCTTTGAAAGTTATGTTTTACATAATTTGTGTACTAAATTACATTAATTTTTTTAAATCTTTTGAATTTATTTTAAATAGAAATTTAAAAATAATTGTAAATGTCCATTGTAGATATATATATATATATATATATATATATATATATATATCATAGAGGATGAAAGGCGAATATCAATAGAATCCCATGCCTCTACGAGAGAGGGGGATCATGGATCGGGGGATGTTCATGGTATTTATATTAAATGTGCATGTTTTTAAATGAAATTTGAATATATAATTTTATCTCCATACATACATGTACATACATGTGGAATTGATTTTTTTATTAACTATATATATAATTTTATCCCCATGTACATACATGTATACATATGTAATTCATTTTTTATCAATTTTGTGAGTTAAATTAGTTCTTAATAAATTTCATTTTTTATTTTTTAGGAGTTAGGAGGACAAGAGTATCTACTTCATCAATGGAGCATGGCCATGGTTCACGTAATCGTGGTATGGTTCACACAATTTAATCGATCATATGTATATGTATATATACAAATGTATGAATGTATTTTTGAATTGATTATAAATTCATATTTTTTTATGAAGCTTCCCTCTCATTGCATGAGGTTGGTGATGGTACACATTCCCCTGGTGGCCCACCAATAAGTGGTGGCCAATTGCATGAGGGTGGTGATATGCATTCCCCCAGAGGCCAATGAATGGGTGGTCATGTTAGCTCTAAACCAATCGGTGGTCATTCTAGTTCTCAACAGTCTAAGGGTGGGCATGATGCTGGCCAACCATATCGAGGTGACCATCAATCTGAATATTATTTTAATTCAATTTGTACAAATTTTTTCACCTGTTTTTTTATTTATACAAAATTTAATATATTTACGTAAAGGGTGAAAATATTTCTCCAAAAAGATGTAGGGCCGAACATGTTATTCAAGAAGAAGGTTGTACACCAACCACGACTTATCCGTCTAACATTTTTGATATATCTGTTGGTCACTTTAATTGTTTATTAATTCAAACAATTCAAGTGCTACATAAATTTTCAACCCAGGGAAGTCTGTTTATTTTAAAGGAAATCACACACTGTATATTCTCAATCACAAAAGAAAATAAATTTTGTAGTAAGAATCACACGAATCACACCTTGCTTTAACAAAACTAAAGTCTACTTGAGTTACAGCAACAACAGTCCTTCTATTTCAGACTTCCATTAAAAGAATCATGGATTACATTAAGAAGACAATGAAAGGAAATCAATCTGCAGAAAGGAAGATTAGTTATACTATAACAGAGAACAAGACCCTATTCCCCAAGTAGGAATCTTCAGCACCTGTTTTCTGATTACCAAGCTTTCACACACTCATTCCATAAACAAGATTGCTAATTAAAATAACTCACAACGTCTCAAGAATGAATTGTATGAAATCAATGCAACAAGTAATGAAAACAGAGCTTTAGCAATAAACAACAGAATTCCAATACTGCATGAAAAAATTCGGCAAATAGGGTTTAATCAAGGCATGAATAAATTGAACAATTAACAAACTACAGGAACAAATGGGTGAATCTTATGAAGAAGGCGGGCCCTTTCCTTCTCACGAGATTCCCCAGAAGAAGGAATTAAATTGAAGTGCTCAAAATAAACTTTTATTCATCTATCGAAAGCAACATATTACAAAAGAGTCATGTTCCTTCTCTGTTCAGAAATGAACCTCTCGTAGTCTCTAACTATCCTCTAATGCTAATGTCTTCTCTTTTTAAAGAGGAGACATCTATTACAATTGATTTACATTATAGAAATCATATTTTTAATCCAATCTGATATTCTATTCTGAAATAGGGCCTTTCTGTTCTTCCATATCAAAATGTTGTTACAATGGTTACGATGGTGCTGGCTTCAAAGTGTAATTGTTACGGCCAGTGTAACAACTTCCTTACTTGTCTTTTCTTACTGCTGTCGTGCCCAAAATGTTGCTTGAAAATCGCAAATCATAGGCTATTTCAGCAACGTGATTTGCATACTGTTGACTGTTTCAGCAACGGACTGTGGACTGTTTCCACAACGTGATCTTTAGACAGTCGTGATATATTAACTGCAATCTCCAAACTGTCTTAGCACTATATATCCTCGATTAATGATTAAATATAAAAGTAATGTAAAATATGTGTAAAACAAATTAAACATATAGTAAAGAGAAGAATATTATATACCTTTGGGAAAATGGATGAAAGTGATAGTGTGAACTTTAAATATGGACTTGAAAAAGAGTGGAATGATAACAAAATTTATGGTAAAAATGGTACATTATGGGGTCCTAACATCCCCCCCAACTGAAATTTTTGCATGTCCTCAAGCAACCTTTAGTCTGAGTCTGAGTTCGGATACTGGCTTTTAGCATGCAAATTACTTAGGCAATAGCTATGGAAGGTGTTATCTATTAAAACTCTGAATCCTTGCACATTTTGCAATCTCTTCCATGCTACTTCTTCATCCTTGTCAGCCAACCTACGATGAGCATGGTATTCTTCTGCTGGCATCCATAAAATGGGAAAATGAAAATGGTACCCTATCCAATTCTCAGCACATTGCTGAACACATATGATATAATTGGGTACTCTAGACAATACAGTTTTGAGATTAATAGGGATGAAAGGATTATACTCCTATCTCTCCTTAGAGGATTGTTGCCAGAACATATTTTTTGCTCTTAAAGCAACAATTTCTTTTCCCCTGATAAAATGGTGACAATATTGGAGTACTGAAGCCTATAATTGTTGTATATGTCTAGTCATTCTTGGCTTCTTAAAAAAATTATGATATTCTGTCATAGAGATGGCAGGGTACTGAGGTTCTGGCCTTATCCATAGAAGGCGGTTGTCTTCATTGTGCCTAGTTGTAAGAAAGGTAGTCTTCCATGTAATCTGATTAGCAAGAAAGGAGGAAAATACCCTAATCTGAATATTACCCACAAGAGGGTTGAGATTAATCTGTCTATTTTCAGGAATAGCCTCATTGTGAAGGTACAACTCACATAGTAGGTGTTGATCATTGGTGGAAGCTTCTGCAAATGTTTTCACAAACTATTCAGATGTAAGCACCTCATGAGGTCTTCCATCTTTGACTGCTTTCAACTGAAAATAAACAAGACGTTATAAAATAAATAAAGAATAGTTTAGATATGGTTTCCTAGTGGCCAATAATTTTTGTACCAATTGAAACATTAGGAGAAGTTTTCCTTTTAGTTCTTTATTCTCTTTCTTGTAAACTCTAAATTGCTGGAGTGTCTTCTTCTAGGTCTCCCAATTAGCATATATATGATTCTTCCAAACCAATTTATGTTGATGTAAAGTTTTATCTTGGGAAATAGCATATTATTTCCTCCACTTGTTCATTATTTCAATCTCTTTCCATGGTTCAGTTTGTGTTCCGGCATTGTAAGTGGTGGGCTGAGGCATAGTCTGAGTAGCAGAATCAATTACAGTAGGGTAGGATACTTGTACCTTGATTTCTTTTTCTAAAATTTTTGAAGGCTCTACTGGTTCTTGTGTAATAGTATGGCATTCTTCTTTGACTGCAGATGATGTGGATGCTCCGGGAATTGGAGCTTGAACTATCTTATATCCTGCTTGCTGATAGATGTTTCCACATTGATGGAACATATATTCTTTATATGGATTGTTCTCTGTATGTTTATCTACCATAGATGCTATATGGTCCAGGGTATAAAAATTTAGCTCCTTGTCAAAGGCCTCCCTTGCCATTACCAATTCTCTCTTGTAAGCTTCTAATTCTAACTTTAAAAACTCATTTTCCTGTAAAAGAGAGGCCATGGTGACTGGGCCTTGTGTATCAATTTCTTTCTCTGAAGTTGATTGCTGTTTTTCAGCTGTAGCTGGTTCTTGTGTGACAGCTAGAGCTGGTTCCTTTGTGGCAGCTATTGGATGAGTAGCATCTTAGATGTCTAGTTTTTTCACATTAGCGGCTGGTTCTTGTGTTTCAGCTGCTGAGTGAGTAGCTAGTTCTTGTGGAGCAGCTACTGATTGAGTAGCTGGTTCTTGTGGAGCAACTACTGGTTCTGTAGAAAATGATGTCATATTACATTGGGCATCTGGTTCTTGTGTTTCAGTGCCACATGATGAGACATGTAATAATTCTAGGGTTTGGAAGGGTGGTGATGAATGGAATTTTAACAAAATGGCTACAGGATCAGGGGTAATAGGAATGGTTTCTGATTCAATAGACGTCTTCATTCATCTCCTAGGTAGGAAAGTAGAAAAAGTAGTAGTTTTCTTTTTCTTTTTATGAGAGGATTTTTCCCTAGGAGAAGGGCTATCAGAGGAGGTGGCTACTTTATTTAAAGCCCTTTTTTATCTTTTTGATACAGAGGCGGTTGTAATTCACCTTTTTATTTTATGAATAGCAGAAGATGGTGGTGTTTCGGCCTGAGAGTCGTCACTAGGAATGTGGACGGTAGGGTCAGATGACTCTATTAAGTGAGATGGGCTTGAAGACAGGTTAACTGGATTAGCTGGTTCTGTGGATGGAATTGATGGAGGGTCAGGGATATTCTCCGGTTGTTGCTTGTAGGAAATTTCAGGGATTTCTTGGGGGTTTTCGGCAGCTTCTTGAGGAATTTTGGCAGCTCGCTCAGGAGGTAAAGGTAAATTGTTTAAAGGAGGGTTTTGTTGAGAAAAACCCCTCTGAATTAGTAGCTGACAAAGGCGGTGATGGGTGAGGGAAAGGAGTGGGAATTTTACCCCTCTACAATAATATGACATATTTCTAATACATCCAAGCAAATAGTAAGGAATGTTTACTAGTCTACCATGCCGTAAGTGATTCATTAAGACAAAGTCACGCTGATAGACTATCTGATAGTGACCCTCACAAGTTAGATAATTTTTAATGAATTCGGCAACCTTCGGCCACGGAGGAGGCAGTGAGTGAATTCCCACGCCCCAACCTTTAATCTCAACGTGTTCACCAAGGATAAGGAAGTCCTTTTGTGCATTTAGAATGATGTGCTTCCGACTAAACCACTGAGAAGAAGTGACAGGAAAACCTGAAACTTGCACTATATTGTCCTCTAAAACCGTAATTCGGACTCCCTGGATAGTAGGATGGTCCTCCTGAAGATTTTGTGCAAATTCCAGGACCTACTATGGGTCGAACTCTTGTAGTCTCTCAAAATATCCCACCCAACCTGTCTGTTGGAAAATCTGATATGCATCAGGGAAAAATTCAAGCAGAGCTATTGAACCAGGCCAATGTCTAATGGCCGGTCCTCCCATATTCACTAGCTTAGGTAAAATGCAGAGGCAAAGAGCAAAGTTACCAGAATTCGAACAGAGTAAACTTTGCGAATGAGAACATGGAGTATCGGTGAAGGGGCGAAGTAATGGGTATGAAAAATGATGGTAATTGGCATGCTGTGAAATGATGGCATATAATTTCAAAATCCCCCCCCCCCCCCCCAACTAAGGTGAAATGATGTTTTTGAGTGTGCAGATATTGTAGTCATGATGAAGAAAATCTTCTCTTTAAACTATCATTTAATTGTATTACATAAAATTCACATACCTTATATTTACCTTTTCTTTGTAATTCGAAAAATATAGTGCTTGTTTATAATAGCTCAATAATCACGGAAGAACTTTAGAATTCTTTGAAACATAAGGGAGATCATTTTAGAGTCTTCTTGATCATAAGAAAAAGGCAATGAATGGACATAATTCGCAAAAGAAGTAAGAGAAGTGAAAATGAAGGACTGAAAGAGTTGCATAGTCATGTTTTTGGAGAAAGAAATGGTGTTTCAGCAACAGAAAAATGAATGACATATTGTTGAAAGTGGTGTTTCAGCAATGGAAAAATAGGGAAAATATTGCTAAGAATTGATGTTCTAGCAGTGGGAAAATGGGGGAAATATTTGCTGAGAAATGGTATTTCAGCAATGAAAAATAGGGAAAATATTTGCTGGAGAACGGTGTTTCAGCAATGGGTAAAATGGTAAAAATAGGAAAAATGATATGAAAAGGAAAAAGGAATGAAGGGAATGAATGATGAAATGTTACTGGGAAATGGGAAAATGAATTTAAATGAGGGAAGAAAAGCTTCTCGAAACAAAGCTTGGATCTTCTTGTGGTGAAATTGTCCTTACTTGGTAAGTCCTTTCTTAATCAAGAATTTGCAAAATAATTAATTGTAACATGCCAACCCTTGACAGGGATTATTAGTTTAAGAAATATAATATAATACTAAAAATACAGTGCATAAAACAATTAAATGGAGTGAGGAGCAGAAGACTCCTCTAGAAAAATATAATGTGCATCTCTCATGCAAGTGGCCTTAAAATCTTCTTTAGAAATAGGGCGTTGGTACAAACGAAGCCAATGACCGTTTACTAGTAGTGGTGTTTTAGAGTCATCAATTATTAAAAGCCTTACTGTTCCATTGGGAAAAACAACATCTACTTCATAGTGTCCCAGCCATCTTGTACGTAGCTTCCCTTGAAAGTTTTCAAACCGAGAATCATACAATAAAGCCCAATTACCTTTTTGGAACTGCTTGTGCTTGATTATTTTATCATGCCACTTGGTTCTTTGTTGTTGGATCATAGTTTTCTAATGAATGGCATCTAATCTTTTTTCATCCAGTTCAAGAAGCTGCTGCAACCTAGCTGTCTGCACATCAGTCAAATCAAGGTTAACAACTAAAGTAGTCCTTAAATTTTTAATTTCAAATTCCACAGGAAAAACAACACTTTTACCACAAACCAATTCATAGGGAGAAAAGCATGTAGTATTTTTCCAGGTAGTTCTGTAAGCCCATAGTGCTTTAGGGAGCTTTTGAGACCAATCCTTCCGGTTATCCTTCACTGTTTTAGTTAGAATGGCTTCTATTAATTTATTTGTACTTTCCACCTACCCATTAGCTTGGGGGTGGTATGGTGTAGTCATTCTATGGTGAATATGATATTTCTAAAGGGTGGCTTTGAAACCATGAGAATTGGAAGGAGGTCCTCCATCTATAACTAGCTCTCTATGGATTCCAAATCTAACAAAGATTTCTTCAAATAGGAAAGCTAGGACAGCTTCTTCATTAGCTCTAAGAAGTGCTTTGGCCTCCACCAATTTAGGCATATAACCTATGCAGACTAATATATAAACTCTTTGGTTGGATGGAGGATTAATGGGTCCTATAAAATCTAAGGCCCATCTTTCAAATGGTTCAATTATTACCTGGGGGTTCAATGGAATTTCATCTCTATGATTAGGTTTACCCATTCTTTGATAGCTATCACAAGCCCGAACATATTTCTTTGCATCCTTAAAGAGTGAGGGCCAATAATAACCCATCCTAAGAATTTTATGTGTTGTTCTTTTATCGGAAAAATGGCCTCCACAAGGGCCATCATGACAAGATTTTAGTATATCATACACCTCATCCTCTTTAATGCATCTCTGGATTTCATGATCAAGTCCCGTGTAGAAAAGACACCCACTTATCCAGCTATACCGAGCACTTTGTTGAATGATTTTTCTTTTCTCTCGATGTGACAGGTGTGATGGTAAATTTCCCGCAACCAAATAATTGGCAATGTCTGCATACCAATGTGAGTGAGCAGATACTGCAAATAAATACTCATTAGGAAAGGAATAATCTACTGGAATATTACTATTATTTTTTAACCATGAAAGGAAATCAGCAACAACATTTTCTTTACATGTTCGATCTACAATTGTAATATCAAACTCTTGTAGTAACAATAACCATCTGGTAACTAGAGCATTTGTGACAGACTTTTTCATTAAATACTTAATAGCTGAGTGATCAGTATGGACAAAAGTAGAGCAACCAGTAATGTAATGATGAAATTTATTAATGGCATAAATTACTGCTAAAAATTCTTTTTCAATAACTGTATAATTAAGCTCATCAGGGGTCATATTCTTACTGATAAAGTAGATAGCATAAGGAAGATGGTTTTCCTCTTGTCCCAAGACAGCTCCAATTGCAGTATCTGAAGCATCAGAAAATATATGAAAGGGAAGTGCCCAATCAGGTCCTCTCAAAATAGGAGCTATGGATAATTGATGCTTGAGTTCTACAAAGGCCTCCTGGCAAAGATTAGTCCACTTAAATTCAGCATTTTTCATAAGTAGTGTTAGACACGGTCCTGTCAGTCCTTCGTCATTGGTCTTCAAACATGTCGAATGATGCATACAGGCTAGAGGAAGATTCAGTAAGTGTTTATTTCAGGAATGTCATCGTTAATAATGTGAGATTGATTCTTCTTCAAAACCCTGTTTTGAAGAAGAAATCATCAGATGTGTCTTTGTTTTAAATAGGTAAGTTGTCAAAATATTTCAAGTTTTACAGTTCTTCAATGGCACTAGCTTCAGCATCCCTGCAAAAGACAACAAAGTATTTTCAGTCCAAAACTCAGAAAAGCACTCAGAAAAGCCAAAAGAAAAAGCATTGTATTAAATGACCAAATGTGAAAATGCCAAACATTATGAAAGTGGGTTATCAAACAAATTTGAAATCAAATCTGATTGGATCAGATATTTTCTTCATATATAAACATGGCAAACAAAATCATTTGCAAAAATCCGCAAGGCAGAAGTCGAAGTGGAGTTCTTGAAGGCTGAAGTCGTGATTTCATAGTTGTTGACAGAGTTTGGAGAACGCGCTACCCATACAGGGTGCGCGCTACCCACATGGTGTGCGCTACCCACTTAAACGCCACAGCCCGTGTTAAATAACACAGGCGCTACCCACTTGAGGCGCGCTACCCATTGGGCAGGGGCGCTACCCACACAGCGACAGAGCCCAAAAAATTGGTGTCTTGCGCCCAGTTTCGTATCAAATCGACTCCAGCAACTTGCAAACAGGTTTTTAATCATTGCTCAGTGATTTTTGAAAGAGCTTTTGGTATTTTTTGAAGTTGGGAAACAAGCATTGCTTGAGGAAGTTGTAGATATGTTTTCTGTTGTGGCACTAAAAAAAGACATAGAAGTTGTGTTCGATTTGTGTGATGAATTTGTTCAGAAGGTCTCATGGATTAAAGGTGATGAAGGCCTTGCGATTGCTGCCCTTGGCATAGCTGCCAGGACTTGTAGCGCTCCTCTTTTAATGACAGCATGGGAGATACTTATTCGATCTCTGCAGAATAAGAGGCTGCCAAGTCCGGAATCATATCTTGCAAAGATACATGCTTTTGCAGCATTAGGTGAACTCAGATTTGCATTCCACACTTTACAGGAACTTGAATCTGCATATGGTAATCCTGAATCAGATGAAGACACACAGATATTTTCTCCTTTCTCATCTTTGAATCCACTTGTACAGGCTTGTTCTAAAGGTGGTTTTTCTAAATTGGATATGGTTTATTTCCAACTGGAGAATTTGAGTCGGGAAAATCCTCCATACAAGTTAGTAGCAGCATTGAACTGCGTAATATTGGGCTGTTCAAACATTTGGGACCTTGATCGAGCCTTTCAGACATTTGAGGCTATTCAAAAGACTTTTGATTTGACTCCTGATATTCACTCGTTTAATGCATTGATGAGTGCATTTGGAAAAATGAAGCAGACATTTGAAGCATCAAATGTTTTTGCTCACATGACAAGCTCGGGTTTCAAGCCAAATGAGAAGTCATATTCTTTATTGGTTGATGCCCATCTCATTAATCGGGACACAAAATCTACTTTGGGCGTAGTTAAGGACATGATGCTTGCTGGTTATTCACCATCAAAAGAGACTCTTAAAAAGCTCAGAAGGCAGTGTGTTCGTGAATTTGATGTCGATGGGAAAACTACAACCTCTTCAGGGCATGTCGAGGTCCAAGGAGTGCCATGTCATAATAATAAAGAAATTGACAGCGCTATTCAAACGGAGCCAAAATACCATATTTCTTGGGTGGTATAACGCTGAATGGAAGCAAAGAAAAAGTCAAAAGCCAAATTAAATGTAGAATACAAACCTTAGCAGAAAAATAGGGACAGATTGCTTATATTTGTCTTCAGTTATGATTTCAAAGGAGTTACACCTATAGATTTCCGCCCCTTCATTGGTACATCAACAGATTTGGGCAGAAAATGTAACGTTGTTTTGTTTTTAGAGCTAATGGCTGGCTCTTTTACTATTTTCATCATTTCTAGTTGAACAGCTCGATACTTTCATCGATCTGTTCCCACATTTGAGTTATTTAATGTATTGAAAATCATTTGTAAAGGGGGAAGAGTTCTGAGAGCTGGTGGTGAAGAATAGAGAGCTTCATTTGTACAGTTGTTTGACAGAGATTAATTGAATGGTACAGCTCTGTTTTATAAGATTCGTGTGGCGTAAAGTTTAGCATATGTCTCTTCTACTGTTTCATATGTAATTTCGTAATGTTTACATTTCATTCACGATCAGTTCACTGGATGCTGTTGCAGTGAGATAGGAAGAATACAATTTATTTGCTCTGCCTTGAAGTAGCGTTCAGGATTTGTGTATTCTCTTCTGTCTGAAAGGGATTCATTGTTAAATGCCCCTTTCAGCTTTCTTAAGCAGTCTTTATATTCCATTTAATTTCAGTTTAATTGTTAAACTTCACTCCTGCCTCGCCTTATGTAATAATCTGTGCTTTTGATTAAATCTCTGCTCACGCTGTTCTTGATCCCATACAGTCCAGAAAACCCCATCATTTATAAAAAACCTCATTCATATCTATTTACTAGCCTAAAATCAATATCAGTGTTTCATTTAGATCATCTCAGATCCTATTGGACATCTTTCACTGAGTTAGACCCGGAGAGAGCCCTCTCCTGTCCTCGTAGGGCTAGCTACGAGGCTAAGCTCGGTTTGATGTTGCCTCGAGTTTTCCCTTCTTCAGCCTGTGGTAGATTCGAGCGCTAACATAGTGGCGACCATACTGGGGAAGTCCTCCCCGGTAAAGGATAACAAAATGCAGATCTGATGTTGATGGTGGACAGCAGTCAGACACTGCAAGGCTGAAATCATTCACCGGCAACTTCATTCACTGAACAATCCAGAAATCGATGCTTCATGGTGACTTCACTGCAGGCAGATCAATAGCTTCAGAATTGTCAAGATGGACCGGATCACGAGAAGATACGCTCCCCTGAGCCGAGACCACATCCCAGTTTTTCTGAATAAGATGCCCAAGGTGGATTGGTCAAGGAATCTTCCTACGTTTAACGATGATGGTAAGAAGGATGATGCTTTACATTTAGTCGATTTCACATGCACATTCGCAAGTTGAAAGTGGATTTTCCTGAAGATTGCTTGATGAAGATATTCCTGGCCACTTTGGAAGGTGAAGCTCAGTCATGGTATGAAAATTTGCCACTGGCCTATATTTACTATTTAAAATATTTTCATGCCCTGTTCATTGAAAGATATCAAGCGTCTTATCCGTCATTAAATTTAGTTCATGACTGTTGCAAATATGCTTCTACTTTTATTGAAAGCCTTGAGAAATATTATGAAGATGATAATTTCATGGATGATGAGATCATGGAGGCTCTGTATGAGAATCCATTTCAGCAACATGGAGAGAACCTAGAGGATACCCATCAAGATGCTCAGGAAATTTTGCAGCAGAATCAAGATCAGCAGGTTGAAAATGGCCATATGGCTGAAAATGATGAAAGGGAGAATGTCATTTCAGATCTGCCCACAGAAGACAGTAGCATGCAAGTAAGTCCAACGCTAATTTCAGAATGTGATAAAGTCAGGATAGCTATTTCAGATTTACATTCAGATTGTGATGATCAAGTATACCTTGTACTGAATCCTGAAAAGGAGAGCTCTGTTGTTGAGATCATAGACAGAATTTTTGATCCAGATGTTCTCATGCCATCAGAACAGAGCCTGCATGAAGAAGCAATCCAGTCAGTTCATGAAAAACAGAATGAGATCTTTGTGCAAGTAAGTGATAAATCTCCTTTCAATAGCTCAGTAATGAATGATAGTTTGAATGCCCTGTCATATGAAGATAGTTATTGTTTAAGAAGAAGAAAACAAAAAGCATTGTCTCCTTTGTCTGAAGATGAGATAGATCTACTTTTGAAAGGTCTTGTTACAGCCCAAGCTACAACAGATTTGCAGTGCACACATAGTCAGGAAAGTGTTGGTGAAACTTCTTCCTCTTTTGAAAAAGATGACTGTCTTGTAATCAGTTTTGTAGACCAGCAAACAGATAATTTTTTCTTTCACAAAGATGATAAGGCTGTCATGTTTGATAATCTTGAAGATTGTTTTTTTTTTAAGAATGACCTAGATCATGAAGTTGAGGAATATATGTCAGAATTTCTCATGGTCAAGGAACCTACAGCTAACACTCAGATGGCAGATACCTCTCTGTGCATTTTTATCCCTCAGAAATCAATTGTCCTTTTAGATCAGAATGGAGTGAATACTTGTATTTTTGCAGCTGGATCTCCAGATAAGCCAGTGCTTCAGGATTTTCAAGACCCCTTCATCATTCTTCTGCAAACATTAGAAAGGATAAATATTGCCTGGTTCATTATCATAAGCTTCGGTTTCAGTGGTTATTTTGAGTTGCCTACAGGTTCATCATTCCGCCTGCTCAAGGAGAGTAAGAGCATAAATTTGGGGTGTAGCCATCTACTGGATTGGTTACATTGGAAAGCACATTACACATGATTGTATATATCACATCAGTATGCAGGTGGTTGCCATCATGATTTCAAAGCTTGATGGACTGCTGCCCTTTTCAGAAAGTTTTTGTTTTAATTCAGTCACTTCAGTTTGCATCAAGTCAGTTTGAGTCAATTTTCCAGTTAATAAGTTGAGTTATCCATCTTTCCGTCTTTAGTCTGTTTGTCAGAATAATGATTCCATCACCCAATGGATGGAGGCACTGTCTGCTCTCCCAAAGCTCTGTTGTTCTTGGCACCTCCAAGAAGCGGCAGCTGCCATCCCCATTGGAGCCAATGTTAGACACGGTCCTGTCAGTCCTTCGTCATTGGTCTTCAAACATGTCGAATGATGCATACAGGCTAGAGGAAGATTCAGTAAATGTTTATTTCAGGAATGTCATCGTTAATAATGTGAGATTGATTCTTCTTCAAAACCCTGTTTTGAAGAAGAAATCATCAGATGTGTCTTTGTAATAAATAGGTAAGTTGTCAAAATATTTCAAGTTTTACAGTTCTTCAATGGCACCAGCTTCAGCATCCCTGCAAAAGACAACAAAGTGTTTTCAGTCCAAAACTTAGAAAAGCACTCAGACAAGCCAAAAGAAAAAGCATTGTATTAAATGACCAAATGTGAAAATGCCAAACATTATGAAAGTGGGTTATCAAACAAATTTGAAATCAAATCTGATTGGATCAGATATTTTATTCATATATAAACATGGCAAACAAAATCATTTGCAAAAATCCGCAAGGCAGAAGTTGAAGTGGAGTTCTTGAAGGCCGAAGCTGTGATTTCATAGTTGTTGATAGAGTTTGGAGAACGTGCTACCCATACAGGGTGCGCGCTACCCACTTAAACGCCACAGCCCGTGTTAAATAACACAGGCGCTACCCACTTGAGGTGCGCTACCCATTGGGCAGGGGCGCTACCCACACAGCGACAGAGCCCAGAAAATTGTTGTCTTGCGCCCAGTTTTGTATCAAATCGACTCCAGCAACTTGCAAACAGGTTTTTAATCATTGCTCAGTGATTTTTGAAAGAGCTTTTGGTATTTTTTGAAGTTGGGAAACAAGCATTGCTTGAGGAAGTTGTAGATATGTTTTCTGTTGTGGCACTAAAAAAAGACATAGAAGTTGTGTTCGATTTGTGTGATGAATCTGTTCAGAAGGTCTCATGGATTAAAGGTGATGAAGGCCTTGCAATTGTTGCCCTTGGCACAGCTGCCAGGACTTGTAGCACTCCTCTTTTAATGACAGCATCGGAGATACTTATTCGATCTCTGCAGAATAAGAGGCTGCCAAGTCCGGAATCATATCTTGCAAAGATACATGCTTTTGCAGCATTAGGTGAACTCAGATTTGCATTCCACACTTTACAGGAACTTGAATCTGCATACGGTAATCCTGAATCAGATGAAGACACACAGATATTTTCTCCTTTCTCATCTTTGAATCCACTTGTACAGGCTTGTTCTAAAGGTGGGTTTTCTAAATTGGATACGGTTTATTTCCAACTGGAGAATTTGAGTCGGGAAAATCCTCCATACAAGTTAGTAGTAGCATTGAACTGCGTAATATTGGGCTGTTCAAACATTTGGGACCTTGATCGAGCCTTTCAGACATTTGAGGCTATTCAAAAGACTTTTGATTTGACTCCTGATATTCACTCATTTAATGCATTGATGAGTGCATTTGAAAAAATGAAGCAGACATTTGAAGCATCAAATGTTTTTGCTCACATGACAAGCTCGGGTTTCAAGCCAAATGAGAAGTCATATTCTTTATTGGTTGATGCCCATCTCATTAATCGGGACACAAAATCTGCTTTGGGCGTAGTTAAGGACATGATGCTTGCTGGTTATTCACCATCAAAAGAGACTCTTAAAAAGCTCAGAAGGCAGTGTGTTCGTGAATTTGATGTCGATGGGAAAACTACAGCCTTTTCAGGGCATGTCGAGGTCCAAGGAGTGCCATGTCATAATAATAAAGAAATTGACAGCGCTATTCAAACGGAGCCAAAATACCATATTTCTTGGGTGGTATAACACTGAATGGAAGCAAAGAAAAATTCAAAAGCCAAATTAAATGCAGAATACCAACCTTAGCAGAAAAATAGGGACAGATTTCTTATATTTGTCTTCAGTTACGATTTCAAAGGAGTTACACCTATAGATTTCTGCCCCTTCATTGGTACATCAACAGATTTGGGCAGAAAATGTAACGTTGTTTTGTTTTTAGAACTAATGGCTGGCTCTTTTACTATTTTCATCATTTTTAGTTGAAACAGCTCCATAATTTCATCGATTTGTTCTCACATTTGAGTTATTTAATGTATTGAAAATCATTTGTAAAGGGGGAAGAGTTCTGAGAGCTGGTGGTGAAGAACAGAGAGCTTCATTTGTACAGTTGTTTGACAGAGATTAATTGAATGGTACAACTCTATTTTATAAGATTCTTGTGGCGTAAATTTTAGCATATGTCTCTTCTACTGTTTCATATGTAATTTCGTAATGTTTACATTTCATTCACGATCAGTTCACTGGATGCTATTGCAGTGAGATAGGAAGAATACAATTTATTTGCTTTGCCTTGAAGTAGCGTTCAGGATTTGTGTATTTTCTTCTGTCTGAAAGGGATTCATTGTTAAATGCCCCTTTCAGCTTTCTTAAGCAGTCTTTATATCCCATTTAATTTCAGTTTAATTTTTAAACTTCACTCCTGCCTCGCCTTATGTAATAATCTGTGCTTTTGATTAAATCTCTGCTCACACTGTTCTTGATCCCATACAGTCCAGAAAACCCCATCATTTATAAAAAACCTCATTCATATCTATTTACTAGCCTAAAATCAATATCAGTGTTTCATTTAGGTCATCTCAGATCCTATTGGACATCTTTCACTGAGTTAGACCCGGAGATAGCCCTCTCCTGTCCTCGTAGGGCTAGCTACGAGGCTAAGCTTGGTTTGATGTTGCCTCGAGTTTTTCCTTCTTCAGCCTGTGGCAGATTCGAGCGCTAACAAGTAGCACAAATAAAGAAGAAGCTACTTTGGAATTTTTTTTAATAAATCTCCTACAATATCCAGCATGTCCTAGAAAACTTCTCACATCAGTTTGTGTTTTAGGAACAGGAAGATTCTAAATGACTTGTATTTTGGATGGATCTACCTGAATTCCTTGAGATGAGATAAAATTTCCAAGAACTACTCCTTCACTCATCATCATATGACATTTTTCAGTGCTTAAGGAGAGGTGAGCTTGTATACAACGTTTGAGTACCTTCTCAAGATTTTGTAATGCATATTCGAAAGACACACCATAAAGGGTAAAGTCATCCATAAATATTTCTATGTAGTCATTCAACATATCAGAAAATATTCCTATAACAACCCTTTGAAAATTTGTTGGTGCGTTACATAGTCCAAATGGAAGAACTCTATAGGCAAAATTTCCCCAAGGGCTAGTAAAAGTGGTCTTATCTTGGTCTTGGGGTGCAATTCTGATTTGATTATACCCACTAAATCCATCTAAAATGGAGAATAATTTCTTCCTTGACAAACTATCCAACACCTGATCAATGAATGGTAAAGGAAAGTGATCCTTTTGAGTGGCTTTATTTAAGGTTCTATAATCTACACATACTCTCCATTTCCTGTTTTTCTTAGGAACTATTACCAATGGGGAAACCCATTCACTATCAGATATAGGGTATATAAATCCTGCATTAAGCAATTTCTGAAGTTCCTCTTTAACAATTTCTCTTAAATTAGGGTTCATTTGTCTTCGGGGTTGACAGACTGGTCGACAACCTTCCTTAATATAAATCCAGTGAGTACATAATTCAGGAGAGATTCCTTTCATATACATGTTGTCCCATGTGAATGCTTCCTTATTTTCAAGTAGTAACTTCATTAACTTCTATGTTTCAGCAACTGTCAGATCAAGATTTATGTTCAATGTTTTTCCAGATTCGATTTCTACTGTTATGCTTTTAGAAGAGATGGTGGTTGATGTTTGAGGTAGATATTCGGATTTAAGCTTTTCCTGGGTATCTATTTCCAAAAGTGCAGCCAGTTGATTATGTGTTTTAGAAGTCACGGAGGAGGGTTCACAAATGAAATTATTAATTACTTCATCCTCAGTGGTATATTTAAGGTTTAAAGCTAGTCTGATAGTCAAAATAGGTTGAATAGCATTATCATCATAATCCATCCACACAAAATTCTCATTGTTAATCATGGGTGTAGCATGAGGGTAGAGAGTAAGCTGTTTAGTTTCATATCCATTGGAAATTGTCATTGAACCATATCTACAACTAATAAAGGCATCGGCTGTGGCTAGCCAAGGCCTTCCCAGAATTAGAGGATGTCCCCCCAACCTTGTTTTAGTTTGTAACACCACAAAGTCAGCTGGGTAATTCCAAGACTCAACTGAGATGACTAAGTCTTCAACAACTCTTTCTGGTTTGATTGTAGAATGGTTAGCTAACTCTAGAATGGTTGGTGTATCTATGATTGTGTTCTTTAGCTGTAACAATTGTGAAGTTTCAAGAGTCATAATGTTTATAGCAGCACCTAAATCTACCAGAACTTGAGGGATTATTGTTTTACCAATTTGGACTGTCACGGTAGGATGGCTGGGATCACCATATCTAACTAGTGGAGCTTTACCGAACATTAATGCAGATAGATCACCCATAACATGAACTGTGAGGGGGTCTTTAGCTTTCCTACCAGGTTTCTTAACACAAATATCTCTCATGGTTCTTAACACAATTAGTGCTTGTAAAAGTGGAATTTTAACATACAGATTCTGCAATTCCCCTAGGAGATTAAAATCATGTCGCTCATGCGTTCTGGTTAAGACTAAACACTCAGGGAATGGTGGTTCTGCTGTTTTGGCACCCTTATTAGAGGGTGGTTGTACCTCTTTATGTGAATCATGTTTTTCGGTTTCTTCTTTATCAAAATCGGAAGAGGTAACATCATCAATGATGGGTTCAACTATTTTCTCATGTCTTAAATGAATTTCATTACATTGTGCAGTGAAAACAGGAAATGTAGGCTGGTTCTGAATATCAATAACTTGCACAGCTTTATTATTGGGGTTAGGATTTGGTTGTACAGGTAGATGGGGTCTCATTTGATTATTTGGTGGAGCACTTGATGGTAGAGGAAATGGTTGTTGAAATTGAGTAAATTGATTTGGAATTGGGAGTTGTTGGCCCCTCCAATTTGAATTCCATTGACTAAAATAAGATGGTTGTTGTGGAGGCCAAGGAGTCCACATTGCAGGATCTACAAAGGGAGGGTTTGTTTTTTGCATGGGTGGGTAATTCATTTGATTAAAGGGTGGGTATTGCATTTGGTTGAAGGGAGGGTTTTTTTTTTGCATGGGTGGGTAATTCATTTGATTAAAGGGTGGGTATTGCATTTGGTTGAAGGGAGGGTTTGTTTTTTGCATGGGTGGGTAATTCATTTGATTAAAGGGTGGGTATTGCATTTGGTTGAAGGGAGGGTAATTTGTTTGACTAAAAGAAGGATAATTGTTCCAATGATTAGAGGATGTAAATGGCATATTAGAGTTCATACCTTGTCCTCGCATTTGCCATTGTCTTCTCTGTATCAGCAGATAGACTGCTTAAGCTTCTTCTTCATTTGGTTGCAATGCTGCCTTTATTCCTAGTAAAGAAGGGTATTATTGTGTTTCATGATATTTCTCACAAAGCGTGCAAATTGGTATCTTGTCCAATGGGCATTCCCTTAGTGGGTGTTTATCTCTGCATTTGGGGCACAAGATAGCCAAAGCTGCTTCTGCTTCGGCTTGCTTCTTTTTAACTTGCAAGGTGTCAATCTGTGAAGTAAAAGAACTTAACATTTCAATTTTAAATTCTTCAAGTAAATTACCTATTTTGGCTCTTATTGCTCCTCCACTGGTTGATTTCTGAACTCTTGAATATGTGGCATCTCTGTTGTTTGACCTATTCCTTGCAGCTCCTCTTGAACATCTTTTACAGAGGTCAACAATTTCATTATATGATTCTTTAGATATATCCCCTTTACCAAGCATATTTAGCATGTCTAAACAATCATCCCTCACCCCTTTCAGTAATATTGTTTTAAGAATATCGTTACTTACATCGGGATGATTGGATCTTTGCAGATTGTACTGTAGTCTTTCCACAAATTCCTCCAAATTCTCGTCCTCCTTTTGTACCATCTTGAATAGTTCCTCCCTCTTTTCTCTTGTCTGGCAGTAGTCTTGATATTTAAGCAGAAATTTTTGTTTCATCTGTTCCCATGTTGTGATTACATGGCCTCCAAGACTCATGAACCACCTTAGTGCATTTCCTTTTAGTGTTGCTGGGAATAGCTTCAACTTCTAGGCATTAGTAACATAATCATAACTTCTGCATAATATATCAAATTCAAAAAGAAATTCGTCAGGATCTTCAGAAGATAAACCATGGAAGTTAGGTAAGGCTGAAAGTGGGATATTCTTCATGGGATTTGCTCCTCTAGGGAGGTCACTAATAGGAAATCCCAAGGTAGAGATAGAATTCTCATCTTTTCCCTCTCCTTCAGGATCTACTTGTCCTCTGCCAAAGAATCCTTCATTATTTCCTTCCATTGTTTGATCTGCTACTGCACTTTCTCGATCCTCAAAGTTTTCTACTGGCTCCTCAATGTTTTCCACTGGTTTTTCAACGTTTCCTGCTAATTCCTCAACGTTCTCTGTTGGTTCTTCAATTCTTTCTAATGGCTCTTCAATACTTTCTTCTAGTTCCTCAACGTTCTCAGGGCTCACAACTTCTTCTATTTCATAATTCGATTGAGGGGAGCGTTGAGGCTTTGGCCTTCGAGAGCTTAATCTCTGAGAAGATTTAGCTTTTGATACAATCTCATCAATAAAATTCTTTCTTCCTCCTCTTCTTTTTCCCTTTCCACCTGTAGGGTTAGTTTCTTATGGGTTCCACGTCCTCTCATGAAATCTGCACATCTGGAAGAAAAACATCAATGCTTTTGAAATCTATAATTGCATTTCCCAGCAACAGTGCCAAAATGTTGGTCACATTAATTGTTTATTAATTCAAACAATTCAAGAGCTACATAAATTGTCAACCCAGGGAAGTCTATTTATTTCAAAGGAAATCACACACTGTATATGCTCAATCTCAAAAGCAAAGAAATTTTGTAGTAAGAATCACACTAATCACACCTTGCTTTAACAAAACTGAAGTCTACATGAGTTACAGCAAAGACAATCCTTCTATTGCAGACTTTCATTAAAAGAATCATGGATTACATTAAAAATACAATGAAAGGAAATAAATCTGCAGAAAGGAAGATTAATTATACTATAACAGAGAACATGACCCTATTCCCCAAGTAGGAATCTTCAGCACCTATTTTTTGATTACCAAGCTTTCACACACTCATTCCATAAACAAGATTGCTAATTAAACTAACTCACAACTTCTCAAGAATGAATTGTATGAAATCAATGCAGCAAGTAATGAAAACAGAGCTTTAGAAATAAACAACAGAATTCCAATACTGCATAAATAACTTCAGCAAACAGGGTTTAATCAAGGCATGAATAAAATGAAAAACTAGCTAACTACAGGAAAAAATGGGTGAATCTTGTGAAGAAGGCGGGCCCTTTCGTTCTCACAAGATTCCCCAGAAGAAGGAATTAAATTGAAGTGCTCAAAACAAACTTTTATTCATCTGTCGAAAGCAACATATTACAAAAGAGTCACGTTCCTTCTCTATTCAGAAATGAACCTCCCGTAGTCTCTAACTATCCTCTAATGCTGATGTCTCCTCTTTTTAAAGAGGAGACATCTATTACAATTGATTTACATTATAGAAATCCTATTTTTAATCCAATCTGATCTTCTGTTCTAAAATAGGGCCTTTATATTCTTCCATAGAAAAATGTTGTTACAGTGGTTACGATGGTGCTGGCTTCAGAGTGTAATTGTTATGGCCAGTGTAATAGCTTCCTTACTTGTCTTTTCTTGCTATTGTCGTGCCCAAAATGCTGCTTCAAAATTGCAAATCACGAGTTGTTTCGGCAACGGGATTTGCGTACTATTGACTGTTTCAGCAATGAACTGTGGACTGTTTCCGCAACATGATCTTCAGATAGTCGTGATAGATTAACTGCAATCTCCAAACTGTTTTAGCACTATATATCCTCGGTTAATGATTAAATGTAAAAGTAATGTAAAATTATACGTAAAAAAAATTAAACATATAGTAAAGAGAAGAATATTATATACCTTTGGGAAAATGGATGAAAGTGATAGTGTAAACTTTAAATATGGACTTGAAAAAGAGTGGAATGATAACAAAATGTATGATCAAAATGGTACATTATGGGGTCATAACAATACCTTTGGAAACAAACATCCAACAATGCACATTACAAAGGTGTCAATATCTTTATTCAAAATTGAATAAATATCTTGTGTCTTTCAAAGTCCCTGCTGAGAGTTGAGAAAGATTAGAAATAGTTACTCACTCTTTAAGTAGACTTGTAGATGTTTACAAAATGCTTGGGCCAACCTCTAATAATTTTTTAGAAGTAGTGAGGAAAAGAAAGGAAACAGTGATGGTTCCTGATACATGGGAGGTTGTTAAACAAAGAGTTACAACAGAAATGGCCAAGTCTATGTTTAATTTCAAATAAGGACCCAAAAAAAATATGCTAAAGGTGTAATATTTCAAGCACCTTGATATAGCTTTCCATTTGTATGATAGGCACATTGTTGCCTATGGAACACTACCATCGAACGACGAGCTTCCTCTTTATTTTTCAAAATTATTTTATGCAAAAGTCTTTTTAGGAATGAAACTCAATTATAATGACCTTCCCTTTGAATTTTTTTGTCCTGGGAAAGTTCGATTATGTGACCATAGGGGTGCTAAACATGATGCTAAGTTTCCTCACCCTGAGCCACCAATGGTAAGTCGACCTCTTCGTATGGAAAATTTGCGGTTGGAGATGGATGCCACTTCTTAAATTAGTCGAGAAGTAATGAATGTCATCATTGACAATGTTTAGAGTGGAATTGGTGGAATTGATGTTTGTATGAATCGACAAGGAGCATGAAATAATGCACGTGCTAATTTTTTGTATCATACAGATGATAAGATAGAAAACATGATTTTTGAAGAGCTCATAACATATGCAAATAATTGTCTCAATGGTTGACAGGACCTAATTATAAATGAGGAAGAGGGCATGGGATCGGTATGTGTTAATGGTTAGGGTGATTATTTTGACACATGTACAATTTTTAATAAATACATATACATACATTTATTTTTATATGTTAATATTAAAAAAAATTATCATATATGTGAATACCATTTGCAGTTCTCATGCTTGATAAACAAAGATGTTAGTATCATAGTCAAAGCTTCAGGTTCGCACAATGAAGATGCTTCTCACCATCAATCACATAATCAAAATGGTTCTCACCATCAAGATTATATGTTGGCACATGTTAGTGATTTTTAAGTGAACATGATGATCTAAAATTATTTTAATCCATTATTATATATCAGAACATGATGACATATTTTAAAATAAATAATTGTGTACACATGTACATGTATATAATTAAATGTTAACAAATTCTGATTCTGTCTCATGTTTTGGTAATGGAGGTACCTTCTTCTTCCATAGGAGATGTTCCAATCCACCATCACAAGTATGAACACATTTTCACTTAAATATTTTTTTAAGTTATATATTGCAGTTCAAAATTTCCATTAAAAAATGAGATCTAGATCTTGAGTTATTTTACAGTTTTTTTTTTTTTGAATTTTATGTTTCTAGAGATGATTCTCTTTTAGAGCCACCCTTAAGAGATGTGACCAATCCACCATCACAAGAATTAAATTTTCACTTATATGTTTAAGTTATAAATTGAAGTTCAAAAGTTTTATTATAAAATCATATCTATATCTTGAGTAATTTTATAGTTTTAAAATTTTTGAATTTTAGGTTTTTGGAGATGATTTCCATTCTCCAAGGACTCTAGCGGTGGAGTTTATGATGGAGATAATAAAATTTTAATATATATATATATATATATATATATAGAACTTCTTGTAAAAAAACACAATGGAAAAAAAAATCATGCAGTTCCCTCTCCATTGTCTTTTGTTGCTTGTCCATTAAAACATCCTCCACAGTAAACTGTACAATATACGTGTACATGTATATTGTACAGTTTACTGTGGAGGATGTTTTAATGGACAAGCAACAAAAGACAATGGAGAGGGAACTGCATGATTTTTTTTTCCATTGTGTTTTTTTACAAGAAGTTCTACATTCTCATTCAACTTTAAAACATTAAATTTTAATGTTTGTACATGTTTTGTACAGGTTTCCCATTCTTTAGAGGATAGCATGAGGCTCGGGACGATGCTGGCAATGACACTAGATCCATCTATATTTTATTGATGGTGCACATGTGTGAAACATTTTATTTGATAGATCTAGTCTTAAATTTACTTTTATATATATAGTATTATATATGCAATCATATTTACTTTTCTATATAACTTGATACTTATAAAACTATACATTGAACTATATATATTTACTTTTATTGTTCATGTGATACAAGTTTTGGACATATTTGACTGTTTTGATATAGTTTGAAACTAAATTTACTTTTATCAAGAATTATTTTAAATTTTGGATACTTACATTTGGCATGTGATCACATGTTGTGAATCTAGATGGAAATTTCAAATTACAAAACACATACATGTGTATATTTTGGATAGTTGAACTACATTTGGCATGTGATCACATGTAGTAATATAATGTTTTGTTTTAAAAACTCAAGTTCTCATTTTATTTGTTAAATATAAAATTCAAATCTAGATGGAAATTTCAAATTACAAAACACGTGTATACTTTGGATAGTTCAACTACATTTGGCATGTGATCACATGTTGTGATATAATGTTTTGTTTTTAAAATTCAAGTTTTCATTTTATTTGATAAATATAAAATGAATCTCTAGATGGAAATTTCAAATCGCATTTTCACAATGTGTATATTTTGGATAGTTTAACTACATTTGGCATGTGTAACCTATTTTGATATAATGTTTTGTTGTTAAAACTCAAGTTGTCATTTTATTTGTTAAAAATAAAATTAATCTTTAGATGGAAATTTCAAATTACAAAACAGGTATACATGTGTACATATTTTGGATAGTTGAACTAAATTTGGCAGGTGATCACATGTGATATAATGTTTTGTTTTTAAATCTCAATTTTTAATTTTATTTGTTAAATATAAAATGAATCTCTAGATGGAATTTTCAAATTACATTTTCACAATGTGTATATTTTGGATAGTTGAACTACATTTGGCATGTGATCACATGTTGTGATATAATGTTTTGTTTTTAAAACTCAAGTCGTCATTTTATTTGTTAAATATAAAATGAATCTATAGATGGAAATTTCAAATTACATTTCCACAATGTGTATATTTTGGATAGTTGAACTACATTTGGCATGTAATCACATGTTGTGATATAATGTTTTTTTTTTAAGACTCAAGTTGTAATTTTGTTTTTTTTTAAATAAAATGAATCTCTAGATAGAAATTTCAAATTACAAAACATGTATACATGTGTACATATTTTGGATAGTTGAACAACATTTGGAAGGTGATCACATGTTGTGATATAATGTTTTTTTTTTTTTAAACTCAAGTTGTCATTCTATTTTTTAAATATAAAATGAATCTCTAGATGGAAATTTCAAATTCTATTTTCACAATATGTATATTTTGGATAGTTGAACTGAATTTGACATGTGATCCCATGTTGTGATATAATGTTTTGTTTTTAAAATTCAAGGTGTTATTTTATTTGATAAATATAAAATGAATCTCTAGATGGAAATTTCAAATTACATTTTCACAATGTGTATATTTTGGATGGTTGAACTACATTTGGCATGTGATCGCATATTGTGATATAATGTTTTGTCTTTAAAACTCAAGTTGTCATTTTATAAATGTTAAATATAAAATGAATCTCTATATGGAAATTTCGAATTACAAACCATGTATACATGTGTATATTTTGGATAGTTGAACTACATTTGGCATATGATCACATGTTGTGATATAATGTTTTGTTTTTAAAACTCAAGTTGTCACTATATTTATTAAATATAAAATGAATCTAGATGGAAACTTCAAATTACAATTTACACATACATGTGTAGACTTTGGATAGATGAACTACATATGGCATGTGCTCACATGTTGTGATATAATGTTTTTTTCTTAAAACTTGAGTTGTCATTTTATTTGTTAAATATAAAATGAATCTAGATGGAAATTTCAAATTACATTTAACACATACATTGGTACATGTTATGAATTTGAACATGTGTGTGAAAGTTATATAATTTTAGGATGCACATCTATTATTTAGGTGATATTTAAGTACATTTTGCACGATCATACATGTCATTTAAAGAAATCATATATGGTTAAATACATATTTAAGTTCACGTGAATATATGTACATAAAAATTATTGAAGTACATGCTTGACTATATGGAAAAATGGTTGAAGTAGAATACATATCGATGTATATATCTAAAAACAATCATAAAATGTACAGGTCAGAAGCCATACCATGGCCCCGCGCCAGCATTAGAATCCCATCAGAGGTAGCTACAAGGGTGCGTTCTCAAGCCGATCTCACTGCAGCCACAACCATCGATCGGAATCCACCGAGGGCTTTGCATCTGATAGCCATGAGGTGCTGGCTCCTCCAACGTTTGATAGCATTCATGGGGAGACTTTTTTACCTCTGGATAAGCCTAAGGGTAGAAGAGGTTGCATAAAATCCATTATTTCGCAATATGCGCAGCCTTTACCTAGGAAAACCAACTTGCTTCCAATTTATGAGCCCATGATGGAGGACACAGGCATCTGGGGTTATGGACTCGGAAGGTGTGTGGACCAGAGATTATGAAGAAAAGTACCCAGTGCCTCCCATCGTCCATGTGGCCCCTCATAAGCCTCCTCGAATCCCCACATCTGAGGAGGAAGCCATTTCTACAGAATATGGGTGCCTAATAGAGGAAGAGGACCAAGCGAAGAACGAAGATGAATGAACTCCATGATTGTTCGATAGCAAGGTTAATTTTTTTCTTTTTTTGTCACCTCGGGATATACTTCAGTTCTTTTGTCTTTATATGGGCCACTGAATATTTTGTATTATAATACTAGATGAAACTCTTAAGGGGTTGGTTTCCTCTTTAAGGCAGCCCCAAAATTGGTTTATTTTGAATTACAATACATATCGATGCATATATCTAAATACAACCATAAAATTCTAGGTGTTCTTAGATGTGTCAAATAATCATAAAATTTTAAAATTGCATTAAAACATACATCCAATATACAAAAATTTTCATTAATATACATAGAAAATCTACTTTCAGTTGATAATTAACTGGAAATTACAAAACACGTACCACACATTTTGCATTCAAGAATGAATGGTATAATTTAATTAATAGACACATCTAGAATAAAATCGTGCAAATTAAAATCTACATTATATCAACTATGGTAGATACACAGATATGTACACTTTGCAATAATGACATTATGACAAATTGTACCAAAGAATGTATCAAATCATTTAAGACCAGATAATATAGACATGTGTATATGTACAGATGTATAAATTACTCGTGTGCATGTACCAAAATAATGTACATGTGCAAACAATTGTACATATAGCATAAAAAGGAAGTTCAATTTTTAGTTGAGTTTTGGAAATTCTAAAAGATGAATCCAAAGAGAAGAAATTTTGGGGAAGTTCAATCAAAAAAATTCCAATAGAATTTCATCTTCTATGATTCATTCATGATCGGCTTTTGACATTTTCCATTTCTTAATTTTCAATTTTTTCTTCGATTGAACTTCTATCAACTTTATGCGTGCTCCACACACCAAGTCACTATATTGACAACTTATGACATCAAGTTCATATTCCTAAAAGTAAACAAAATCCCCGCTTTGATTAGTTTGCTAGAAAAAATAACCTCTCAGTATAATATACCCTCTGTCATATGTAAACTCGTTATCATCATAGTTTTCTAATAATTTCATCTTTCATTTAGTAAAACACATCAAATAATACTTCACATTTTCATTTTTTATAGTAGGTGAAACTACAGCAAAAACATCTCCTGTGCAATAAAATAAACATATGTATTTAAATTTATTTCATAATTAACATGAAAAAATAAATTTAAAATTAACATGTGTACTTGATTTTATTATCTATTTCTAGATTTCTATCATTTGAAAGAAATTGAAATGTTACCTTCTCTAACAAGATCAGAAACTCGATCACCTTTGGATGATATTGTCATCTCCTCTGATTTCATTTCTTCAAAGCTTGCAACAGACATTTTCCCCTTTATATTTAGTTTTGTATGTTGCCAATATTTTACATACATTTTGTTTTCACAAACATCATTGGATTATGTGTTGTCTATTAAAACATGAAAAAAACAAGAATATTTTCTTTTATCCAATGCAAACACATTTTTGGAGAGCTTTGTTTTAATTAAATGCAATTTTCGAGTCCCTTTTACTGTTTCAACATCATCTTCGATCGATCTATCCACATATTGGACCACAATATGCCAAAAAAACGTATATGGAAAATTCAAAGAAGAATATAAATATGTTATCAAAATACCATCAAAGATAATCATTGTGATGAATACTCTTTAAAATTAGAAATCCAATAAAAATTAAATTGAATGTATCTTCATACTTCCCTTAATCGGTTAGTCTCATGGCTTAGTGCAACGATGGACCATTGAAAAACTTGTTCAGCTGAGGCAAGTCAGTTTGTAGAGTGGTCCACTTGATATCTTCAAAGTGCTCCTTTTATACATGCCCCTGCACCGTCATGTTCTCCTTTTCCATGACTAGTCTCAAAGAAATTCCATCAATGTTTAATGCGGGTTTTCATATGAACACAACACAACCAAGAGAATGATCATGAAGATTTGAATTGACCTGCGCATCCATTTGAACATATCCAATGTTCATTGAATTTTGTTTCACGACTTTTTGAGGAACCATAAATCTTTTCAAAAAAATGTTGTACAAAATATGTATCATGTGTACGATCGTCACTTATATAAAATTGATATTATTTAATAATATGCTGATTTTCACCGGTCCTTTCTATATGATAAAAATTTTGTTCAAAATTTCTATATAGAACATGGACAAGCATGGAGAGTTCGTCAGAATGATATTATTCACTCTGTATTTCTTTTTGTGGAACAAATTTGTAGTTTTCTGCAAAATCAATATTTGACAAAATGGTCCCTACTAGAAAAAATTCACGGGATTTTTCAAATTGCAAGTTCTGCCATCAAGCTCTATGGGAATTCTTGGTGTATTTATAAATTTCCACCTCAAACGTTCTCAAAAAATCTATGACAAAAATTTATTCTCCTTGTAAATCAATTGTTTTAGCACTTGTAGTACTACTTGAACCAATCTATGTATGGATATATTCAGGTCTCTTCCATTTCACTTTTATGTTAGACAATGATTGATTATTTATATCAATACAATATTTTTTTTGAAATTTAGTCAAATTTTCACAATCATCGCATTTTTTACCACCAACACACTTATTTTGGTAAAATAATTCATGTCTTTCTCTTCCACTTAGAATTTGAGATATGAAATCCTCGATAGTAGACGGAGGAGGTGAATCTTTCCAAAATGTTATACCAAAATTAAATGATGTGTCATAATATAATTGAAATTCCACATGATAACGATAACAAAAACTGTCCTGTGCAGTGATAGGTTTAACATACCATGGTTTTTGTTGCACAAAAGAACTGATTGACACATCAATTTCACGATTATCTTCTCTTAACTTGTTGAACAAGTTTATCTGAGTGGTGTCCAAGAAATTTTTTGCATGTTCTTCATACTAATTTCATGCTATTCTTCTTCGCATCACATCCCTTTCTTTTGGTGAAACACGTGAATTTTTCATCCAATATTCATTTATTATTTTTTTAACATTTTCTCCAAGTCTATCTTTGTATGGTTGCCTACAAATAGTTGTCCAACAAGCGATTTCATCATTTACATCTATTTGCAATTGAACTTTCTGATTTTTGTGCAAAGTGTTTTGTGAGATTCCTAATGCTTGTCCCATAGATTTTACCAAGATATTCTCTTTAGTACTTGATGAAACCATTGCCATTTGTATTTTTCTACATGCATATAAATCACTTTTCTTTCTAGAACTTCCAATTGACTTTAGAGAACTATTTATATTTTGTATCACATTTTCCTTCATTTTTTTATCTTTTGTTGATTTTTGAATACCCAATAAATTCATAGCTTCTTTTAATTTCTTTAATGTTAAGAGACTTTTCAACATTTGGGTTTGAACTGCCACAATTTCAACTTTGAAGAATGAATCAATAATGAGATTAACATGATATCGTTTAACATGGTCAGATTTTTTATCTCCATATGCGCGAGTGTCAACATTTTCTAACATCTCATCATCGATATTGATTTCATCTGTACATATTAGAATTAAATGTACACAAAATTTTTACATATTCAATAAATAAATTAATAAATAAATATGTATAATTTCAATAATACACATTCAACATATATATATATATATATATATATATATATATATATGTTGAATGTGTATTATGAAGTACTCCTATACTTATTTATTAAATTATTTATTGAATATGTAAAATTTGTATTTTTATTTAATTCTAATAATATACGGATAATCAATATGGCGATGATGTCTATATATATATATATATATATATATATATATATATATATATAGTGATTCAATTTCTTCATGTGCATTTCTTTCAACATTTTCACCATCTTCAATCATTGGTTCAATATCTCTTTTACTTTCTCTTTCGAAATTGTTTATCTCATCATGAATTATTTCAAAAATATCTCTCTGTTTACATTGAAAAATATTTTTCAAATTAGTTCATCAAATAATAATTAAGTTTCACAAGACACTAGTCAAATTTTAAATATTAAATTTATAATATTTACATTTACATACCTCCTTCAACTTCTAGCTGAGGTTGATTATCCATTTCAATATTTGAGCATTCTTCTCTCTTTTTTTTTTGCGATATTCTCTCCCTTGTTCTCTATGTTCCTCGGGGTCTCTTGTTCGATCATATTTTCTCTTGCAATTCCTTCGATTTCCCATGATAATTAAGTATGAAGCTCAAAATATTTCCTTCCAAAATTTAGATAAAACTGAATTAAAGAAATCATCACAAAAGATTTAATTCAAGAAAAAAAACTCATTTTAAATTTTTTTCACAAAAGACATACTTCAACCAATAACACTTATTTTAAAAATTCAGCAAATAAAAAATATCTTTTAAAAATGAAATGAAGCTCAGAATATTTCCTTCAAATCCCTACAAAAAAAAACTATTTAAAAAGTTAGACAAAAGCTCACTTAAAAAAAATCATTATAAAATATTTACTTCAACACAAAACACTTACTCTAAAAAAAATGTCACTTTAAAAAATACCTCCAAAAAATGTCCAATGAAAATTAAGCCCAACCTCTTAAAAAATGTCGCTTTAAAATATACCTCAAAAAATGTCCTTTGAAAATTAAGCTCAAAAAACCTCTAAAAAAATGTCTCTTAAACAAAATACCTCCAAAAAATGTCCTTTGAAAATTAAGCCCAAAAAGCCTCTAAAAAAATATCACTTTAAAAAATACCTCCAAAAAATGTCCTATGAATATTAAGCCCAAAAAGAGTCCTTTGAAAATTAACCCCAAAAACAATCCTTTGCAAAATGAGCCCAAATGAAGAAATGTTTGTTTGCCGAAATAATGACTCCATTTTCAGCTATTTATATAGCCGTGAAATGTTGTAGAAATATAAAGAGTTGCATCATAAGAAGAAACACCCACTACTCCATAAGAACCAATAGGTGTAGAAACAAAATAGCCCACTATTAATCTAAAATAACTACTATGGGTAACAGAGGAAAGACATTCTGCTACTCCGCAAGAACGAACGTATGTGATGAGGGATGGTCTAGACTGTTGAGCCTACATTTGATGAGGAAATAATGAGAGGGGACCTTGATGTGATATCCCTATTTTACTTCTTTTATTTAGACAATTGAAAATCTTAAAGGTTAAGTGGAGCTAAAGGAAAACTATATGTGTGGACATATTATTTCTTGTATTAATAAATGTGGAATTTTAATTATTGTGCAAAGAATAGAGTAAATTGGAGACCGGGATTTCAAGTCCATGAGGATGGAATTAAATCCAAAGACTTTCCAAAAATCTCCAAAATTCCTGAAAAAAAAAATAAATTAAAAATATTAGATTGGAGATGAAAATCTAAAAGATACCTCGGTAAAGTGGAAAGTTACTAAGAAGAGATGAAATAAAACTAGAAAGACGAAATAGTTAGTTTTAAAGAGATTTTGTGGAAAAAACTAAAGTAAAGCCTAGGCTAAAGGAAAACAACATCTTGATTTAAATGGACGCAATTTGGAAACATGATGAAGGGAAAGCAGGCTTAAATATGCCATTCCTGGGTACACAAGAGGTTTTCTACACCTTGGAGGAATTAGTCTCTGCTCGAGGGGAGTTGTGGATGAAAGCTCAAGGTTGGGTGCTAAATAGTCTTTACCAGAATTGGTATGCACAGTTATCAAAATTTATCTTGCTATTTTGTTGTTATGGCAAAGGTGATTGAATAAGAGAAATTGTCTTTTAAGTAAGAAGATAAGTGGAAAATTATATCTTCTAAGTCCGAGGTATTTAATAGAACATAACTATAGCATGTATAGTTATAGTTCTGTATAGCTACATAGACTAGTTAACTTAGTTAACCAACAAGCAAAATGTCTAAACCCAATTATAAAGGTTTAAATCTGTTGTTAGGTTTGTAAGAATTAATATATGACAAACATAAAGTACATCATTAGGAGTGGAGAATATTCTAAAGATGTTAACAAAAATATTGCACATAATGAGTTATTTCTGTAAACAATAAAGAAACAGAAATATATGTACATGGGATTTAATTGTAAATCTCGAAGAAAATATTTTGTACAAATTAAGTATAAAAACTCACACAGTACATAAGATAAAAGAAAATCAATATATCTCCATTTACTTATTATGTTTAAATAAGAAATACGATATTGGTTACATATTGAAGTACTATGTGTACAATACAATTATAAACATAAATATCAAATATGAATTATGCATAAGTGATGCATGTAGTTGAAACACAATAGTTAACTTAGAAATCTTATATATAATTATTATAGGGATGGAAACCTCATCAAATAAACGAGAACAGAATTATGTATTTATATTCAAAATAAAATGTGAGATATCATTGTCACAATTATAATGACTGATAGTCTCTTGTTTTTTAAATAAATTACATATTGTCTACGTGAATAAATAAAACATTTAATTCTACTCGCTGAATTTTATGAATGATAGCAATCAACCTGTAAATAGACGTACCAAACTAATTGTCAATTCTTTTGAGAAAGAAGGTAAAAGTAGTGGAGTTGTAAATTTCAAGATGAGAAATACCTGTATAACAACTACACATAAATAAGCATTATATCTTATCTAACAGAAAAGTAAACTAAATCTACATAATATTGGAAATTGGCAATATTAGTTAAAACACGAATTTACCTTGTTATCCAAGTTGAGTTTGTGGAATC
This sequence comes from Pinus albicaulis, assembly GCA_034641835.2. NCBI lineage: Eukaryota > Viridiplantae > Streptophyta > Pinopsida > Pinales > Pinaceae > Pinus > Pinus albicaulis. The sequence goes on along the minus strand of CM076575.1, from coordinate 601,269,773 downwards.
ACCTATGTGTATGAAAAATAAAATCAACCATCTATCTTAGTGGGGAAAAATGAGAAGGATATTATAATTCTGTAAAAGTATTATAAGTATATTTAATAAATTACCTCGTTGTCATGTACTGGGTAGTTAATCTAAATCCATGTTTGGTAAAGAGGATTTCCTATGTAACAAAAAGATTGTGATTAGTGTGAGAAATGAAGAAAATAATTATTATTTTCATAACATAAGGACTTACATACCTTTTACAAATTACTATTATCCTAAAGTTTTATAATATAGACAGAGTATATGTATATACTAAAGATAATGTAATTAGTGATTTAATAGAGTATTTTCCATCAATTGGAATATATAGATATAAATCAACATTGGTAAACTAACTAAGATAAATTCATGCTATGAAATACAATTCGATGATATAAAGAGATTTTAGAAATGTTATAAACAGTAAGGAATTTGAAAATTCATTTCCATGAGTTGAATTACAATTCGTTCTTAACATATTGTGGATAGTATGTAGGAATCGAAATCGAATTAGCCAAAAGAGATGAGGGAAAATGAAGGTTAATATAGTAAAGAGGTATGAAGGTTGAAAAAGCAGACATCTCTGCTTAAACTAAAAAATAACTAACTTTGAGTTCAACGTATTAAGTCTCATGCATACAGGGACATAGTATGACTTCCATCTTGAATTGTAATAAATTTAAAAAGAAATTTGTAAATTGCAGATAGAGAGTCAAAAATGAATAGTAAGTTATACAGGAAACTCTGGAAATTCAAGGTTGACTTCAACTGTCAAATTTTATTCATAAAGGAATAAATCCCCGAATCCAAAATGAATATTCAGGAAACCCTTGAGGTTGAAGGATGAACTAATACTCGGAGACCAGACTTAATATGAAATAGTTGGGAAAGTAAACGAGGGTTAAGACTAAGAAAAATACAAACGAAGTCATAGTTCAAAAGCCGAGTATGAAATTTGGGGAAATAATGATTTGCACAGAGAATTGTGAAAAATCTTGAATACAAACTTCAAAATGATAACGTAGAGCTCCGTGAATACCATTTCCTGAAGGAGTTAAATTTCCAGAAGAAAACCTAACAATAGAAAGAGAAAGGTAATTTTATAATGCGTAAGCATAGAAGTACAAGAACAGTGGGATTAGTGGAGAAATTACCTGCATTTTGACGGAATTGATATTACCTCATGAATTCATTGTAAATATTCACGGAGGTTCTCTATCCTTCAATGTGGAATCCACGGGGAATTTCTCTGTTCACAAACGAAGAGGCATAACCAAAGTTAAACACGAGGATTTTGGAAATATTAAAATGAATACAACTCCTGTAACAAATTGATATTCCCAAAGGCAGAATCAACTCTGAAAATTGATGTGCGTATTAGAAAAAAGGGTTGAGCAATGTAAAGGAGGTAATAAGCTTACTTGCAGTTGTACTAATGGTGGCTATGCAAAAATGGTAGTGGGAAGCCATTTACGCTGCAACTTTACAGTATAGAACTAGAGCCAAACCCTCGAAAATAGAAAATTCCCAATAAGAAACGAAACAAAGTAAACCGAAATTCAATAAACCCTAAACATGAATGACGAAGGGAAGAGTACGAGTTGATCTCCATCGTTGATTGATGAGAGATATTAGCTCCACTTGTCCATGGTGTTAATACCTCCATGTGACCAATTTAAGATGTAGCACAATTCATTTAATCCCTGATAGAATTGAACTAACAAAACGTTAAAGAGTTGTAGGTAGATCTGTCATAAATTTATTATGGTAGATACGATCAAATCCATGAAGGTAAGGTCGAAGGTCCATATGGAAACCTATGAACTTAAACGCATGATTTAAAACATTAAAATATGTATCACAAATCAAATCTGACAATATAAGAGCTATAAAATCCTATATGCAGAGTCAAGGGTGACGTTAAGGGCAACAATTCAAATTCCATAATAGTGAGAATACTATGATGGATTAAACTAAATTCGTAGAACATGAAATAGCAACGAAACCCTAAAAGGGTACGTTACATATATAGGTATAGGAAAGTTATACTAGTATGAATAAAATTATTTGAATCTTAGCTAAGACTTAAGAGAGCTTTTATAAGCCTAAAATATGAGAAAATTTCCTTATTATAATTTGAATTGATATTCTAGGGTAATATTTATGAAGTTAGGATGTTAGATATAGGTAGCAATATGTAACATTAACTTTAATATTTATTAAAGTTATAAAGTTAATCAAAATTCTATATATAGGTAGTAGAATTGTGGAAGATATATAAAAATGAATAAAATAATAGTAATAAAAACTAATATAAAGGCTTGTTCTCAAATACATTGAGATAAAAGTATGAATGCCTAGAAGACAAGGCGAAAGGAATAATACATTAAAGGAAGAATTGTTTGAATATGATTCTGTTCGTATGGATGACACTATATGCATAATTATGAAAATAATTATGAAGATGCTAATGACAAAAAGTAAAACCGTTAATGATATTTAGTAAGAGATTGTAAATAGAAAAGAAAAAAGTTGGGGTAAGTAGAGTTGTTACACGTGATGAGACATCAAAACTAGCAAAGAGAAACTCTTGGAAAAGGTATTGTTGTGATTATGGAAATATACCAAAAGGAAAGGGAAGTTGGTGAAGCGAGAGAATAATAAAATTCATGAAAATGGCTTAAATCATTCTTTAGCAAATTATATTAATTTCAAGATATTAACTTTTAAACATTAATTAAACTATTTTAAATCTAGATTTCATTGACAACAATCCAGTGAATCATAACAATACCTCGTTAGAAAACAAAATTTACAACTCATATTTATATAATTTTAAACTTTGTAATGATTTAAAAATTCATGATCTAATAAAATAAATATAAACACTATACAATACGAATATGAACTAATATAACATATAACTATAGAATATGAATATTAACTATATCACACATAACTTAAAAAAATGTGTTAAACAATTTTATTTTTTTAAGTTGTCATTATTATGAAGTATTAAAAAAAATTATAATATAAAATCCTAACAACTTGAATGATAAAGCATGTTCAAATATTGACCACAAATATCTAGTCATTATACATTATGTTAAAGAAAAATAAGAATAAAAATCATACAACATTAAATTAGAGTTATGTCACTTTTTAAAGTAAATGAATAGTTTCGGATGCGGATGTCAATTGAAATGGATGGGACATATATCTTTGGGTGGATCCCAACGTCGAGCGCATGCTGTGGCCATATGGCCACCCACAGGCACATCAATCCCTCATTAAATACTGCCAAGCTGCTCAGCATTTGGGTTATCATTTCGCTCCACCGCCATTATTTTCCGCCCCTCTGGTCTTTAATGGAATTTATTCATAGCAATTTGGTTCATGCCCTCCCTATTTATCAGTCTCCTGCTCCGTAGAGCTGCTTCTGTCCTCCTGCTTGCACCGAGCCAAGTGCTCGAATGCATATAGGGAGACGCAGCATGCTGCTCTGTTGCATCGAAACTCTGCTGGATTTTCATTTCACCCAGAGCACGCTTTGTGCTAAGGGAGCTGCACCATTCTCATTGCCCCAGTGTCATCCCCAACCACATTACAGTCCCTACAGCTCGAGCTCCACTGCCAAAATGCCTTGGCTTAGACAAAGGATGGGAAGTCGTCAAGGCAGCAGTAGAGGCCAAGCAATTCGCTCCCGGTCCTCCTCCACCTCTAATTCCTCCTCTGAGGACTTCTCTCACAACCATTATCCGTAAACTTGGAGAAAAAGGGGAAGAGCTAGCCTTGCTGGGCAAGCACATTTCACCCATGGCTCCCAGTCTCACCATGTTGTGCCTCCTTCGCCACCAATCTCTCAGCCCTTTGCTACCCTTGTCTCCACTCTGTCTCCTCAAATTCCTCTCCGCCAAACCTCCCAAAGAGCTGAATTCCAATTTGCATGTACTATGGATAGGCCTGTAATAACCGCTTTCATTACCGTCACCCTTCGAGAGGAAGCAGCCAGCCTCAACCCTATTGACGCTCCCGCTCCTCAGTCCCCTCTGGACAAAGTTGTTGCCAAGGACAAGAATGCGCTGCTAGAACAGGAACATGTGAAGGAAGCTGCTGGCAAAGCCACCTATGCAACCACTGAAGACGAAGATGGTCGCAGCGACGAGTATAGATGCCGCATTGTGGAGGAACCCCCCTCTCCTGCTAATGACAAGTAACCACGACAACCTCTGCTGGAACATGATTCTAAAGCTCAGGTTAGATGGGTTGTTTTTTTTGTTTATGTTTAGATCTCCTTTCTTGCGAGAGGAGAAGATTATCTTCATCAGTCAATTTTTGTTTTCATGGTTATATTTTTTGAACTTAACGCCGGTTTCTCTTGTGAGGACGGCTAGACATGCATCTAAAGCACTGGTTTCCCCTGCTCGGACAGTCCAAAACAAAATATTTTTTTGACCTTCAAACCCAGCACTTAGGCTCACTCAGCTAAAGCTGCGGTGATTCTATATTTTTATGTTATATAAACAGAGTTAGAATTATTTAGAAAAAAAAAAAATTAAAAATGAATAGTAAAGTTATAAACACGGATATAAGCAATTTGAATGATAAAGCATTTTATAGAATTCGAAAAGTGGGCATATTATAAATATCCAAAAAAATGGATATATTATGGTTATCGTAACTTTTTTGAATCCCGAGATTATGGTCATCATAACTTCATTAAAGTAAATTAAAATGGTACCCAACATAATCATATTTTATTTATTTAAATAAGTCGTACATGACTTCGTTATCCCTCCATCTTCACTAGTTTAATCAAACAAACAGAAAGAATAAAATTGTGCTGAAAGTTTAAAACTCATCCTGCGGACGTCTAAAAATAAAATTAAAACTATAAACTCAAAAAATAGTTCAACATTTCGTTGTATATATAGAAAAGAATAAAATTTAAATTTAAATAGTATAAAAATTTAAAATTTAAAATTTAAATATATATTAAAAAAATTATAATATAAAATTTGTAAAAAAAATTATTAAAATTATTTTTTTGAACTTTGAGTTAAAATATATTTAAGGTATATCCATATATGATATGTTCTCGAATGTCACATGTTAAATTTATAATGAGTATACTTATTTTCTATATTTATATGTATATGTATGCATAATTATATAGGTAGTTTTTTAAATCATTTTATATAAGGGATTTATATATCATAAATGATTAAAAGTCTTTGAAGTGATTTGTAAATTTTGATTTAAAATGGATTTATAATTAAAAATGAAATAATGTGTATTAAACTTATTCGAGTCCAACATTGAAACATAACACAAACTTTACTTTAAAAAAAACGACAGTATTGCAGACCAAATCATTATTATATTTTCTATCTTGATATTTCTAAATAGTGTAAATATTAATGTTTTATTTTATTTTAATAATTTATATAAATATTATTTTATTATTATTACTATATTTTTTATCTTGATATTTTTAAATAATAAATTGTGTAAATATTAATGTTTTTTTTTTCTTTTAACAAATTATGTAAATATTAATTTTTTATTTTATTTTAGGAAAAAATATAAAGGAAATTTGTAGAAATTCTTTCGGTTGTAATCACATGCAAAAGAACGAGGTCATGACCTCGTTCTTTTGCATGTGATTACTACCGAAAGAATTTCTACAAATTTACATTATGGATCACAGAAGCTTAAATTCCAAAAATAAAGGAAATTTTTAATTTTTTATATTATATATTAAAAAATTACATATTTAAAAAATTATGTTAATTATGTTATACATTGATGTTTTTTTAATATATATTATCGAAGAATAATTTTAATAAAATAATATAATAAAGAAAAAATTGGAGTAGCCTCTAAAACATTTGTTGCAAAATCTTGATTTGTGTTGTTTAAATTAGTTTTTTTATTCTATATATATGGATTAGCAACTTCAAAAATTCATGGGAACTTACATGGTGAAGAATTCACCCATCAAAATTGTGATTCCAATGAATCCCTACACAATTTTAAACAAATTAGATCACAAAAGAAACCAAAAAACTTTTCAAAAAATAGCATTTTTCAAAATTTTGCTTATTAGTTATTTAAAATTAATATTAATCAATTATTTTGACTATCAATTAATTAGTATGACTATTTTTACCTTTAACCAATAAGTAAGTTCTAAAATATTTAAATCAGTATGGTAGTTTTTATTTTTATATATAAAAAATGACGTATTTAAATCTATATATATATATATATATATATATATATATATATATATATATATATATATAATAATCTGTGTCAGCTTCTTGCCCCTAAAAATGAGTGAAGTGTTCACCCAAAACCTTGAGCTTTCCGAGAAAAATATACAAGATTCCAAAGATTATCAACAACATTATAAAAACATTATATTCAAGACTGTAGAAATGAACACACTTTAATTCATGCTAATGGTCATTATTTATTATAAAATTAATAATAGGAAAGTTTAACTTTACCTAAGTTTAAATAAACAGCGACACGTCATATTTGATTCTCATTTTTGGACCACCCTAACCCTTTATGGGGAAAAGGTCGACTGATACCTCAAATTTGATTCAACGGACCTCTCATCATGGTCTACGGGCTGATTTCTTTAGTCCAAAGTGTTTCATTTAGTCCACACTTTCTCAAAAGTGACAACCGCCTCCCTCTTTTTTGGAAACGCGAAGAACACATATAGTCTCATCTCGTGTCATTATTGAGGGCATCGCTTGTATGTTAGGTTGCCTATTCCAATATGGATTACGAGCATGTCAATCTATTGTCATTGTGTGTGTGTGAACTTGTACTTATTATACTGATAGACATTTTATTGTGAGTTTCTAATGGTAACACTATTCAGATTCGTCGTCCTTAACCGACTAATTGACATGAATTTTAAAATTGTTGCCTTTACTATTGTTGGGATAAATCAAGCATTCAACATCTTACTACATGCTAATTTCCCTTGTGCTAGAATTTAACTAGAATTCTCCATGACGTCAGATTGAACCTCCTTCGCCCCTCATCGACCAGCGTTGGTCACACTTCCTCTGCTCGGCAAAGTGATCAGTAGTCGTTGTCATTGGCGAAGAGCATAGCAGTGATGATTCCTTCAACTGACAATCTTCTATTTAGGTTTTTGTTTAGATATGCTAATGTGCGCCTCACAATGATACCTTGCATCCCCACCATCGATGCTCAGAATGCAGACCTTTTCATTTGTGGAATTTTTGATCATGAGCTCCTTCTCCCAGTAGTAGCCGAGAAGAAACTTGTTCTCTAGCAAGGAAAAAACATTGTAACTTAGCTTGTTGTTGTCATAGCTTATTCAGAAATTTCCAGCTTCCAATCCTAGCACCATAATTCGATTAAGTGGATGTGATTTTATGTTATTTTCTTTTATGCGATGAAGTTCTGGTGAGTGTCTACACAGAAAGCTCGCCCACGGCATTAGTAATTTTCAAGTTCATAGTACTAGATTTATAAAATTTCGGAGTACTGGATCTATAAATGCCATAGTTTATTTTGGATCAACTTTACCTGACTGCTAGAGTTGAATAACAATTAGATGGAAATTAAGAACAAAATGAAAGGTTTCATGTAGTGGGAACATTGAAATGATTGGTTGATTGACGATGTTTCAAAATTTGTTCAATTTGTTTTTTTTCCTTTTGGATGATCTTCATCTTCTTTCATAGTTTTTATATACTTATCATTTCACCTTCAGTATACATCTAGAAAAAAGGCATAGAAGCCATTGTGAGCTGGCCTATATAGTGATCAAATAAGTCTATTCCAAACAACATAGCAAAGACTACTGTTGGGACTATTATTTTTTCCCTTCATACACATGCTTTTCCATCTGCATCATTGATGCTCGTTGTGCTCCATCATTGGGAACTTGGTAAGATTCTCCCAGTACTTGGAAATTTAGAAGCCATTGTGAGTTGGCCTATATAGTCATCAAATAAGGCTCTTCCAAACAACATCGTAAAGACTACTGATGGGACTATTATTGTTTCCCTTCATACACATGATTTTCCATCTGCATCATTGATTCCTGTTGTGCTCCATCATTGAGAACTTGGTAAGATTCTCCCAGTACTTGGAAGTTTGGTGGAAATTTGGTGCGGCTTGAGGATCATTTGGATTTTGATCAAGATGAAATTTCATGGCTTTAATGTAATAATATTTCTTAATCTCCGCTTCAGTGGCCATGGGACTGACTCCTAGCACGTTAAGTAACCGATGTTCGTCACCATTTCTATGAATATCGTCCAAGTCAGATGTGAAATTATGTACTCCACCAGCTCTGCTCGTTCATAAAATCAACAGTGGTTGATGTCACGACAGAAAAATATCATGCCCTATCAACTACTAAAATTGGTTGCAGATGGAACCCAATAAACTACTAGAATTGGTTGCATTTAGGTGGAAATTAAGAACAAAACTGTCAACTGGTATCAGGAGATAATTTTCATATATTACATAGACTAATATGCTAGATAATTTGAAAATATTACATAAACTAATATGCTATTTAACTCTCAATTTCTCGTAGATTTGTTTTAATTGTATCCCTGTTATTGACATATACCTGTAACAGAACACCCAAAATAAAAATGAAATAAACATCATTAATGGATCTAAAGAGATGAAATGTAGGTATACCTTCAACAAATGTTTCAAGGCTATAAAAACGTCATTTAAGGCCTATAGGCTTCATTGCTTTGTGATAAAGAAGGATACTTCGAAAGTTGTAAATCATTAGTGACTATGAATTCTCACAAATTTTTATATAAAAGAGGATACCTGGAAATATGGTACACAAGTTTGTAGTTGCTGCTATATAATGCATAAAATGATTCTTCATTTCAAGTTAAAGAAAAAAACTTATTCTCTTTACACTGTGATCTATTTTAAAGTAAGAAAGCATTTAAAATCCCGTGTAACACTTATACAAAAAAAATATACCCCTAATTAATAATATTCTTACCATAATTGAAAATTAAACCATACTTAAAAGTTCTTGCCATATAACATTATTATTCCACCTTAGGAAATAATGTTTAGGCTCAAAACTTACCCTACCACAATAAAGGTTTAAACACATAGAATGTATTATATGAATTCAATGCTATTTATACAATAACTACTACCATATCTTCGCATTTAGGGTTGGAGCTACGTGGAATGTGTTTCAAATGCTTTAGGTGTTGGCACATACTGATCGGTTTAAATTCCTCGATGCTGGTACATATTTTCCTCTGCATATGGCAATCCTATGTGGATCTGGGGTGGGATTCAAGGCCACCTGCCTTAATCCCCACCGTCCATCCACCTGGAGATCTACGGTGCAAATCTTTGGCGGGAGGAATGAGTTAACCCCACAAAATCCTTTGTAACTCTATTCATTTGACCTTTTGGCTATCTTTCTGACTTCTTCCTTCACTCTGTGTTGAGAATGGTTCCACCATTTTTGTATTTGAGGTTCTTCCTTGGCGCATACATCTTGATTCACATCGAGAAGGAAATTTTTCGAATTCGGGTTTCGATTCTGTGCGCCTCTTTTCTCTAGTCTCCGATAATCTTCCTATTCCAATGGTCTTCGCTCAACTCTACAGTGCCATTCTTGATGGATTCTCTCTGCCATCTCTCAAGTAAAGTGGCTTCATACGACCCTTTGTGTTTATTGAGCATATTACAAATGTAACTTCTATCACTCAGTGTTTTAATCCCCTTCAATCCATTTGTGAATTCTCAGCTTAAGGATTGGCTGATTCACGAGGATCACCTCTACAGATATACCTATTTCCAAACCATATTTATTATGTAGACACTAACTCTCTTAAATTCTTGTCAGTTTGTAATTTATACTTTCTCACAATGTTTCGGCTTTCCTTGATTACAGGTGACAACTCTATTCTCTACAATGTTTTCATTTTGGTTAACCTTGAAGGCAGTATAGCTTCCCCAACAAAATTAATTGATCTTTCCAGGTATTTCTATGGGGTTTCACCCAAAGTCTAGGGTTCATCAACCCTCAACATAATTTGTTATTATAAAAAGGAATGGATACATGTCTATTTTATTTACTGTGTTTCTAAGCAAGTTGCATGGAATTATTACAAAGCCTGGATGCTTATTCTACATTTCTTACATGTACATTTCAGTACTATCTAGTCATATATTTCAGACCATGTTTCTTTTATTACTTACAGTGATTTTTATGGTAACTTCTTTGTTCTGAATGGATTAAATATATGGTCTTGATAACAGGTTTCCTTTACAATATTTGAATATGGTCATATTACATTTTGTCTCCAAATCACAGTGTTTTTTTATTCGTTCTCTACTTCATGCATTTAGTTGTAATTCACAATACATTTTCCTTTATAATCATTTACCCAGATTATGTATACTTTTATGCATATCTCTGTTTAACATATGTTCTATGGTCTTTCCATTTCACTGCTTATCGTAAATAAATAATTTGTGTTTTGGTCTTTTCTGTAGCCCTAATTGTCCAGAAATATTTTTCTAAAAAGAAAGTTAAAACTTGTTGTTGTTGAGAATTTGTTATAAATAAGGGGTGAGCGGACCGCCTCTCGTAGATGTCTGTATATATTCCTATTTGAGCAACAACTAAATCTGGGTTGAATTTTTTCCTCGTACCTGGATTTGACAGTTAGCTCCACAACTAACTCATTCCAGAATGACTCACATTCTCTGTTCTTGGAGGTTAATTTGTCTCGAGACGCTATATTTAAATTCTAAGTTCTTTCAGCCCTTCATCTCTTGTAAAAGTTCCTCTATATTCACTCTGCTCCAATATATATATATATATATATATATATATATATATATATATATATAATACTACCATATCTTATACGACGGTTGAATACATGGTTGGTTTTCTAAGTGAACATAAAGGTTTCTTCTCTATATTGTATCTTAATCTCTTTTTATAGATAAGACAATATATCTATTATTGAAGTTAATACATAGAAAATATAATATATCTTTTATTGAAGTTAATATAGAAATTTCTCTTCCTAACATTATACTAGCACCCATTTCCAAAAATGAATAGTATTATTTCTATAAAAAATATAGTATTTATTTTCTGCAAATAACACTATTCTTTCTGTAAATAAAAATGTATTTTCTTTCTTCAAAAGAACAGTATATATTTCTATCATATAAAATAGTATTTTATTTTTGAAAAAGAACATTATATCTTTTTGTCAGCTAAAATAGTATTTTTTTCTGCAAAAGAACAGTATATCTTTCTATCAATAAATTATTGATTCTCAGGGTAAATTTACAGAGTTGACTAGTACTGAAATTTTCAACCAATTATTTTATCTTACTCACAACACATCTTAAAACCAAGTAAGATAATTAACACATATTTGTATTTTAGTCTTGTTCTGTCAATATTGTAACTGCAAATTACCAAACAGAATCATAAAATTATCTGAAATTATTCGTTGTTGATGATGTTCCTCCCAATCTTCAAGAGAGGCAATGACGTCTTGTTCTTCCCCCATGCTTCCACTGTAAGGTTCAGGTTGACAGTAGGTTTTCTTTTGTGACCTCACGACTCCAAGTCCAGTCAGAACCAGAAAAATTTAGGAATTACCGAGTGTTTTCCACTGGTCTCACTAGCTTAGGAAAATATCCACTCCTTCCTTAGCCCATGAAAAAAAACCCCTATTCCTCACTGGGATGAGTCTCTTATCCTCGGAGGAACAGGTAACTGTTCAAATTGTCCAACTACCTTTTTTAGTTCTTGGAAAACATTTACCATCATCATTTTTAATTTTTATGGAATTACTTTCCATAACTGATTTTATTATTAAAAATTAAAATAAAATAACTTTTCCAGTAAAAACATTAATTGTTCCAATATTTTCTTAAAACAAATAATTAAAATGTCTTTTAACTAGTTAACAACTAGTTAACCTAAATGCAATTGTCACAATTTCCCCCCTGGAAGTAACACCATCCTCGTTGTTTCATTCCAGCTCAGAAAATAGCTATGGGTAAGCCTCACGAACAAACCCTTCACCCTCCCAAGTAGCCTCATCTAGGCCGAAGTGCTTCCACTCAACTTTAACCTGGGTTATGACTCACTGCCAAAGCATAATTTTTCTCCTGTCAAGTATGTATTTCAGCTCGACCAGAAACTTGCCGCCCGAATCTACCTGCAAACAGCAAGGTTTCTTATCTAATTCTCATACAGAAAGTATATTTCAAGTTAGGATTTTTAATTCTATCCTAACTGTATATTCTGCCAATTAATTACGTGCTTCCAATCATGCACATAACGCTTCAACAAGGACACATGAAACACATTGTGTACTCGAATGTGACTACATAAAGCAAGCCAATAGGCCACATGTCCTACCCTTTCCAAAATTTGGAAAGGTCCACAGAACCTAGGAGCCAACTTGGCACAACGGGTCCACCATAAGGTACTCCTCTTGGGTTTGATCCTTACATACACATGGTCTCCCAATTTGAATTCCAGATAAGTCCTCTTCTTGTCTGCATAGATCTTCTACTGATCTTGTGCAGCCTTCAAATTTTGTCTTATCTTATTTACTTATGATTCCATTTCAGCAATAATTTATGGTCCCAACATTAATTTTGTTTTGGGGCTACTCCAATTTATGGGTGTGTGACACTGCCTCCCATACAAGGCCTCGAAAGGACTCATCTTAAGGGACTCTTGATACCCATTGTTGTAAGAAAATTCAACAATATACAAATATCCTTCCCATTTGGTTGGTTGAAGCATCACGTACATGCGCAACATGTCTTCCAACACTTGGTTTACTCACTCTATTTGGTCGTCTGTCTGACGATGATAAGCTGCACCAAATTTTATTTGGGTCCCTAGACCTATGAACAGAGTCTTCCAAAATGCTAATGTAAACTTAACATCCCTGTCTGAGATAACTGTCTTCGGAATACCATGCAGCCTGAAAATTTCTCTCATGAAGATGTTTGTTATCTATACACTCTTGTAAGTAGACTGTACAGGTATAAAATGTGCACATTTACTCAATCTGTCAACTACCACTATGATGGAGTAATTTTGCTTCCTCGTCTATGGTAAACCTGTAATGAAGTCTAGGGATATGACCTCCCACATCCATTCAGGTACTGGTATGGGCTGCAAAAATCCTGAAGGATGTCGATGCTCCACCTTCACCTGCTGACACTCCAAACATTTATTTAGATACTCGGTAATATTTTTACACATACTAGGCCAGAAATATACTTTTCTAATAGCATTTAACATTTTTTGGTATCCTGGGTGACCCACATAATTGCTACTATGGTATTCATCCATTATTAGCTCTTTTAGGTCCATACAGTTTGGTACATATACCATGTCTCTAAAGGTTAGCATATGTTCTTATTTAACTCCATATTTAGATGTATTTCCTTGTTTTTGGGTTTCTTCCATTTGCTGCCATAGGAATTGATATTCCAGATCTTTCTGTGCTTCTTCTTTTACTTGATCTATGAATTTATTTTCAAGTTGATTGTAGTAAAGCTCATAGACACAATGCATCTTTCTACTTAAAGCATCAACCACCCAGTTTTCCTTACCTTTCACGTGTTGGAAGTCCATATCAAACTCACATAGAAAGGTATTCCATCTTTCCTGTCTAGAGTTTAAATCAGATCGCTTGAAATAACTAGTCAAGCTGCTATGATCTATTTTTAGCACAAAAAATTTACCGAGTAAGTAGTGTCTCCATACCCGGAGCACATGTACTACTGTTGTTAACTCCATATCATAGGTCGAATATCTTTGTTCATGCTCCAATTTTCTTGAATCATAAGCCACTACTTTGCCTTCTTGTGATAAAACGGCCCCAACACCCTCTTTACTTGTGTCTGTACAAACTTCAAATTCTTTGTTGGGGTCAGCTACCCTCAACACTGGTGCAGTGGTAAAAATTTGCTTCAAATTTTCAAATTTGTTTTGACACTCCACAGCCCACTTGAAGACCTTTCATTTTCTCTGAAAAGAGGTAATGGGAAAATAAATTTTGTAAAATCCCTCAATAAATCTCCGATAGTACCTAGCTAATCCCATAAAGGATCGAATATCTACCACGTTCTAGGGTACTCTCCATTCCAAGATTGTCTTGATTTTCTCTAGATCAACAGCAGTCCTTTTAGATGAAATGACATGGCCTAAGTACTGGATTTTTGTTTTAAAGAAATCACATTTGCTGAACTTCGCGTACAGTTGGTGCTTCCTTAACATTTCCAGCACAATCCTTAAATTTTCTCTACGTTCTTCCTGGTTTTTAGAATAGATTAAAATGTCATCTATGAATATAAGTACAAAATTATCCAAGAAAGGATGGAATATAAAATGCATTAACGTCATAAATTTTGTTGGTGCGTTTGTTAACCCAAAGGGAAACACCACAAATTCAAAATGCACGTACCTAGCATGGAAAGAAGCCTTGTAAATATTTTCATCCTTAATTCAGATTTGGTGATATCCAAATCTTAAATCTATCTTTGAAAATACTCTGGCCCCCTTCACCTGATCGAACAAGTCATCAATCCTTGGTAGAGGATATTTATTTTTTACTCTTAACTTGTTAAGTTGTCTATAGTCCATCCATATTCGCATGGTTCCATCCTTCTTCTTAATGAATAACACTGCTGCTCCCCACGGGGCCACACTTGGACGAACATAGCCTTTATTCAGTAGTTCTTGTAATTGCATTTTTAACTCAGTTAATTATGGAACACTCATTCTGTAAGGAGACCTTGACATAGGTGATGCTCCCTGCATTAATTCAATAGTAAAATCGATATCTCTTCTTGGTGGTAATATAGGAATATTTTCTCGAAAAACATCCATGAAATCTTGTACCACAGGTATGTTTTCCATCATAGGTGATCTTTCCTTGGAATTAGCATATCGCACTTGAATAGCATATATCTCGCATCCATCAATTATACACTTATTCATTTGGGATGTTGTAATTGGACGTAGTTGTAGTGGCTTCTTGATTCCTTGAATCTCTTTGTGTGTTCAATCTTCCATTCTGTAATAGATGATCTTTTCCTTGCAATCCACTAAAGTCCAAAGTTTTTCTAGCCAATATATGCCTAGAAAAACATCATAGGACCTTAATGGCAGTATGTTCAAGTCCACATTCAACTACTCTTCTGCAATTTCTAATGTACAGTTTTGGATCTTGGTAGTTACCTTTCCTTTTTCTCCTTTGGCTAGCTGTACTTGCCACGGGTTTTTGAATTTCTGCCCTTTTAATTTATAGATTTCCACTATTTTGGGACTAACATAACTTAGACTTGCACCTCGGTCTACCAAAATTGAAACAAATTGAGATAATAATTTACCTTCCAACTCAATCATCGTTGGTTGATAATCTGTCTGTCAATCCTCCAATGTCGTGTTGATACAAGGAATGTTTCGCGCCACATCACCTACTATAGAAGCTTCCTACAAGTTTAAAATAGTCTCATTTCTTGCTCGCTGTGGGTAGTTTTTATAGTAGTGTGCCTCACCACACCCCCAACAGTGTGAAGGTAGCTTAGTCACCTCCCCTTGCTCAAGTTTGCTAGATGCCTTTGTAGGCTTCTCTTCTGCTATGCAGTGGGTTCTTTGATGATTTCTGCCAAATTTTTTACTGACAGAACTTCACCTAGAATTATTAAAGTTATTTCTTTTGGTTCCTTCAAAATTTGAACTGATTTTCTTTTCTTTTCTTGGCTGCCAACTTTTTCCAACCTCCCCTTTAACCTCGAACTATTGATAGCACATTCGTTCCTTACGAATGGGTTTGTCCACGGTTCTAGGATTTACAAATTCAATTCACTCTTTCATGTGTTAGCAAGCTGCTCATAAATATTTGCACCTTTTCCTTTTCCTTTCAGAGGTACGAAACATATCATAACAGGGAAGTGAACTTGGTAATATACTCATCCATAGTCATCTTACCCAGCTTTAAGTCATGAAAATCTTTATATTTCTCCTCGTAGAAATGTTATGTTAAGTAGTTGTCTTTAAATTATTTCTGGAACGATTCCCAAGTAACATCTCGGCCCTCAATGCTATGAACATTCTTTACTTCTTCCCACCACAAAGTGATTTTCTCCCTTACCTGATATATGGCCAATCTGGCCTTCAAGTTACTGTTGTGCTCGTACTCCTGAAAATATTTGTTCATGTTTATCAACCATGCTTCTGCCACTTCCTCAACTTCACCATCAAATTTTGGTGGTTTTATTTTTCGGACCTACCCCTAAAGCTCCACTTTCTGCTTCTTAACTTCTTGTTGATCTAACACATTACCAGACTCTACTTCATTATACTTTTTATTCTTATTGCTTCACTGATAAGGGCTTCTTTCCACTCTGTCAGTAGTTCGTTCCCTTGTTTGTTGTTCATTACCTTCTTGCATGTCCCTATTAGCACTGGGGTGTTCCATTTCCTGATTCTGCTTGTTTGACACGCTGTTAATTATCTTCTCTTGCTCTTGCATTAATCGTTCATTATCCCTTCGCACTCGCACCATCTCTTCCTATAGTTGTTGTATTGTATTCAATAGTAAGCTGGTTTGATGTTTTTGTTCCTCCAGCAGTCCACTTGTTTGCTGGTGGTGATCCACACTCAACTGAAACCACATCTCAGGGCTCACTACTGGTTGTTTTTGGGGTTCCCCAGTGTCCTCGGGTGTTTGTTACGTTGTTCCCCTTATCATGATGTTTCCTGCTATGCTTCTATACTATGCATCAATATACACACAGCTTAATTGGTAGTTCACCCTTAGGGTCCCAGCGTATGAACGTTGCTCTGATACCACTTGTAACACTTATATATATATATATATATATATATATATATATATATATATATATATATATATATATATACCCCTAATTAATAATATCCTTACCATAATTTCAAATTAAATCATATCTAAAACTTCTTTCCATATAACATTATTATTCCACCTTAGGAAATAATGTTTCGGCTCAAAACTTATCCTACCACAATAAAGGTTTCAACACATAAAATGTATTATATGAATTCAATGTTATGTATACGATAACTACTACCATATCTTCGCATTTAAGGTTGGAGCTATGTGGAATGTGTTTCAAATGCTTTGGGTGCTGGCATGTACTGGCTGGTTTAAAGTCCTCGATGCTGGTGGGTACTTTCCTCTTCATATGGTGATCATCTGTGGATATGGTGCGGGATTCAAGGCCACCTACCATAATGCCCACTATTCGTCAACCTGGATATCTACGGTGCAAATATCTGGGAAGAAGAATGAGGTAACCCCACAAAATCCTTTGTAACTCTATGCATTTGACCTTTTAGCTATCTTTACGACTTCTTCCTTAGCTCTGCGTTGAGAATGGTTCCACAATTGTTGTGGTTCTTCCTTGGCGTACACATCTTGGTTCACATCAAGAAGGAGCTTTTCCGAATACGGGTTTGAAGTCTGTGCGCCTCTTTTCTTTGGTCTCCGACAAGCTTCCTGGTCCAATGGTCTCTTCTCAACTCTAAAGTTCCATTCTTGATGGCTTCCATCTGACATATATTAGGTAAAGTGGCTTCATACGACCTTTATTTAGCATATTACAGATGTAACTTCTATCATTCAGTCTTTTAATCCCCTTCAATCTATTTGTAAATTCTCAGCTTAAGGATTGACTGATTCATGAGGATCACCTCTACAGGTACACCTATTTCCAAACATATTTATTGTGTAGACACTAACTCTCTTAAATGATTTTCAGTTTGTAATTTATACTTTCTCACAACGTCTCAGCTTTCCATGATTACAGGTGAGGATGCTATGCTCCACAATATTTTCCTTTCGATTAATATTGAAGGCAATATAGCTCCCCAAACTAATTTAATCAATTTTTCGAAGTATTTCTATGGCGTTTCACCCAAAGTCTAGGGTTTACCAACCCCCGACATAATTTTTCTTATACAAAGAAACATATACCTTTCTATTTTATTTACTGCATTGCTAAGCAAGTTGCATGGAATTATTACAAACCCTGAATGCTTATTCTACATTTCTTACATGTACATTTGAGTACTATCTAGTCATATATTTCAGAGCATTTTTCTTTTATTACTTATAGTGATTTGTACAGTAACTTCTTCATTCCGAATGGATTAAATATATGGTCTTGGTAATAGGTTTCCTTTCTAATATTTGAATATGGTCATAACATGTTTTGTCTCCAAATCACAATATTTTTTATTCTTTCTTTAGTTCATTCATTTAGTTGTAATTCGTATTACATTTTCCAGTGTAATCATTTACCCAGATTTTGTATACTTTTATGCATATCTCTTTTTAACATATGTTCTGTTGTACTTTCATTTCACTGCTTATCGTAAAGAAAGAATTTTCGTTCTGGTCTTTTCTTTAGCCCTAATTCTCTAGAAATATTTTTCTAAATGAAAGTTAAAACTTGTTGCTATTGAGAATTTGTTATAAGTAATGGGTGTCTAGACTGCCTCTCGTAGATGTCCGTGTATAGTCCTATTTGAGCAACAACTAAATCTGGGTTGAGGCTTTTCCTTGTACCTGGATTTGACAGTTAGCTCCATGACTAACTCAGTCTAGAATGACTCACATTCTATGTTCTTAGAGGTTCATTTTTCTGGAGACGCTATATTTAAATTCAAATTTCTTTCAACCATTCATCTCTTGTAAACATTCTTGTATATTCACTCTGCTCCAATATATATATATATATATATATATATATATATATATAGAGAGAGAGAGAGAGAGAGAGAGAGAGAGAGAGATATAGATATATATACAGTACCATACCTTATACGACGGTTGAATACATGGTTGGTTTTCTGAGTGAGCTTAAAGGGTTCTTTTCTATATTGTATCTTAATCTCAATTTATATATAAGACAATATATCTGCTATTGAAGTTAATACATAGAAAAGACAATATATCCATTATTCAAGTTGATACATAAATTTTTATTCCTAACATTATACTAGCACTCATTTCCGTAAATGAACAATATTCTTTCTGTCAAAAATGTAGTGTTTATTTTCTACAAATAACAGTATTCTTTCTGTCAATAAAAATGTGTTTTCTTTCTGCAAAATAACAATATATCTCTCTATCATATAAAATAGTATTTTCTTTCTGCAAAAGAACAATATATCTTTCTGTCATCTAAAATAGTATTTTTTTCTGCAAAAGAAAAACATATATTTCTTTCAATAAATTATCGATTCTCAAGGTAAATTTATAGAGTTCACTACTACTAAACTTTTCAACCAATTATTTCATCTTACTCACAACACAGCTTAAAACCAAGTAAGATAATTAATAGATATATGTATTTCAGTCTTGTTGTATCAATCCTGTAACTACAAATTACCAAACAGAATAAGAAACTTATCTGAAATTATCCGTTGCTGATGATGTTCCTCCCAACCTTCAAGAGAGGAAATGACGTCCTGCTCTTCCCCCATGCTTCCACTGTAAGGTTCAGGTTGACAGTATATTTTTTGTTGTGACCTAAACACTCCAAGTCTAGTCAGAACCAGAAAAATTCAAGAATTACTGAGTGTTTTCCACTAGTCTCTACTAGCTCAGGAAAATCTCCACTCCTTCCTTAGCCCATGAATGGAACCCCTATTCCTCACTGGGATGAGTCTCTTATCCCCAGAGGAATAGGTAACTGTTCAAACTATCCAACCACCTTTTTCAGTTCTTGGAAAACATTTACCATCAACCTTTTTACATTTTATGGAATTACTTTCCATAACTAATTTATTATTCAAAATTAAAAGAAAATAACTTTTTCAGTAAAAACATTAATTTTTCTAATCTTTTCTTAAAACAAATAATTAAAACATCTTTTAACTAGTTAAAAACTTGTTAACCGTAAATGCAGTTGTCACAACTTCCCCCTGGATGTAACACCGTCCACAGTGATTCATTCCAGCTCAACAAACAGCTCTCGGTAAGCCTCTCGCACAAACCCTTCGTCCTCCCAAGCAGCCTCATCGAGGCCGAAGTGCTTCCACTGCACTTTAACCTGGGTGATGACTCGCTTCTGGAGCATAATTTCTCTCTAGTAAAGTATGTGTTGCGGCTCGACCAGAAACTAGTCGTCTGGCTAGACCTGCAAACATCAAGGTTTCTTATCAAATTCTCATACAGAAATCATATTTCATTTTAGGATTTTTAATTCTATCCTACCTATGTATTCTGCCAATGAATTATGTGCTTTTAATCATGCACATAATACTTCAAAAGGGACACATGAAACACATTGTGTACTCAGATGTGACTGGGTAAAGCTAGATGATAGGCCATAGGTCCTACGCTATCCAAAATTTGGAAAGGTCCACAGAACCTGGGAGCCAACTTGGCACAATAGGTCCACCGCAAGGTACTCCTCTTGGGGTTGATCCTTGCATACACATGGTCCCCCACTTCAAATTCTGGATAATTCCTCTTCTTATCTGCATATATCTTCTGCAATCTTATGCAGCCTTCAAATTTTGTCTTATCTTCTTTACATCTAATTCCATTTCAGCAAGCATTTCTGGTCCCAACATTAATTTTTTTTTTGGGCAGCTCCAATTTATGGGTGTGCGACACTGCCTCCCATACAAGGCCTCGGAAGCACTCATCTTATGGGACTCCTAATACCCATTTTTGTAAGAAAAATCAACAAGATGCAAATATTATTCCCATTTGGTTGGCTGCTGCATGACATACATGCGTAGCATTTCTTCCAGCACTTGGTTTACTCGCTCGATTTGGCCATCTGTGTGAGGATTATAAGCTATACTAAAATTTATTTGGGTCCCCAGACTCGTGAAAAAAATCTTCCAAAATGCTGATGTAAACTTAACATCCGTGTCTGATATTACCATCTTCGAAATACCATGCAGCTTGAAAATTTCTCTCATGAACATATCTACTATCTGTACAGTCTTGTCAGTAGACTTTATAGGTATAAAATATGCATATTTACTCAATCTGTCAACTACCACCATGATTCATTCATTGTGCTTCCTCGTCCACGGAAAACCTGTAATGAAGTCCAGGGATATGACCTCCCACTTCCATTCAGGTACCGATAGAAGTTGCAAAAATCCCGCAGGATGTTGATGCTCCACCTTCACCTGCTGACACTCCAAACATTTATTTAGATACTCAGTAATATTTTTACACATAACAGGCTAGAAATATACGTTTCTAATAGCAGTGAACATTTTATGGTATCCTAGGTCACCCACATAATTGCTATGATGGTATTCATCCATGCTTATCTCTTTTAGGTCCACACAGTTGGGTACATATACCTTACCTCTAAAGGTTACCATCTAGTCTTTGTTAAATCCATATTGAGATGTACTTCCTTGTTTTTGGGTTTCTTCGATTTGCTGCCATAGGAATTGATATTCCAGATCTTTCTGTGCTTCTTCTTTTACTTGATCTATAAATTTATTTTGAAGTTGATTATAGTAAAGCTCATAGACACAATGCAAATTTCTACTTAAAGCATCAACCACCTGGTTTTCCTTACCTCTCACATGTTGGATGTCCATATCAAACTCACTTAGAAAGGCATTCCATCTTGCCTGTCTAGAGTTTAAATCATCTTGCTTGAGATAACTAGTCAAGCTTCTATGATCTATTTTTAGCACAAAATTTTTACCCAGTAGTGTCTCCATACCCGGAGCGCATGTACTACTACTGTTAACTCCAGATGATAGGCCGAATATTTTTTTTCATGCTCCTTCAACTTTATTGACTCATAAGCCACTACTTTTCCTTCTTGTGATAAAACTTCCCCAACACCCTTTTTACTTGCGTCTGTACAAACTTGAAATTTTTTTGTTGGGGTCAGCTACCCTTAACACTGGTGCAGTGGTCAAAAGCTACATCAACTTCTCAAAGGTGTTCTAACACTCAATAGTCTATTTGAAGACCTTTCCTTCTCTGCAAAGAGGTAATGGGAAAAGAAATTATGGGAAATCCCTTAATAAATCTCTGATAGTACCCATCTAATCCCATAAAGGATCAAATATTTGCCACATTCTAGGGTACTCGCCATTCCATGATTGTCTTGATTTTCTCTGGATCAACAACAATCCCTTTAAGTGAAATGACATGGCCTAAGTACTAGATTTATTTTTTAAAGAAATCACATTTGTTGAACTTAGCATACATCTGGTGCTTCGTTAACTTTTCCAGCACAATCCTTAAATGTTCTCTATGTTCTTCCTAGTTTTTAGAATAGATTAAAATGTCATCTATGAATATAAGTACAAAATTATCCAGGAAAGGATGGAATATGCCCTGCATTAACCTCATAAAGGTTGTTGGTGCATTTGTTAACCCAAATGGTAACACCACAAATTCATACTGCCCGTACCTGGTACGAAAAGAAGTCTTGTAAATGTCTTCATCCTTAATTCATATCTGGTGATATCTAGATCTTAAATATACCGTTGAAAATACTATGCCCTCCTTCATATGATCGAATAGGTCATCAATACTTGGTAGAGGATATTTATTTTTACTGTTAACTTGTTAATCTATCTATAGTCCATGCGCATTCGCATGGTTTTGTCCTTCTTCTTAACGAATATTACTAGTGCTCCCCATGAGGACACACTTGGAGGAACATATCCTTTGTCCAGCAGTTCTTGTAACTGCATTTTTAACTCTGTTAATTCTAGAACACTCATTCTGTAAGGAGACCTTGACATAGGTGATGCTCCTACATCGAATTCATTGTTTCATTCTTCTCTCCCACTCTGACCATTCCTTGTTTTTGTACCCCACTCTTGGTCTTGATATAAATTATGGAGGTGCAAGAGAACGAAACATTCATTGTTCATTATTTTATGTTAGCATAAAAAAAATTGAAAGTCAATGATACTATATATTATAATTTTATTGAATGTACCATTCATAAAATAATGATGTATATAGGCACATCTTCTATTTTATTTGTTTTCTTAAATGAATGATGCATTTAAAAACAATTTTTTTTATCAATATTTTCTCTATTTATGTTGTAAGCACAATCAGTATTAACATATTTTGACAAAATAAAGGAGACAACGGGTTCAAATATTATTGTTCCAGCCTTCGTTTCTTGAACCGTAATATCTGTGCTTGAAATATGAAAGTGACCCTCGACCCGTCGGGACACACAGACATGACTGAGAGATTACTCAATTTTCATGTAACATTTTAGGTAGGTTAAAATTCCGTTAAAACTCCCACTTTGTAACCATGTTCTGAACCACATTTTTATCTAAGGTAATGCAAAGGAAGATTAGGAGTCTGTGATGGGAAATACCACTGTAAGATGGAGGGTAAACATTTTATTATTAATAATGAAACAAGTCATTATTTCCCATTGATACTTATTCACTTGAACTCTAGAATTCAGAGTATTTTTATTAGAATAATATTATGTAAAGCCTGCAATGGATATATTAAGTGTAGATCTCCTCAATGGCACTTAACAAATCCACTTTCTTATGGAAAAAATGTTAAATTTCAAATCTAAATATTAGTATTAATATATGAACAACTTTTAACCAAGCTCCTTTGTTTATGATTCTTTAGTTTAATAAAATGAAACATGAGGTAGTCGTAATTGACTAATTTCTCATTATTTTTGAATAGTCCGCTTAGCACTCATTACATCAGGTGACGCTGACTAATTTCTCGTGATTTTTGAATATTCCACATAGCGCTCATTTCATTAGGTGATGCTCACACAGGTGAGGAAGTGGGATTGAAACTAGTGAAATGAATCATATAGCGTCACCTAGTAACTAGGACTTCCCGATAGGTCTACCATCCCCAAACTCCTCTGACTCAAGTGTGTTTAATTGTGGATTTTTCCCCACAATTAGGCCCACTTAGCTTTCTACCCCATTTTCTATTCATTTGGTCATCATCACGATATAATATATGTTTATCAATACTATGAAGGCTATGGACTTGACGTGAATATCATGTGATTGCTAACTAAATCTATATTGGCAATATGTTGCTATAGTTTCTTTATTTGTTGTATATATAGTTCTGAATAATTATTAGATGATATTTAAAATTTTATTCAAATGCAAATACATTTAGCACCGTTAGTGGTAAGATTTATTTGTGTGTGGATATAGATTTATGTTAAATTATTGGGTGTTTAATTTGTTTTATTGTTTATTTTATTTTTCAAAATAATTCTATAAATAATAACTATCAATTGTCCCTAAAACTGAAAAGATACATAAGAAATAGAAAATTTTGGATGATCATCTTGGAAATTTAAATCACTTTAAATATAAAAATTCGTATTTCTAATAAAATAAATATTAGTTAAAGATTATTTGAAAAACAAATTGAAAAAACTTTGTTGTCAAATGGTTTTTTTTATTTCAGTTTGGATGGCTTAAATGCTTTTTTTCATACCAATTTGATTCTATGTAGGGAATGGTGGTAGTGTTTTCCTTTACAATTGAGGCATGACAAGTTTTTGTCATGGTCTTCATATGACAACATAAGCATTTGCAAGGTGAATCCAAATATTGTTTGTCCATACATGATGGAAATATACACCACCAAATTTTTCGAGCCAATTATGCAAATTATACTATTGAATAATGATGTTATGGAAGAGTGAACTATAAATATAGAACTCACCAAGAGTCCATTCATTGTGACATAGAAAACTAAAATGGGATGTGACAATGACTATAATGTAAATCTTCCAGTAAAAAAGGAAAATCACCTTAGTGGCATGAATAGACATGAATATCCTATAATATATTCCATCTTTAATATATATACACACCAATGAGTGCTTAAATATATTTTTAAAATAAGTTTTCATAGTCTTAGGAACATGCAGGTGCAAACCCAATCATTTTTAGCGACAAAACACTATGTCCTCATGCATAGGTTGTCAGCAATGGTCCTGCCTAAAAATGCTTGCATTTCAGAGTTTCGAAAACCTTATGCATATGCATTCAAGAGTGGCTTGTGTTCATGGCAAGATAAAATTCTCAAACATTCTATTCTTTCAATGTACCTTTACACGTTTACGGTAAATTTCTAGTAATAAAGTAGAGGGACAAATGAACGAGAATATGCATCTTTTCGTTGTGGAAATGATATTTCATGGAATTGATCTGCAAATTGTGTATTTTCATGGGGGATATGGGATTTATATGAAGGTAGGCTATGAATGGTTTGGTGGGATCTAGAAACCATCAGAAAACAAAATCTCTGGTGTACACTGTCAAAATATTCATCAACCTGCCTAAAAACTCATCAACTGCCTATGCTCATGTACTAACTACACCGTAGTAAAATTTTAACCTTAGTAACGATTATTATCGAATAAACGTTATTAAGGTTATTAACGAAATACTTTTATTTTTCAATCATTTTGATAAGTAATCGATAGATAAAAATGTACTTCAACTTGGAAAAAATGTTTTCTATAGATGATGTGTTAATTTTGGACAACTACGTCCAAAATCCATGTTGTGATGCTAAGATGAAGATGCAAATATTTTTTTTTGATTCCTCTTTCGAAGAGGTGCAAGATTGATCTAAAGATCATCTTGATCTGATGAGCAGAACATTTATTTTGAATTTATTCAAAATATGTGCAGGTTGACATGAAATGAAATGTAGACTTGAAGCCCCAGCAGTTGTGTCACACACCCTCACTGATGGATATAAATAGGTCAACGTTGGAGGTCATTTTCACTCATCCATCACATCACATCCTCTCTCCTCATCTAATTGGTTCAATCATCTATTGGAGTCTCGTCTTCACTCACACGTGGGAAAAAGCAGTTGCTAGGGCTTCAGATTGTTTAAGGTTTCCAGCGCAGAAATTGACCAAGGTTGACTTTGGTCAACGCTTGGTCAAATTGACCCGAATCTCTCCCTAAACTTCAATCTCATCAATCCGCTTTTTTGGCATAAAAATCAAGGCTAGACGTTGACATTGACTTGGTTACATTAACTTTCTTATTGCTATTGTTTATGTTGACCGTTGACTGGGATAGAGTTGAATTTTGTTTACTTTCGGTTGACTGATCTAGATTTTCATGGGGGTTGTGTGACACTTCTGGTTGGCTGACCATATTGAGACTTTTTTGATTGAATCATCTTGCTAACTGTCGTAACTCACCAACACACATATATATTTTTTCTTGTCTTCTGTCGATCTACTGGTATGTTCTATTTGCATTTTCCTTTCTTGTTTATGTGATTGCTAATTGATATTTGGGACAAAAGGTAAAGTTGCATCGAGCATAGAAAATCTATAAAATTTTACATGGTGTCAGAGTTGAGGTGAAGACAAAGCCCCAGTTTGTAGCAATCACCAAAGAAGAGCACGGGTACCTCAAATTATAATAGCTTTAAAACTGATGGCAAATTAACTCAGAAGGAAGAATTCCATGCCTGGAAGATGAAATTGGATCTTATGTTGGAAGACCAAGATTTCATGGACTATGTGCAGGGTAAAATCCAAGAGCCTCCATACACCGCACCTGCAGCCACCAAGTAAAAGAATAAGAAAGGGGAAATTAAAGCAAAGTTGATGATCCGGGACTCAATCCATAAGAGTTTGGTTGCCTACATCTCTGAGTTGGGCGTACCAAAGGAGACGTATGATAAGTTGGTCAACATGTTCAAGGAAAACAATGCAAATCAAGTCCTATTCTTTAAGAACCAATTGAAGAATCTGAAGAAAGGCAGGGATGAATCCATTCAATCTTATTTTCTAAAATTGATTGAAATCAGAAATAATATTCCGGCTATTGAGGAGACAATAAAGGATCAAGATATGGTTATCACCGCATTTGGAGGTCTCTCATCCAAATGGCATGTATTCAAAACTACCATTCTCAATAAAAATGTGATACCTGATTTTGACGAAGTACTATCAAGATGCGTACAAGAAGAGACAAGGATGAAGGAATAGGAAAATGAAGGAAATGTTGCCTTCACTGCTCATGCTAAGAAGAAGAAATTTGGTGGTCCGAGGAAAAAAAGGAAGAGCATGGGCCCAAGGAAAGAAAGGAAAATGTTACACATGTCACAAGCCTGGTCACTATGATAGAGAATTCCCTTACAAGAAGGATTCTCTTGGTGATGATGACAACAACAACAACCGGAGGAATGGAAATCAAAGGAACAACAAGTTCAAAGGAAAGAGGAGGGATCCCTCTGGTGGTAATGGGCAACCTTTCAAAAGGTTGAGAAATTCCAGGTATGAGGAACCTAATGTTGTTGAAAAAATAAATGAATTCATTCTTGTATCTGCCCTCTCTGCCACATCTCCACCCAACACTATAGATGTTTGGTTGATAGATAATGGTGCCTCAAGGCACATCACTGGGATCAGGGAAACACTTTCTGATATGGTTGAGAAGGATGTTAATCTGAAAATTATACATGGAGATAATGCCACATATCCCATGAAAGGGACAGGGACTGTGACCCTCCACTTGTCTCAAGGTCAAGTCCTCCGCTTGCAAGATGTATTATATGTACATGATTTGAAGAAGAACCTTGTGTCTATTTCAGCCATGGAACACAAAGGTTTCAATGTGGAATTCATTGAGGGGAAGGTCCATATCTAGAAGAAGACTTTCAAGGAAACTATCATGATTGGCTTTAGTGTTGATACACTCTACCAAGTTGGAGGAAGTCCACTGCGAGTGATGACATGTGATACTATCTGATAGATTGAACTATGGCACAAGAGGTTTGGACACCTTCACTACAAAGCCCTTCCTGAAGCAAGGAAGGTGGTGATGACGATGACCGAGTTCACAAATGATCATGAAGATGTATGTCAGGGTTCTACCAAAGGAATGCATACAAGGGGACCTTTCCCCCTCAAGTATCACAAAGACATTTGATGTCTTGCAATTGGTAATTCTGATGTGTCTAGTATGCTGCCCATGACATCCTTGAGAGGATGTTCTTATTATATGACGTTCATATATGACTTCTCTCACAAAACCTCGATATACTTCTTGAAGAAGAAGGATGAGGCTTTCATGTGGTTCCGTACCTTCAAAGCCTTGTTGGAAAATTTGACACGGAAGAATATCAGGATACTAAGGACCGGTAATGGCACTAAATATGAGAGGAATGAGTTCAAGAACTTTTGCAGAGAAGTTGGCATCAAGAGGGAGACCACAACTTTCTATACTCTTGCGCAAAAAGGCATTGTTGGAAGAATGAACAGAACCATTGTGGAAGTTGCCTGTGCCATGCTATGTGACCAAGGCCTACCGAAGTTTCTGGGGGGAGAAGCTGCGAACACTGATGTGTACATACAAAATTGATGTCTGCATTTCACTCTGGACTCCAAAACTCCCAAAGAGGTTTTCTCTAGTAAGAAACCTAATGTCTCACATTTTAGAGTTTTTGGATGTCCTGTTTATTTTCATGTACCAAAGGAGAAGAGGAGCAAGATGGATGCTTCTGGAGAGAAGGGAATGTTTGTGGGCTATAGTGAAACTTTGAAGGCCTATAGAGTCTGTGTGTCTGGTCAAAGGGAAGTGGAGATATGCCACGATGTTACCTTTGGCGAAGATCCTTCCTTGTGGGAAGTAATCAATCTTCCGAGATCTGAGGAAGATCATGAAGCAACGCTTGGAAATCAAGAAGAACCAAAGGATGAGACAATGCCCGATGTTGAAGGACCGATGGACCTGATTGATCCACCTCCTCCAATGAGGAAAACACCATCATGGCTTAGGGACACTCTCGATTATGCTTAGAATCATATGGCCCCAAGGGAGACATTCCATGAAAGCAAGAGGTAAAATAGGTACCAAGGGTATCTAGTAGCCATGAGTACAATCATAAAATCTAAGCCTGGATCTTTTGAGGAAGCCGTAAATCATCAAGTCTGGAAGGATCCTATGCATCAAGAATATGAGTCTATTATGAAGAATCATGTCTGGGATGTGGTTCCAAGACCGGAGGACAAAGTAGTTGTCACCTCGAAATGGCTCTATAATATCAAGCATGGTTCTGATTATAGTGCTAAAAAAGTTCAAGGCAATCTTCATTGCATGTGGCTTCTCTCAAAAGGAAGGCGTAAACTATGATGACGTATTTGGAGCTGTGGCCCGATATACCACCATCCAATCTATCATAGCCCATGCTGCGATGCAAATATGGAATCTTCATCAGATGGATGCGAAGACCGCATTTCTGCATGTTGTGATAAAGGAAGAGGTGCCGTCGTAACTCACCAACACACATATATAATTTTTCTTGTCTTCTATCGATCTACTAGTATGTTCTATTTGCATTTTCCTTTCTTGTTTATGTGATTGCTAATTGATATTTGGGATAAAAGGTAAAGTTGCATCAAGCATAGAAAATCTATAAAAATTTACATGGTATCGGAGCTAAGGGGAAGATAGAGCCCCAGTTTGTAGCAATCACCGAAGAAGAGCATGGGTACCTCAAATTATAATAGCTTTAAAACTAATGGCAAATTGACTGGGAAGGAAGACTTCCATGCTTGGAAGATGACATTGGATCTTATGTTGGAAGACCAAGATGTCATGTAATATGTGTAGGGTAAAATCAAAGAGCCTCCATACACTGTACCTACAGCCACCAAGTAAAAGTATAAGAAAGGGGAAATTAAATCAAATTTGATGATCAGGGACTCAATCCATAAGAGTTTGGTTGCCTACATCTCTAAGTTGGGCACATCAAAGGATATGTATGATAAGTTGGTCAACATGTTCAAGGAAAACAATGCAAATCAAGTACTATTCTTCAAGAACCAACTAAAGAGTCTGAAGAAAGGCAGGGATGAATCTGTTCAATCTTATTTTATAAAATTGATTGAAATTAGAAATAATATGCTGGCTATTGGGGAGAAAATAAATGATCAAGAGATGGTTATCACCGCACTCGGAGGTCTCTCATCCAAATGGCATGTATTCAATACTATCATTCTCAGTAACAATGAGATACATGATTTTGACGAAGTACTATCAAGATGCACAAGAAGAGACAAGGATGAAGGAATATGAAAATGAAGGAAATGTTGCCTTCACTGCTCGTGCTAAGAAGAAGAAATTTGATGGTCCGAGGAAAGAAGGAAGAGCAGGGGCCCAAGGAAAGAAAGGAAAATGTTACAGATGTCACAAGCGTGCTCACTATGCTAGAGTCTATGTGTCTGGTCAAAGGGAAGTGGAGATATGCCATGATGTTACCTTTGGTGAAGATGCTTCCCTGTGGGAAGTAATCAATCTTCTAAGATCTAAGGAAGATCATGAAGCAAGGCTTGGAAATCAAGAAGAACGAAAGGATGAGACAATGCCCGATGTTGAAGGACTGATGGACCCCATTGATCCACCTCCTCCAATGAGGAAAATACTGTCATGGCTCAGGGACACTCTCGATGATGCTGAGACTCATATGGCCCCAAGGGGGACATTCCATGAAAGCAATAAGTAGAATAGGTACCAAGGGTATCTAGCAGCCATGAGTACAATCATAGAATCTAAGCTTGGATATTTTGAGGAAGCCGTAAAGCATCAAGTCTAGAAGGATCCTATGCCTAAAGAATATGATTCCTTTATGAAGAATCATGTCTGGGATGTGGTTCCAAGACTGGAGGAAAAATCAGTTGTCACCTCAAAATGGCTCTATAAAATCAAGCATGGATCTGATTATAGTGCTAATAAGTTCAAGGCAAGATTCGTGGCCTGTGGCTTCTCTCAAAAGGAAGGCATAGACTATGATGACGTATTTGGAGCTGTGGCCCGATATACCACCATCCGATATATCATAGCCCATGTTGTTATGCAAAGATGGAATCTTCATCAGATGGATGTGAAGACCGCATTTCTGCATGGTGCAATAAAGGAAGAGGTGTATGTGGAGAAATCTCTGGGATTAGAAGTCCAGGATCGGGACACCCATGTTTGCAGGTTGAATAAAGCCCTCTATGGGTTGAAGAAAGCACCCAAAGCTTGGTACGAGAGGATAGATAGCTACCTGATGAAGCTGGGCTTCACCCATAGTAATGCTGATTTGAACCTTTACTTCAAGGTTGATACAGAAAAGCCTCTCATTTTGGTGATGTATGTGGATGACCTCTTGCTGACAGGTGTTGACCCTCTCATTCATCAGTGCAAGATGGAGCTCACTGCTCAGTTTGAGATGAAGGACCTAGGATTGATGCACTACTTCGTAGGCCTAGAGGTCTGGTAGAGACCTCGTGAGAGTTTCCTTTCTCAAGGAAAATATATTGTGAAACTTCTGGAAATATTTGGTATGGTGGAACGTAAGTCCGTGTCAACACCGATGGAGCTCAAATTTAAGAATTTGAGTGGAAGTGCTACTGGGACCATGCTAGCAAATCCTACTGAGTATTGTCAACTCATAGGGGCCCTAATGTTCTTAATGAACACCCGTCCGAATGTATGTTTTGCAGTAAACACTTTGAGTCAACACATGGTTGATCCTCATAATATTGACTGAGTTGGTGCCAAGAAACTCTTGAGATATCTTTGGGGCATGATAGACCATGGGCTGAGATACACTGATGGGAACATGACACTCCATGCATATACTGATGCCGATTGGGCTGGCAGTGTGGTGGATCGCATGAGCAGATCGAGATGTTGCTTCACACTTCGGTATGCTTCGATATCATGGATGAGTAGGAAGTAGAAGTCGGTAGCCTTGAGCACCGTTGAGGCTGAATACATTGCAGCATGTATGGCCTGTTGTGAAGTCACTTGGTTGTAAAACCTCTTCAGTGAGTTGTTCGAGCATGTGGTAGATGCCATTGTTATCATTTGTGATAACCAGAGGGGGATTTGTTTATCAGAGAATTCCATGTTCCATGATCGATCCAAGCATGTTGATGGTTAGTAACACTTTATACAGGATATGGAACAACGAGGCGTCGTAAGGCTCAATCATATAGGAATTGATGAGTAGGTCGTGGATATTCTAACAAGTCCCTTGGGGAATGTCATATTCCTAACCTTCCGTGAAAATCTTGGAATCGTGGAATGACCCTATGCTGAGGGTCATGTTGGACGATGAGCTCTTAGAACTCTGGGGGGGCTTCGGGGATATCTTTTTGAAGCTATAAGCATACATGAGGCTAGGCTTGCCAAACCTTGTGGTGCTTCTACCCCACCGTTATGATGTTGAGTTGGTTCACCTCTCATGATCTGTGCCCCGTATGCATCCTACCCATTGAGTCCGAGACTCATAGGAAGTACCTCTTATTTGTCTAGTGAAGTGGGAAAAGATAGAGACTAGTAGCAAATATTGATGGACATATCAGAGATTTTCGGACTCTCTATCTGTGATGGCACGTTTCCAACCACTTGATCTGGGATCAAGTCTAGTGAGGTTTCATACCTCCTACTGACTTCGGGTTGGTATGAGAATCTTTGAGTCCTATAGAGGTTTCAGACCTCTAGGCTAAATTCGTCAGCTGGGAATGATGTCTTTGTCATTGACCCACTTTTGTTCTGAAATGAAGAAGCCAACAAAGCAAGTTACGGTGGGATGACACATGATGTTTGGATGGCACAGGTGGATGGACTTCTCCCTAGTTGAGAGGGAGTATTAATTTTGGACAACTGGGGCCAATCTCCATGTTGTGATGCTCACATGAAGATTCCAATATTTTTATTGGATTCCTCTTTCGAAGTGGTACAAGATCGATCTACAGATCATCTTGATCGATGAGCAAAACATTTATTTTTAATTTATTCAAAATATGTGAAAGTCGACTTGAAATGAAATGTAGGCTTCAAGCCCCAAAAGTTTTGTCACACACCCTCATTGATAGATATAAATAGGTCAACATTGGAGGTCATTTTCACTCATCCATCACATCACATCCTCTCTCCTCATATGATTGGTTTGATCATCTATTAGAGTCTCTTCTTCACTCACACATGGGAAAAAGCATCAAATAGGGTTTTGGACTATCTAGGGTTTCCAACGCATAAATTGACCAGTGTTGACTTTGGTCAATGCTTGGTAAAATTGACCCGAAACTCTCCCTAAACTTCGATCTCATCAATCCACATTTTTTGGCACAAAAATCAAGGTTGGACGTTGATTTTGACTTAGCTACATTGACTTTCTTTCTACTGTTGTTTGCGTGAACCGTTGACTAGGACAACGTTGACTTTAATTGACTTTGGGTTAACTTATCTGGCTGTTCATGAGGGTTGTGTGACAATTCTGGTTGGCTGAACATGTTGAGACTTTGTTGGTTGAAGCATCCTCCTGACCACCGTAATGCATCAACACACATATATATTTTGGCTTCTCTTCTGTCGATCTACTAGTATGTTCTATTTGCATTTTACTTTCTTGTTTATGTGATTGCTGACTGATATTAGGGATGAGAATAAAAGTTGGATCAAGCATCGAAAATCTACAAAAATTTACAAGATGACATCATTTTCCCTCATCATGTTTTCTATTTTCTTGTATTTTTTTATCGTGGTTATCTGAAAAAATGACTATATGTAGAAGAAATGTAAACATTTTTTATATTCTCTTATAAAAAAAAAATGGTTAAAATTTCAACCAAGTCACATTTAAAATAGAGATGTCAGATTATTGTAGGTTTTTGTCTTTTCATAAATAAGATAACTCTATTTCTATTCATCTATTGAGGGGTTTTCAGAGTGTATTATATTAGATATCATTTTCTTGGATTCAAGTGTGTTAAGTAAGTCATTCATCTATGACCATTTCCATGAGAGGTAACTAGTAACTCACTAATTTTTCATGATTTTTGAATAGTCCACTTAGCACTCATTGCATCGGAAGATGCTCATGGAAATGGTCATAGATGAATGACTTACTTAACGTAGTTGAATACCGAAAAATGATATATAAGATAATTCTCATTAAAATTTCTCTTTTTTATTACTTTGCCGAAAAGGGAAAACTCGGAATTAAATGAGTTGATATAACATTAATCACATCATCTAAACTATAACACAGTGAAAAAAATGAACAACACACTTAAACTAGTTAAAAATTGAAAACACACTACATTCCTCAAACAATTCTATGAGCATGTGTTTGCACCCTTTTGGTGAAAATGCTAGTTATATTGCAACTACAAGATGTGATCAAGGTGTTCAAAAGGAACAATATTTTTCCGAAAGTTATAATTTTTTTAAAGATTTCTTTCTATTTTTTTGGATATATTTTCTAGTTAAACAAAATGTAAAAGTAATATAAACATTTTTCATATTCTTTTATATTAAAAAATTTGATTAAAATTTCAACTTAGTCACATTTAAAATAGAGAAGTATGCTTATGGGAGGTTTTTGCCTTTTTCATTTAAAACTATGCTTTTTAAAAGTAAAAGTAAGACACATTTATATTTTAGAATATTTTTCAAAAATAAAAGACATGCATTTATATTTTAGAACATTTTTGTACATAATTACAATTCAACAAATACAAAAAAACTTTTTTAAATTTTTAACAATACGATTAACCACTAATCCTAAAGATGTGATTTATCACAAAGCATTTTTTATCTTATTTATATTAATTTATTATTATTTGATTTTATAAAATTTAAATTATCTTACGAGTGGGTTTGATAGTTAAAATTATATGTTTTTCTTAATAAGGTATATGATTCAAGTTCATCAATATAATATATATAGATATGTAAATGTTACTCATCAAATGGTTCCATTGAAGTAGATGACTATTTAATTATTAATATTATTATTTTTATAAAAAATATAATATTTAGTAATTTTAATTTTCACAATTTGATTTATTAGCTTTGGCAATAAAGTAAAATATTTAATATGTATATCGCAAAAAAATGTAGTAAAATAAAAAAATGAAAAATCTTAACAAACTTTAAAAAAATCTCAATACAAAAAAAATCTCATTGCTCCTTCCACCTCATCCAAAAATAAATAAATAAATAAATAATAATAATAATAATAATAAAAACCTAGTGGGGTTCATGCCGTAGTCTAAAGAGGCCTCGTTTTGACCTAAAATCCGGGAACGATTTTCAGAAAATCCGGCAAAGATTTGCCCAGAAACTTGTTTATAGTTGTTAAACATTAGTATTTTGAGTGCCCCAGGGGTTTTTGATAGTGCTGAATCCATTTCCACTATCAAAAATGAATTCCAAGCACTGCAACTACCTGATTTTTGCAAATTTAGTTGACCGGATTCCGGCGGATTTCTACCGTCCGGGCCAAAAACGCGGCCTCCGTAGACAACTCCATGGTAAATTAATCAACCTTCGTGTAGAGTCTGGCTGTATCACAACAAGAAAAGTGTTTCATTAAATGTCAAACCTAGTGGTGGTGATCTACTTTCCATAGATGCTCATCATTGTAAATCAGTCAACCTTCATGTCGAGCCTGGGTGTAAAGCCAAAGAAAGGAGGAGAATCGAAAATTTCAGGTCTGGAAAAGGAACAGTTTGGAATCACACTCCAAGAATTCTGGGTCAAGTTATAAACTGTGATCAGCTTCCATCCAACTCCTTGGACTCTGAAATAGATGCAATCCCTCATTCCGGCACACAGAACAATCGTCAGGGGCGTTCTCACACTCAACCTCCGCGCAAAAATCGTTGGAGGCATCGTTGAAATCAGTTCCCACGTAGGTTCTCTGTCGTCTATATACTCCCATATAACCACTCGTCTATCACCGTGTAATTCTATTTCATTATTCATCTCCGCAACCAAAAGAATCTGCGACCCACAGCTAAGGAGGTAATTGAACAAAACCACGTGATTGTCTTCAGGTGGCGGCAATGGCACAAATATGTAATTCCCGTCTACCATGTTGAAACTTACAATGCCTTCCACGCCATCTAATGTTGCTAAACTGTAGAAGAAGTTGATTCCGGAAAAAACTAGCCCCTCACGCTCTATCACACTTGAATGTAATCTCAAATTCTCCTGCAAGACTCCTGCAATCTTCCAGAGCTTGTCTCTAGAGTCGTAGATTTCCACTATCTGCAGTCTCAGCGTTCTGGGTCTGTGCACCGCCACCACTTTGTACCCATTATCCCCTTCCTGCACGATGCCTAACTCGCCCTTTAAATAATGTTTTCTGAATGTGAGGTGTGAAAGTGTGCAGCACTTCCCTGTGAAAGGATTGCAGACATAGATGGAGTCAGTTAACCTGTTACCAACCAAGAACAGACCGGCGCCGGATGCGATGTAACGGAAGAGGAATGGATTTCGGGAAGCTGCACTTTCTCTTTGCTTCATAAAGGGAAGGGATAAAGGGGAGGTCTTCCAACTCTGTGTGAAGGAGGAGTACGCGAAACAATGATACTCAGGATGGTAGTCCACAGCACCTGCCAACAGCAATGAATTTCTGTTAGGAGGCGCCTCGGTCCATTGTGTGGTTATAAATCTGGTTGAGGAAAACAGTGTTTTCCATTTTTTGCAGACCTTAGAGAATTTACAGAGATAATCCACTGGGAGCCACGCTAATATCTCTTCAGTGAAATCATCTGGCAGTTCACAGAAATGTGGGAATTCCCCAACATTAACCACACTCATTTCCAAAAGTACATTGTGACTGTAACACAGGCCAACAATTTTCAAAACCTTATTTTTATATGGTAAATGTCACACAATTATATCCCTAGCAAATTTGTGATGCGATCAGCCGTGACTCTACATGAAAAAACCTAGATGAGTTTCTTTGGCGTGAGATCTTTAATCATTTTAATTCTTCCCCTCATATATCTATATATATATATATTCAAATTTTACATGGAAGTTGATTTATTTTAACACGTTAAAAGTCAACATTGATTTATGTACACGTTAAAAGTCAACATTGATTTATGTTAAATTATTTTATAGTGTTACACTATTACTAAATCAAAAATCAATAAGATACATATACACTTCGAAAATTTAAAAAAAATCATTTTTGAGAAAAGATTCATACCGCTCTATGTTTATGTCTATTTATTAAAATAAGCCATCTTTAAAAAACAATCAATATTTTTCCTTCATGATATTAATTTTTTTTGAAAGATCATAGATAAGATATAAAAAAATCAAAAAATAAGATTTTTGTCTTCATTTAAAGGTATTCAATAACTTATTTCCAAAAACAAGAAGATTGCCAACATGCTTTCTTTACAGAAGTATTCCTTTTGGGTTGCAAGGAGATTCCTAACCATTGAAGTAGTACTTTTTTTTGGGTTGCAAGTTAGAGATAATTTTATTAAAAAAATGAATTAGTATATAGGTTTTTTATTTGAAATTTTTTTTATTATGTTTAAATATAATTAACGAATTAAATGATTATTATATATTTATTGATTTCTTTGTATTTTTATGTCAAATATATTAAAACAAATAATAATTTTCTTAAAAATAAAAATAAGATTATGTAAACAACTCAAATAAGAAATTTCAATTTCAAACATAGATATGACATTTGCATTAAAGGGTTTGCTTGTTGCCTCCCTTTTTGGTGTTTTAAAAATCAAACCCATCAATCTTTCCATTTCATTTAAGTGAACCTATTAACTCGAAATTTGAAGTCTAATCCAATTTTATTGTTGAATATATTCAATATATGAGGGATCATGTCCTCATTGGCATATTTTTGGGCATTTGACCAATAGATAAAGCATTCACTTAGTGGATCCAAATCAAATGCAAATGTGGGGGCTAGATCAAATTTGAATTAGAGTAAAGGGTTTCTTCACCATTATATTTTCTAGCATAGAAGATTCCATGAGAATCCTTGAGCACAACACTTTCTTCTTTAACTTTGTAAGGCCTTACATAAGATTTTGGACAAAACAATTTGTACAAGATAAGGAGTATTTTACAACAACTCTAGTATGGATTAAGATGTACTCCTTTTCGTGAGAATTTTTATATGACGACACATTTTCAAGTATTGGAAATGCTTTGGGTCATTTCATCACAATCTTGAGGGTCGTTAAGCAAGAAAGGTACATATCATATGCCTATGTGTTTATTTACATGAAACTCTTTGAACCCCTACCTAAATCTATAGAAACATACTACTAAGATGAATTATGGAAACAAACCCTCGATTATGAGCATATTTGCTTAAGATGAAAGTATTGTGATGAATATAGGAACCTCTAACAAAATTTCCCTTTACTCTAGTCCAAACCACCATAGTCAATCATCCCTAGAATGAACACCAATATGGCTCTAAGAAGCCTGCTAGCTATCATCTTGGCCAAAAACCTCCCCCACTACCTCATTCTTTGAATAAAACTACTTCCACCAGTAACAAATTTGATCCTCTAGCCTCCATATATTTAATGCCTCAAACCTCTTATCCCTATCATTTATAGCATTATATGCATGATTTCTTTGATCCCAACATCCCTTCTAACAAATTGGCTCATCCCACCTTTATCAACCCTATAAACCTTATTCCCCATAAACCCCCAACTATAAATTCCAATGCCAATGCACACAACAAAGAGAATGAGGACATGGATCTACATGCTCTTGACCTCCTTATTCTTGTAAATTCTTTTAAAGGCAAAGGCCTAACCTCCATTCCCGAGCATCAAGTAAAAATTCTCAACAAAGCCTTTCTCAAGCCTTAGCGACAAGCTCAAAAATCATCATAGGGACAATCTAGTTCCAATATGCTCAAATTTCATGTTCCATCCCTGAAAGAGAAAAAAATCCACTTTGAGAAGACAAGAAAAATGGATATAGAGAAATCTTAAGATCTTTAAAGAACCAAGAGAAATCCCTGTTAACTTAGGAAGAATCAAACTTAGTTTAGAGGTTTATCCCTCCAACTCTTCTCCTCTTCAATGAAAATTATATCTTGGAATATCAAATGCCCCAATTATAAATGGAAGCAAACACTTAGGAAAGGAATTTGGAGAAATGGCTAACCATTTTACATATAGAAGAAAAAAAATGGCCATTGATTCCATTAGTCAACTAGTTAAGCAATGGGTTCAAAATTTCCAATGTATTACAATATATGCACAAGGGAAATTGTGGGGCTTCACCATCATATGGAACATCAAGGAACTCACAATCCTAATCCTCTTTAGTTCCTTTGATATTTTAACTATTCAATTACAATTGCTAAGATCCTCAAAAATTTGTTTTCTTTCAAATATCTATGGCCCCATACTCTCCAAAATAAAATCCAATTTTCTATTGTCAATCAAGAAAACCTCCCTCCTAATATCCTTGTTGAAAACCTCCCTCCTAATATCCCTTCCATGGATCATGGGAGGTGATTTTAAATTGATCAAATCTAGTTCAGAGAATAAAGGGAGAATTCATAAATTGGATGGTGAATCCAACCTCTTTTAAGAATTGGATTTAACCCATCTGATAGATCTAGAAACAACTAATGACTTACACATTTGGAACAATCACAGAGGTAGATGTCAACAAATAACCTCCCATATGGACAGATTCATCTTCTTTAAGAATATAATGGCCTAGGAAATCATTATAGAACCTTCCATTCTTCCAATCACATCTGAGGTCGTTGGTCGATAGTGCTGGAGATGGATATCAAGGAATTCCCAAGGAACATACCCTTGCGCTTGGAATTATTCTAGATCTAGCACCCAAACTTATAATAAAGTATTAAAAAATTGTGGTATGAAGCATACAATATTTAAGGAAAATCCATGAATAGGCCATAATAAAAGCTCAAATACATAATAAAATATTTCAAATTCTATAGTAAGGAAAAATTTAGTGACAATGTTCTTTCTAAATAAGATCTCAAGGCCTAAATGGAAGATATTCAATAACAATAAATCCTCCACGATAGATCAGATGAGCTAATAATTACAAAATTATGAATCCTCACACAACTTGAAGAGTGATGCTAGTAGGAAGAGATTCTCTTGCAACAAAAATCTTTCATCCAATGACTAAAGAATGGGGAATGAAATACAACCTTTTTTCACAACTCAATGCTACAACATAAGAACCAGAACTGGATATCTTTGCTCAAAATTTCATAAGGCTCCAAAATCCAAGACCATGACAACATGGTGTGAGAACTTGTCTGATTTTTCAGAAATATTTTATCTAATCTTCTCTTGCAAAGGTATGTTATAATTAAAAAAATCATCCAATATATACGATCCCTAGTTACACTAAAGAAGAGTTATGCCCTCCTTCGTGAGATCACCGTGGATGAGGTCAACATAGTGGTAAATTCCCTACCTAGAAATAAGGCCCATGGCCTCGAAGACTTAATGGCACAATTATTCCAAATATTTGTTGACCAACCAATAGACTTCCATCTCATTTTTCAAATGAAATGGGCCCCTTAGTTTTATTTCTTACTTGTTTTCAATTATCATAACTTTATTTAAATTAAAATGATGATAATGGTTTTGAAGTACAAATATTGTTCAAGATTGCGACATGACTCTCTTTTTATTTCATTATTTTCATATTCATAATCTCTAATGAACTGGAAAAAATATCTCAAACCTTGTTGATTATGATTACTAAACATTTTTGTTACAGGAGATTGTCACTTCTATTTCTATAGTAATACCATGACTCATGTCTTTTTGGAACCAATTCATGAGGAAAAAAACCCATTTAGCCTAGCCAACATATGAACCTTACAGTTTTTATTATGTTTTACATATACCCTTCTTTGATTTCTAGTTAATATTGTGCATGAGTTATAATATTTATGTATGCTTCCAAGGATGATATGCGTTTTATTGCTCAAAACGTGTCATAGGATAAGTCTACATGTTTTGAAAAGGTTTTACGTCATTCCATAACTTTATGATATTCCTTATCATTACTCAAATTTCCCTAAATGTTTCATTGGTTGTATAGCTTTATTCATATCGAATTTAATGACATGGCTATGGTTTTCTGCATAAACTCTTGTATTCAAATTTCTTGATGCATCGTGTAGTGAAATGATATTTGGAAGTGGTAGGAAGATCTGATAAGATTAATTTTATTGAAGTATCTCCCATTTTTTGTGACATGGCGCAACCTATTCGAATTGTTAACTGTGATTTTTGACAATTGCTCACATTGTTCATTGTTGTCAAGACTCAAATTTCCAGGTTTTAGTATTGCTATGGCTCTCATAGATATTTTTTAGTACACTCTGCACCACTTGCGTTAGTCATCCAATTCACACCATACGTTTTTTTCTCAATTCACACCAACGTTTTTGTCTCTACGTTCTATGCATTTCAGTTATATTCGAGTTTTTCATGCTACTTTGCAAGTTGTTACGGTTTCAAACACCTGTTTGGCTTATTTAACCCCCTGTTCACACTGAATCCCAGCCGAAATGTCATCAGGTGTTAGGTCGTTTCCCCCATAATTAGAATTGAAAGAACTATGACGGATATCGTTGAAACATATGATGAATATTTAGCTCTTTTTCAATAGGTTTGGTGGTTGAAATTTATTTAACTCTTTAGTGGTTTTAACGATGGAGTAGTAAAGGCCTTTGCCTCTACTTTCAATGGAATAAATGAAAATGTCCATGATGTAGATATTTTGGTTGATTTTGATTTTATAGTTGATGCCACTCACCTATCTACGGAGGATGAGAACTAGTCGAATAATCTTCCAATGTGTGGTATACAATGGAAAAAGTTTTTAGAAAACAAGAATGGTGCATATAATGACATTATATGTCGATTAATTATCTCAAACCTAGATGGAAAGATCGATTAAGTTTTCTCCATCATTGCATAACGTCTGAAGTTCATAATGGGTTAGTGCTTATATACCATGTCAATCTTATAATGGTTTATTATGTTATGAGTTTATCCTCCCATATTACTTGAAAAAAAGCCTCACCAAGATGGACAAGGCATATTAGGATAAACATAAAAATCCTGACAGGCTCTATTTCATCACAACCCTATTTTCATTTTCGTAAAACATCATTTTGGACAAAACTGATGATGTTTGGGATGCTTTTTTCCTTTGTAAGTGTAATGAAAATACCCAATATTTTGAGCAACTAGGATTTTTCATAGTCCTCCACGACCTTGCCTCGATACATTTGATTTTCACAGTTTTTATGAAGATTTCCTTGTTGAGCCTTGATACATTTGATTATCACAATTTTTATGAAGATTTCCTTGCTGAGTCACTCTATGCTAGGCAATGAGATAGTTTTGATGGAAATGGGGTTGAAAGCCTTGAAATTGTATCTATTCATGTCACTAGGAGTATAGCCAACAATATCAATTTCCATCATGTTGAATTGAAACCAAAATTTGAGGAAAAGGACGAGCAAGCCCTCCCATACCATAGCCCTCACTTTAAACATGCACAATGATAGGAAGCCAGTCAGCTTAAGTATAGCCCTCACTTGAGAGAACAATTTAAACAAATTGAAAGGAAAACATCAAGGGATCAATGTAACAGAGGAAAGAACATCCTAATTAAGGAGGTTTTTGTCGATATAGAAATTCCTGCTGAGCCTTCACAAAAGAAAAATAAACCTCTAACTAAGGATAATTATATTTCTGTTTATAATGATAAATATGTCCATGATGGTAGCAGTATCTCAAGAAAATCCCCTCAAATAAATTCTAGAAATTATCCATCCATACTCGAAATGTATTGTCGCTAATATTTTTGGTTATGGTGCTTCACCTTGAGCATCATACTAATCAATTGATATGAGAGAATAATTAACTTATAACCCTAAATAAATTGAGGGAAAATCAGAATAAATAGAAATATACAGAGACTAAGGTGAAAACACAGTCAGGATATACAAATATAATCATTAAGTCATCAAATGTTATGGTTGTTATCAAACCATATAGGCAAGAATCAAATTATGTTAAGTAAATATGATTTTCAAGGTCAAATAATTTTTGAGGTATGTTTTTATTACATTATATTTGCCGATTCTAAGAGGTTGCTACATAATCTTTAATTTTGTAGCAACCTTGTTTTGATTTCAATATCAATTGATAATATCATTTTCTTTATTTGTTTGTTAACACGTTTTTCCCGTTAATAGAACAGTGGTCTTAATTTCTATAAAAGAGGTTATTATGGATACTATGTTGTTATCTCAAATCATGCAAGGATGTCCTATTTGTTTTTATGTCTATTTATTTTGAGTAATTAGGATTTGACCGACGGGTCAAAAACAATGAAATGTACTTTTGCATTAAAAAATTGAATTTGTGAATTTTATTGGAACATGGTTGGTCCTATCAGCTTCTTTCGTTTAAATTTCTCATAAATAGGTCTAAAAATTTATCCTATAGAATATGCTTTACTCGAGGGCTCAACTTTTGCAATTGTTGAATGTGCTATGTAGTTATACTTTATTGTTGAATATTTTTGAATTGAAAGAAAAATGTACTGATCTTAATATCCCCATAATGTGCTATCAATTCCTTTGTAAAAATGGACCAATATGTACCAAGGCAAACATTAAGAATGTGATATTTACCATAGAATTTATAAAAATAGGAAAATATTGTATTGAATGTGCATTTAAAGGTAGGTGAGTCTCTTGATCTTACCATGGAAATACATATAATGATAATATTTTTAAATATTGACATATAGAATACTCATTTGAACATATTACTCAAAATATTAGACATGTGGGATAACTAATGCAATTAGATGAGATGTAGTTATAGTGACAATTTTTTTTGGAACTTTTTGATAAATGGGCCCTCAATTTTATGGTACCAATCAATTCTTCTCCCCACCATAACACCTACATCGTCATAGGTAATGATTATATTATAAAGCATATGGAAAGTAAGCCACTCACAACCATGACTAAGTAAGAAGTAGTAGAATTTGTTCATGAGGAGATCGTCACCAGGTTTAAGATGCCTCATGATATAATTATTGATTAAGGAATTGAGTTCACTTTTAC
Source organism: Pinus albicaulis (assembly GCA_034641835.2). Classification (NCBI taxonomy): domain Eukaryota; kingdom Viridiplantae; phylum Streptophyta; class Pinopsida; order Pinales; family Pinaceae; genus Pinus; species Pinus albicaulis. The sequence goes on along the minus strand of CM076575.1, from coordinate 601,225,674 downwards.
TCTCATTATAGAATTGATTCAAAAAAACAAGATCAAACTAGGGTTACTACATCATATTACCCATTGGCTAATGGAAAAGTTGAAGGGAAACATATAATTCTTGGGGATATCATCACCTAAACTCTTTGACCACACCTCAAGGATTAGGTTGAGAAAACCCCTATAGCTCTATCATCCTATCAGACAACATCGACGATCATTTCTAGTTGCACATCATATGAACCAGTGTATGGGAAAATATTGTTGTTTACAATTGAACCATATCCACACACTTAGAAAAATTGTCCAACTTGGAATGGACTTATCTAAAGCCTAGTAGAAAAAAATTCTCTTGATAAATGAGTTGGATGAAATTCATAAGGATTCATGATGGTCATGTCAAGATCCTTCTACTCCTATAACTCATTTACATGTTTTTTTACTAATAAATTTCCTTTTAGGATATGAAAGGGAGGATGCTACTATTACTACAACTCTCTTGTCATAAACTCATTGTTGCAACTCCATTATAACCAAGTTGTTGCAAATTTCTCATTTAAATCCAATTACTACAACTCTGTTGTTTTGCCACCATTACTACAACTTTGATGTTGCAACTCTATGATTAGAAGATAGTTTCTACAAATAAATTCTAACATTGCTGCAACTTAGTGATGGACCATCGTTGTTGTAACTATAAATGCCATTTCTACAACTATGGAGTGTCGTTGTTGTGACTCTACTACTATAATACTCAAATTTCCAAAATGGGTGACTATGATTGCTACTATGGCACCATGACTAGACCAAGCTAAAACTCTCCCAACACCATTGTTGTGACTTGAAACACCATTGTTGCAAATATGAACATTGTTACTACAATTATGAGATGATGTTTCATCTTCGGGTCTATCTTATAACTTGTGGACTATGCTATAACTCTGATGCCAATGAAGATCCTTGTTATCTTATGGGGCCAAACGTAATAGTGCTACAAACCACTAACAGAATGAAGGTATGATCCATCATATTCACTTATAGTAAGTTAGTAGGTATGTCTCTTGAACTATGTGATGAATGATATTGGAAAAAATTACTTTAATATGCCTCGATTTGAACCCCTCACATCATGCATTGCTACCATCAACCTATGACATGATTTCCTAGACCACACCTTCCATAATTGGAAACCTCCACCCTTCATACTATTCATTATGCATTTGTAGTCACATTTGCATGAGCTTTGACTAGAGGGGTGCAACCTCAACCATAAGGAACCTATAGGGGCACCATTACTAGAGGCATATGACCATATCAATGATATTTTTCAACATGGAGGGTGGATGGAGTATGTAAATAAACTAAAACGGTGTGACAATGATTTGACCCTTAAATTTTCCATCAATTTCAGTGAAGATGGCTCTATGGTGGTAGGGATAGTGGTACGCATAATGGAGGAGGTTATATTTGATGTAAAAATGTTTTTCTACATAGGATATTGTTGGTGCTATTGAAGGAGTCCAAAGCCTAAAATCATGAGAAATTTCCTTGAGTCAGGAGGAGCCCTAGATAAGAAGAGAATAGGGTTTGACAGAACATCACTACCCCCTCTTTGGGTTGATGTGGCTTTAGTATTGTAACAATGCATTACTTGTGAAGGAACCACATAGTAGTGTGCTTACAACACCTTATTCTATTGTACCATCTGCGACATGATAGGTTGATCGATTTTGAATTATTACTTTAGAGAAATTTGCAAAACATTGCCTCACTAGTGTAGAAATATTCCTAACCAAAAGAAGCCTCTCAGATCATGGCCTCATCAAGCTCCTTGTCGAACATGCATTACATAAAGAAGGCAGGGTTTAGAGTGAAGTGGAAAGGATAAAAGCCAACTTAGAAGTTGTTGCAACTCCATTTGGAGAATTCATAATTCCTACAACTCCAGCAAGATATAACACAACCACAACTATATAGGTTGTGAGAACCCCATAAGTTGTTGCAAGTCTTGGAGATGCAACTGCAAAATACATTATCGTGACTCCATTGACCATGAAATATCATGGTGTGTCGATTGAAGAACAATTTCTTAAGGGTTATTTTATAACTCCATAAAGAAATGAAGAATTCCATGATATAGATGTGAAGATAATAGTAAGAAAACCTCCTGATAAAGAGATTATGGAGAATGATGAAGAGGCCAACATATTTGCCTATCCTAAGGAAGAAAATGACTAAATACACCCTCACCAATACAACATTGCATATACTAGAAGAAGTCCCTATTGTTCCAAAAGAACTAGTAGGGGTAGAAATATAAAGAGTTGTGGCATAAGAAGAAACCCCGATTACTCCATAAGAACCAATAGGGGTAGAAACAAAAGAACCCCCTACTTCTTTAAAAGAACCACTAGGGGTAGCAGAGGAAAGTTACTCTACTACTCCGCAAGAATGAACATATGTGATGGGAGATGGTCTAATCTCTGTTGAGCCTACATTTGATGAGGAATGATGAGAGGGTACCTTGTTGAGACATAAAAACTAGCAAGGGAAACTCTTGTAGAAGGTATTGTTGTGATTTTGGAAATATATCAAAAAGAAAGAGAACCTCGTGAAGTGAGACAATAATAGAATTTGCGAAAATTACTTATATCATTTTTTAGCAAATTATATTGATTTCAAAATATTAACTTATATTACATCAATTAAATTTTAGATCTTCATTTCATTGACAACCATCTAATAAATAAATCATAACTATATCTCATAAAAGGGAAAAAATTACCACTCATATTTATATAATTTTAAACTTTGTAATTGTTTAAAAATCCATGATCTAATAACATAGATATAAACACTATAAAATATAAATATGAACACTATAACATATAACTAAAAAAAAATTGTATTAAAGAATTTTATTTTTTAAGTTGTCATTTTTATGAAGTTCAAATGTTGACCACAAATATCTAAAAGCTCACATATTCTAGTCATTATAAATTATGTTAAAGAAAATATAAGAATAAAAATAACTATTCTAGTCATTAGAAATTATGTTAAAGAAATATAAGAATAAAAATAACACAACATTAAATTAGAGTTATGTCACTTGTTAAAGTAAATGAATAATAAATTTTAAATACGCATATAATAAGCAACTTCAATGATAAAGCATTTTATAAAATTCGAAGAGTGGGCATATTACAAATATCTAAAAATGGATATATTAGGGTTATCGTAACTTTTTCTAATCCCGTGATTATGGTCATCATAACTTCATTAAAGTAAATGAAATTTGTACCCAAGATAATCATAATTTTTATTTATTTAAATAAAGGGTACATAATTTCGTCATCGCTCCATGCTCACTAGTTTAATCCATGAAAGAAAAAGAATAAAATTTTGCTAGAAGTTTAAAAAACTCATCTTTCGAACGACTAAAAACAAAATCAAATTGTAAAGTAAAAAAATAGTCCTACACTTTGTTAATATATATATATATATATATATATTATAGGAACAAATAAAAAATTAAAAAAATATTCTTAATTTTTTAATTAAAAAATATAAGAAACAAATTATAATATAAAATTTAGAAAATTTGTTATTAAAATTATTTTTTGATTTTTGAAAATTAAGATTTTGAATTTTAAGTTAAAATATATTTAAGTTATATATATATATACTTGTGTTTGCGGTGAAATTTTGTGGTAAAAATTTTGCTGTGAATTTTCTCCAATATTACTTGTGTCTGTTGTTCGGTTTGGTGATATTCAAGTGTACACATTCTTTATCTTTTTCTAATACATATCTTCTCATATATTCTCAAGTATGAATAATTCACCACAGCTAGTCCATAAATCTATGAAATTCTCCATTAATACTTGGATTTCTCGATTAATACTTTGGTCTGCGATGAATTTTCTAGATCAATACTTGCGTCTGCGGTGAAACTCTGCAGTTGGGTTTCTGGATTAATGCTTGGGTCTGGGGTGAATTTTCTGGATTAATACTTGGGTCTGCAGTGAATTTTCTGGGGTGAATTTTCTCTATTAATACTTGGGTTTCTCTGCGGTGAATTTTCTGGATTAATACTTGGGTCTACGATGAAAATTCTGCGGTGAATTTTCTCCATTACTACTTGGGTCTGCTGTGATTTTTTCTTGATAAATTTTCGGACCTGGGCACTTGAGGTCTACTGATATTCATGTGCACACTTTCCTTATCTTTTTCTAATACATATCTGCTTATATATTCTCAAGTATGAATAATTCACCACAGCTACCAAATATTACCAAAGGTAGACCTAGCACAGTTACTCTACAAAGCCTTTATGAGTATATAGAGTCTTTAGAGAAACGTAGAGAAGAAAGGGAAGTCAAACTACAAACCGAGTTAGAAGCCATGCTGGAAAACAAATTCACATCTCTTGAAGACAAGATCCAAAAACAAATAGATTAGTCAAGCTTACGATGTGTGTCTTCCATCAAGTCAATGGTTTTTGGAAAAGCAGTATTGTTGAAATGAAAGAGGATATGGATACACAATCTCAGAGCCAATTCTATATGAAGAAAATAATTAGTGAAGGAAATATAGTACAAAGAGTTATAGTCATTCTAGTCACAACAATTCGGCTACAATCCTTCTCATTTCTAATGCGGATTTGGCTGCAGAAACTTATGGTCTACCTCAGCAAAGCCTGTTGGTCACTCTATGAGTTTGTATTGGGAATGGTCAGACCTCTCATAATGAGCCCCAAAAATAATGCATTGTTCTCTAGATTGAACACATCGAGAACAAAATACTACAAGTTTTCCAAGTACAAAGAAGCTTTGGACATAATACGGATGTATTAGAGTAATCACCACACCTCTATGGAATCTATAATTTCCACCCTAGGGATCCTAGTTACCCATTTGAAATTTTACCAACACTTGCGAGTTTTGGTGTAATGGAAAACCACTACATGGTATCAGAGCGTGGACCCAGGTTCGATTCCCCCGAGTTGCGTTTGAGGGGTGTATTGATTCCCCGAGCTGCGTTTTAGGGGGGTGTTGGAGTAATCACTGCACCTCTATGGAATCCATAATTTCCACCATGGGGATCCTAGTTACTATTTTAAAATTTTACCAACACTTGCGAGTTTTGGTGTAATGGAAAACCTCTACATGATGTGAGGAGAAGTGGCTTACAACTTGTCGGTAGCCAAAGAAATGGGCCTTTAACCAAATAGAGAATCATATGAGACAAGGTATTGAAAAGGGAAATGGTGGTACTAAAGAGTTTATCAAATTAACAAGACACAAAACAAGGCCTCTTGAAGTCGATCAATCAACATCATTGGTGCTAGAAGTAGAAAAACATTTCAGGTACCTGGGAAAAAAGTCTTGGAAGATGAGAGCGACCTCTTTGATATATTAAGGACACGGGAATAATTATTTTCCCTCAACTTCCCTCAACACATGGAGTTCACACAGAGTTGTGGAAATTACTTTAACCAAGACAGGACATTTCTAAAGTTTACACAGAATTGAGGAATTCACTTAATCCATGTTGTGGAAATTACTTTAAACAAGACAACACATTTCTAAAGTTTACACGGAGTTGCATAATTCACTTAATCCATACCATACAGTTGCGGAAATCAAATCATATGAATCATCTTTTCAATACAGAGTGGCGGAGATTAAAATCGCAACTATAGAGAGGATCAAATATAATTAGCAAATTTTACTCACAGTGAAACAGAGTAAAACAGAGTGTTGTCGTCAAACACATACGTCAAAATTCCAGAACTATATCGCAACTAACCAAATTTTATAATAAAACTTCAACACATAAAATACATCATCATATGGAGGTTGCGGCTCTTTCACAAGTAAAACAAGACTTCTTACTTGAATTTACATTCACTACTGTTGCAGAGTAACATACAGTAAAAATTGTTTTCACGCACCCACGAAAATTCGCTCCAGGATTTTCTCCAATTATCTTTCAGACTTACATCTGCCACATTACACAACACTCTATTTTCTTACTTGCTCACTCACTTCTTACATGTAAATCTAAACAACATATATATCCAAGACATTTAATTGGTGACAGACACAATTTAATACATATTATGGGCGGACATCATTTTCTGAACATTAGAGAACTTGCGTGAACTAAACAAGACTTGCGAATTAAATATTTTCCCATGCACATTTAATAACCATGCATTAAATTCTTATTTGAATTTTATCATTTAACTCTGTTTTGGAATGGGTAATTGTCATTTTCTCATCACATGTCATTTTTTGTACACGCAACCTGCAAAACACTAATTGAGGTATGGCTGCTACTAGTTCATTTAACGCGGTGGTTGAGATTAATTTCCAACACTCCACATTAATCGCAGTTTCCACCATTGACCATTCCCAGACAATCCCTAGGATAAAAAAAAATTTCTCGTGCCAATGACTTTGTGAAGATATCTGCAAATTGTTCTTCTGACTTGCAATGCTGGAAAAAAGTTTCACTATTGTTAACCAATTCTCTTATGAAATGATATTTGGCATCAATATGCTTTGTCCTTTTGTGAAAGAGAGAATTATTTTATAGTGCAATTGTTGAATTGCTATCACAAAGAATAGTGGTTGCTCCATCTTCTTCATGACATAAATCAAGCAACATCCTTATCCTCCAACTACTTGACATGTTGTTGTTGTTGCAACAACATACTCATTGACAATGATACTATCGGCTACTTCTTGGAAGCCCATGAAATGGCTTCCGAACCCAAATGAAAAACATATCCTGACATGTTCTGTATGTCATCAACACTTCCTTCCCAATCACTATCAGTGAATCCAATCAGCCTAAAATCATTAGTTACCTAGTACAAAACGCCATACTCCTTTGTCCCATTGACATACTTTAAAATTCTTTTCGTTGCTTGCCAATGTGTCTCCTTGGGTGTCTCCATGAACCTCGACACTAAACTCACTACATACGTTATATCAGGCCTAGTTGTGGTCAAATACATTAGGCTTCCCACCATGCTCTTGTATAATGTCGGATTGACATTGTTGCTGCAATCTTCCTTGCTCAACTTCAACCCCATGATGGTTGGAGTTGGTGATGGCTTGTTGTTTTGCACATTAAACCTCTCCAATATTTCTGCTACATACTTTGCTTGAGAAATAAAAATTCCATTTTCATTTTTCTTTACTTCTATGCCCAAAAAATATCTTAACAACCCCAAGTCAATCATTTCAAACTCACTTTTCATGACTGCTTTGAAATCAGCGATGAGAAAATCATCACTTCCTATAAAAATCATATCATCTACATACAAAATGACAATAAGAATCTTACCGTCATTTTCTTTGATGTAAACTGTAGGTTCACTGTCACATTTGTCGAACCCATTGTCCATCAAGTATGCATCTATCCTGCTATACCATGCATGCAGTGCTTGCTTCAGCCCATAGAGAGCTTTCCACAACCTACACAACTTGTTTTCTTGGCCTTCTACTTCATACCCAAGAGGTTGCGCAACATACCACTCCTATTTCAGCACTCCATTCAAGAACGCTAACTTTATGTCCATCTGATAGACTTTCCATTTCTGTTGTGCTACAATTGACAAAATTGTATGCACTATCTCCATCCTCGTGACTGGCACAAATGTTTCCACATAGTCTCTTCCATGTTGTTGCTTGTAACCTTTCATAACAAGTCTTGCATTGTCCCTTTCAATCTTTCCTTCAGCATTTCTCTTGGTCTTATAGACCCACTTCACTCCAATGAATTCTTTACCTTGTTGAAGGTCCACTAACTCCCATGTGTCATTCTTTTCTATTGCACTTATCTCTTCATTCATTGTCGCAACCCATTTCTCTTCCTTTATTGCATCTTCAAAATGGATTGGGTCATCTACATGACAAATAATGCAAATAAATAATTTAGACCAGTGTTTCTATCAGCTTCATCTTGCTGATATATTTCACTTATATTTCTGAATTTTGGTCTTCTTGGTGTGCTTGGAATTCCACTTGAACTCAAGGGAGTTTTTTATCCTTGTGGTGTTCTTGGAGAAGAACTTCTTTCATTTCTCAAGGCTGTTTCATTTCCAGCTTGTGGTGTACTCCGAGGTGCTTGTGTAGGTGGAGGAGGAGCCACTGTGGAGGAATTATTTGTTGTTGTGCATTCCTCTTGCTCTTTGTGAGACACACATGTCTTCACATTCGCTATCTTCTCTAAGCTTCCATCCCAATCTTCTTCTTCAATAAACTACACATCTCTGCTGATTATAACTTTCTTAGTAGATGGATTATAGAGTTTATGCCTTGGACTCATCACTGTATCCAACAAAGATACACTTCTCCCCCTTGCTGTCCAATTTCTTCCTTAGTTGATTTGTGACATGTGCATATGCCACACATCCAAATACTCTCATGTGAGTGACAAACTGCTTTGTTCCACTCCATGCTTATTCTGGAACCCTGTTCATAACAACTTTGGTTGGGCATCTATTCGAAATATACGCTGCACAATTGATAGCTTTAGCCCAATACTCATTTGGAAAAAAAATTTCCTTCAACATACTTCTGACCATGTCCATGATGGTCCTATTCTTCCTCTCTGCAACACCATTTTGTTGTGGTATCTACTTTGTGGTAAACTACTTGTGTATGCCATTCTCCTTACATAAACATAGGAAATATTTGGAGATATATTCTCCACCTCTGTCAGTTCTCAGCACTTTGGTGTAGTTCCCACTCTGCTTCTCAACAAGAGTTTTGAAGTGGTAGAACTGTTCAAACACTTCACTCTTCTGTTTCAAAAAATACACCCATTTCTTTCTTGTGTAATCATCTATGAATGTCAAAACATAATGGTTGCCAGCTAAAGATGGTGTTTGCATTAGTCCACACAAATCTGAGTGGAAAATCTCGAAGGGTGCCTTTGCCCTTATACTCTTCCCTGCTAGGAATACTTCTCTGTGTTGCTTGCCCAAGATGCATCCTTCACATAGGTTGTCTAGTTTTTCTATTAGTGGTAATAAATTTACCATGCCTTTTCTATGCAAGAGGTTCAAACCCCAAAAATTGAGATGTCCAAATCTCAAATGCCATAATCAGTTTTCATCTTTCACTTCTTCTTGAAAGACCTCTTGTGTGATTGTTGCTACCACACCTCCTTCCTTCAAGTCTGTTCTAAGCTTGAGGGGAAACATCCTATTCTTTGTCATGTGCACTTCTGCAATGACCCTTTTACTTGGAGGTATGTCCATGATAGTACACACATCATTCTTAAAAAACACATTGTAGCCCTTGTTCATGAGCTGTCCAATGCTTAGAAGGTTACATTTCAGGCGAGGTACATAATATACATCTGGCACAAATTTCTTTTCTTCCTTCCTTGTCAATATTGAAACTCTTCCTTTTCCCATGACAGAAACTTTGCTATCAGTCACTATTGTCACTTCAGACTTCACATTCTCATCAAGATTAGAAAACATTGCTATGTTTACAGTCATGCGGTTACTACAATCTGAGTCTAAGAACCATACATCATATTGTTTTTCTTGTGCTACATTACGTGTTATAAGCACATTACTCTGGTTCTTATCTTCTTTCGAAAAGTTTGCATTTTTCCTATTATTCATGTCATTTTGTTTCTTTCTACATTCATTGGCATAATGTACATACTTTTTATAATAATGACACTAGACTTGGGATTTGTCGTACCTTTTTCCATGTGCTTGACTCTGGCTTGAGCCTTCGCTTTGATTTTGGTTGCTGCCCCTTCCACATGTGTTTGTAGGGTTGCTTCTTCCACCTATGTGTGAGCTTCTTCCTCTTCCTTGGTAGTTTGATCTTCCTCATCCTCTACCTTGACCAAAATACATGTGTGTCTTGAATGCATGCTCCAATGAGGAGTTCACCATTCTTTTCAGTCTATGTTCATGAGACATCAGGGATGCACAAAGCTCATCCACTGAAAATATTGAGAGATCCTTTGTCTCTTCTATTGCCACTGCTATGACATAAAATCTTAAGGGTAGACCTCTCAAGATTTTCTCCACTATTCTTCTTTCCTCAAGTGTCTCTCCATGAGACCTTATCTAGGTAACCAACCCAATCACATGTGTGAAGAATGAGTTTATGTTATCAGACTCTTTCATACAGAGAGTTTCAAAGTCTCTCCTCAACATTTGTAACTTTGTTGTCTTCACCTTCTCCATGTCTTGATAGGCTATCTTGAGAATATCCCACGCCTCCTTAGACCTTGTTGATGCTACAATATTTGGGAATATACTCTCATGCACTACTTGAAAGAGATAGAAGAGGGCTTTGTTGTCCTTCTTCTTGTTATCTCTCAACACATCTCTTTCTGCTGCTATCAAAACAGCCAATGCTACTGCATTTGTTGGTTCTTGGAAACCTTGTTCCACCAGCTCCCATATATATTGTGAAGAAAATAGTGCTCTCATTGTAATGGCCCAATAATCATAATTTTTGCCATTAAGCTGTGTTATTTATGGATTAGTCAAGCTTGTGTTTATTGCTACCATTTTCACTATGTAAACAAATTTCTTACTGTGTAAAACTTTTCTTATTGCGTGAAAACTTTTTCACGAGAATAGTTCCAAAAAAATTTTCAAAACTCCTTTTAACTCCTCAATAAAAACACTATCTTTTTCTGAGATTTTAAATGCACTCTCACACTATGTTGGAAAATACTATGTTTGAAAATTAAGGACACGGGGAATAATGGTTTTCCCTCAACACACGGAGTTCACACATAGTTGCAAAATTCACTTAATCCATACTATAGAGTTGTAGAAATCAAATCATATGAATCCTCTTTTTAATACAGAGTGGCAAAGATTCTAGAACTATATAGCAACTAACCAAACTTTATAATAAAACTTCAACACATGAAATACATCATCATATGGAGGTTGTGGCTCTTTCACAAGTAAAACAAGACTTCTTACTTGAATTTATATTTATGAGGATTGCTGAGTAACACATAGTAAAAACTGTTTTCACACACCCACCAAAATTCGCTCCAGGATTTTCTCCACTTGTCTTTCAAACTTACATCTACCACATTACACAACACTCTCTTTTCTTACTTGCTCATTCACTTCTTAAATGTCTTGCATGAACTAAGCAAGACTTGCCGATTAAATATTTTTCCATGCACATTTAATAACCATGCATTAAATTCTTATTTGAATTTGATTATTTAACTCTGTTGCCAAATGGGTAATAACCAGGAACATTTGGAAATGTTAGCAGCTACCTATGTTATAGGTAATTCCTCTAACACAAGGCAGGTCATTCGAGGATGGGAGAGGGATATCCAAACTGACCCAGAGGATAATGAGGCAGAAGCAGACATTTTGGATTTCATTCAAGATCCGGGAAACACGAGGGGACGCCTCACCTTGTTCAATCAGATTGTCCATACATATTGGATAGTAAAATGCTTAATAGCGAAAGCCATGCAGAGCTTTCATCCAGTGCATACCCAAGCAGAAACAGTAAAGCAGGGGACAAGCATGCAGGCCCAGATTTTAGAAATTCAAGACCAACTACAGCACATAAAGATAACTCAATACCAAACGGTGGATAGAGTTAGTAGGCTGGATGATAAGGTGGGAAGGATAGAAAAAATCCTTCAACAGATTTTACAACAGCTACAGCAAACAGATATGCCGGGTACCAGTGCAAAAGACCCAGCCCCAGTTTCTTCCTCAGAAATATAACAGTATGCTTTTTAGAAAGATTGAACTCAATGATGTTTTAAATTTTGATGATATTACTGTTTAGAAACCAAACTATAAACTGCTTCAGGATAGTAAGTATAGGAATCATAGAACAGACAGCTCAGGAAAAGTTTAGGAGGATGAAACAATTTCAGTTTTGGACTGCTTATCATGCTTTTAGATGGTCAATAGACCTGGTTTCCTGCGGGCAGGTTGAGGCCAAGTTTTAACTGTTAAATTTTATATTTTGTAGCCTGCCTTTAAAAATATAAATAGAAAATGGAATGGACACACCGAATTTACAAAAAAAAAAAACTTGGGTAATAACTTGTCCTTCTGTTGCGGTAATTTCTGTTATATTTTTTCCGCCCCATCTTAAATCAGGGTTTTCGTTTTCGGAATTGGGTTATGGGGTTCACGGTCGTCTGTTCTTCAAGCAGACATACCGTCTCTCTTCACTATTTTTAGAATTGGGTTCTGTGGTTAGGTTTCCCATGTCCGTCAGGTAGACACGCCATCTCTATTCATTGGGTGTGCACTGGGTGTTTATATGCTGTTACTCATTCCCTCATAGTTCTCCCCTACCTGTTTGTGTTGCTCAATAGGCTCCTATCCACCATGGGGAAGCGTCATTCTGGTTCTGAGTCTGCTAAAGGAAAACAGAAGGCCCAGTCGGAGCCTACTCCTAAGAAGCGTGGTCGGAAATCTAACCAAGAGATTCTTGAGACCCTTGTTGCAAACTATGTTATGGGTAATACTTCTACTGTTCGCCAGGAATTCCGTGGCCGGGAACGGGACATTCAAACTGATCTTGAAGATAATGAAGCAGAAGCTGAGATCTTGGACTTCATAACTGACCCTGGCAATACCCGAGGCCGTCTCACTTTATTCCAACAGACTATCCATACGTACTAGATAGTCAAGTGCCTTATAGAAAAGGCTATACAGAGTCTCCCTCCCATCCAAGCTAAGACAGAATCAACAAAGATTGAACCTCGCCCTTTGGACATGCTTCAAGACATGCAGAACCAGCTGCAACATATCAAGATCACTCAGTATCAGGCAACTGATCGAATTAGCAGATTGGGCAATCGGGTAGGCCGTATGGAGAAGCAGCTCCAACAGCTACAGCAAGTTGATATGCCTGGGTCTACAGTGAAAGACCCAGCTCCAGTTTATTCATCTGATTGCTAGTTGTTTTCCTTATCATTCTTTTTGATGCAATTATTGGTCTTGTATGAACTTCTTTTATTTCATAAGTATGTTGATATTTCTGTAATAGGACAGATAGCTCATGTGGCTTATAGACGGATGAAACAATTTCAATTTTGGTTTTCTTTTCATGCTTTAAGGTCGCCAATAGACCTGGTTTCCTACGCGCAGGTTGAGGCCATAGACTGGATTTTATAATTTTGTAACCTGCCTTACATTTATAAATAGAAAATAGTGCGGTCCTACCAAATTCACATAAAAAAATAAAAAAATAAAAATAAACTTGTCCTTCTCTGCATCAACTTCTATGATGGAACTAGTGATAAAAAAGTTATTGATGGTGCTATAGAAGCTTGTTGTCAAGCATGGGACCTTGATGGAATATATTTACCATTTAGATGAAAAAGCCAAATTAATGAGTTTACCAGCAGATAAAGCATTCTACACTCTTTTAAACATTTGGAAAGGGGGCAAAGAAAAGGCACTGAACCGCAAGATCAAAAGGCTATTCACATAAGATGTGGACCAACTTCCAAAAGATAGAGGAGATGGCGAGAGTCTACACGACTCCAAGGATTGGACGAGAACAGCATTAAGAATCAATTTGTCCAAGACATGGAAAGTCATTGAAGAAGTTAATTCAGGTAATCCAATCGAAAATTTAGTGTGCTTACTGGCAAAAATAATTGTTCATTGCATTGATAATGAGATCGACAATGCATTAAAAAACCAATGCAATGAATGGGCAAAGAAGGGGATGGAAGCAAACATATACCGCACAGCTTTTATAACAGGAAAACTCAGGGGAGTGCGTGATCAGGTATACATATAACTAATTTATGCCGTATCCTATATATCTTGCCTGTTATTGTTACTGTGCATGAATGTTTGATTTGTAAATATTAAATGGCGAGCAATGTCCATACTGCTGCATAGCAGCACGTGGTATGTAAGCCTTCAAGCTTAGGGGTATGGTATATAAGCCGGGCATGGTATATAAGCTGCCAGATTCTAATACCACGCACAGCAGCATTACATGCAGCGTGGATATTAGCTGCATAAATTCTCTAGGCATGGCCGATGACTTTCTTTATTTCATTTTTCTGTAGATCGGCCAAGACAACATTGAAGTTTAGAGCATCTATCTAGAGGGATTAATGGCTATCAGACACCATTATAAAGTGTGAGTATGACATTGTCTTATTATTTCATTGGTATATTTATGTGCAAGTATCTTGATTTATTTGGATTTGAATTCTCAGATCTTTGTAAAATAGAGATGAAATATAACTATACATAGCTTTAAAATCTCTGTAAAATAACGATGAAATATAACTCTTCATAACCTTAAAAATATATAAAAATTATATATGATAATAAAAATAATATTGGTTTGGAGAATGGTTGTATTGGTTAAATTCTTTTATGAGTAATATGATGACAAAAATGTTAATGTAATGAATATTGTTATATTATTCCTACTCTCAGATTTTCGTTTTTAGAAAATGAATATTATTACACAATATTTTAAATAATAAAGATAAAGATTTATAAATAATTTTGTGGGTATAGTTTAATCCGTGATCGCTACATGTAAAGATTCTAAGTTGTTAATTCACTATTATTCTGTTATAAAAGTTATATGTAAAACAAGAGATTCTAAATTTTTAATTAATATTTTTTTATTATGAAATCATAAATTTATTTTCATTTTAAAAATTAAAAATTAAAAAAAAATCATTAAAATTTATAATAATATTATAAAAAAATTATTTATTCACATTATTTAATCTTTTAAGGAGAAAAATTGATCAGTATTGTTATAAAAAAATATTTATTATTTTGAGCGAAAAAATTGATCAGTATTGTTAACTTGTATAGGTCTATTAAAACTGTATTGAATTTTGTCCATATATGCCATCAGATTTTTAATATGAATTAAAATATTTTTGTATTGAATTTTGTCCATATATGTCATCATATTTTTAAAATCCCAAGATATGAATTGAAATATTTTATTTTATTTAGAAAATATATTTTTTCAAAAAAACGAAATTTAACTTTCTTTACTTGATGAAATTAAATTAAAAATTATAATAACTTTATAATAGCTTTAAAACCGTTTATTTATTCTGGGTAGATAGATTTGAGAAAAATGGATCAGTATGGTTAACTTGTAATTTTACTATATAATATGACTGTCAGAATTATAGAATTTTGTCAATATTTTTTATCGCATTATAATTTGGTATTCTAATCTTTTAATTACAATATTATTTATTTTAAAAATAATGTTTATTTTCTAATTTTATAATCTTATCTATAGTAGGTTTAAGACCAATGACAAAAATTAAAAAATTGCGTTTGTTTTTATCAAATTAAATAATCTTTTCTATCGTCGTTCACGGACATCGCAGGAAAGCATCTGTTCATAGTTAACTTATTTTGAAAAAAGGAACAAAATAAAATAAAAAATTATAAAATAATACTTAATTTATGTATTTTTATATAATTAGAGTCAAATAATACTTCAGTTATATAAAAATAAATTAGGACATTGATTAAGCGTTGATATTTAAGGTTATCCATGCACATATAAGAGAATTTGATTTAGGATTTCGGTTTGAGGGATGAGACATATGGGTCCGCTTTATGGTTCCCTATTAAAAGATAATTTTTAAAATTAATAAATGTATAAATATATTTGACTTTGTCAATTTTAAAAGTTTCTTAAAGCAATAATTTATAATTATTTTGTATAGCAAGGGTTAAATACATAACATATATTATTGGGAATTTTGCTTCTGTGATCCATAAAATGTGTAAGAAATTCTTTCATTGAAAATCACATGTAGAAATTTTTGCCAACGCGTTTTGAACCAGCGAGTGTGACTCAGGACATGATGGTTAAGATTAAGACCAAAAGTTAAGATTAAATTTAAGAAGTCGACGTGATGGTTTTACAGTCGAAGGATATAGATTTATGAGTCGATGATTATGGATTAAAGATTAACATGTGTTCATCATTAAGTAAATGATTTTTTATTTATTGTTTTAGATTAAGAAATTGGTTGGGAGGCGTAAGTGAATTGGGTTAAGGCTGAGATTTGAGGTTGACGATTAAAATTCAATCCTAAGGTATTATTTGAGGTAAAGATGTTGGATTTGTACAATACGTTTTTTCATTTTTTATTAAATACGTGTGTAAATTATCAAAATATCCAAAATTCTATTTTGATTGCATCTGTTTATTTTCCTTCTTTGATGTAGAGATGCAGGTTGTTATTTTGGTTTTTTTATTTCCCTCTTTTTCAATCAATATCAAAGTTTTCTTAAAATTAAATTTTAGTTGGAGATTTTTTTATTTATTTATTTATTTATTTATAATTGAGTAATATTTATTTCTTTAAAATGTAATTATTCTATGAATGATTGTGAATTTCTTGGATTTAAGATATAATTAAAATAACTCTTAATTTATTGTTTAATTGAAATATTTTCTCAATGAATTGATTGATTGATAATATATTATTTTTTATTTTTATCTTAGATGAATATTTCATATATTTATATTTGTATTTAATATAATATAAAATATAATTTTGAGTGTGAATATCTTTATTAGTCCCTGCCGCCTGCGGCATGGTAGGGACTATTGTAATCGAAATTTTTTTAGTCATTAGTTCCTGCTGCAAAACCAAAGCTCATTTTATGTTTTAGCCAAAGTTTTAAAGAAAGTCAGAAGCGAATATTCTTTTTCATCCAATTAAATAGTTTGTCGTCTTATTTGGCCTCATATCGAGGCTATACGGATATATTATGTAAAATCAACATTGTTATATGCTATGTTATATTATAAATTCAATATCACTGTTCTCAAACCTGGGTAATGGTAACATTAATCCCGGAGCATTTAATGTTTGAAATAATACTGAGTATAACAAACATACGACTATCTCATTTTGAAATGAACATATATATATGTATGTCCTTCATTTAAGACAACTAGCTATATCATATATAGGACAGGTGGTTTGCATGAAAGATGCAAGTGGCGAAGCCGCCTGTCAATGAAATAGGCTTGTTTTCTCCACCGGGCTTTGAAGAAGAATCAAAGCTTAACAGAGACTGGTATAGCGAAAACACTTATTCCTCTAGTTATTGCAATCTGCTTATTCCTCTCTCAATATTGCAACAGATTGCAATATTCCTGCAACACTTATTCCTCAGGCAAGCTGCGAGTTGCAATGGAGTTGGAGAGCTGGGATGATCTCACCATGCCAATAGCCCAGGTACAAACTTCATTGATGTAAACCCTTGTTTGTGTTACAGAAGGTGTCTTGAAGTCATGGTGATTATAAAAACCTATCAACGAGTTCGATTTACAATCCCTTCGTTACTGCTACCTCCAGCGATCTTCTAACTCTAAACGAGTATCAAAATATGTTAAGTTTATATTATTAACATAAATGTTGTAGAAGGAACTAGAAAAAAGCAGAAATTTTATCTATTTACAAATACTTCCCACATAATTAATTGACGATTTGTAAAATGGAATACACCATGAGTTATCACTGACTGAAAGGTTGCCAGAATGAAGCAAGTTGACCAAGATTTGCCATGCAAAGTGACATTAAATTTGCACATAGAGGATGTAAACAAAACTTACAATTTTGAAATCTTCAGAAACACACTAAAATGCAAATTGATAGCACAATAAATATTGGAAATGGAATGGTTTTCTTCATCAGGATTAAATCAGTTTCTTACTGTCTCATAGTAAGGGCATTGGCTTATTGTAAAACATCTGATTAGCATTATATTCTGTTGTAGTTTGTTCCACCCAGTCACCAGAATGTTGTTTTGGATATTTATGGACTCGTGACATCGTTAAAGGTTTCCTTAGTAGGAGTTTTTAACATGTAATGAAATGGTGGGAGTAAAAAAGCTTCTCACTACATTCATAAAAGTTATATGCATTTTATTTCACATGTTATGAATTTTTTTCATGTTCGTACAGGTACCATCACAATTGTATCAACTAGTAGTAGACATTGCCCGTAACCACAATATATTATCTTCACTGTGCAATCAAACTCCTAGGCAAAACTGATTTGTTTGATATTTCCTTTGACAACACCTATTACATTTCGCTAACTAGTTTCATTTGGTACTGGTCACAGTGCATCAATCGGTCTTCTGATGTATTTAAATGTATACATATGAAGTAATAATTTAAATGGATAGGATAACTTAGATTGGCAGTGAATACCTGGTGCTGTTACCCCCCCCCCCTCCCCTTTCGGCATCCTGCCTGAGTGCGGGTTCTTTTGCTCGGTGCTTTTGCTCTGCTGCCGTTACTCGCAGCCTTCGACATCCTCCCGTCTAGCGAGTTCCGAGCATTGTATGGATTCCCTTAGACACTTCTTGTCCGAATAATAAATGGTTGTTCAAAATCAGAGCCAACAACCTCTCAGGTTAGAAAAATTCCACCCACAAGTTTTTTCTACATGATATGGTATAACAATGGCGAACAGAAAAGCAAAATTCCACCCACAATTTTTTTCTACATGATATGGTATAACAATGGCGAACAAAGGATTATTCACATCGGAAACAAGAGAACCAACCGTCACTAAGTCTTCCATAAAATATTCAGGACCTGAATTTGAAGTCATGGTGATTATAAAAACGTGTCAACGAGTTCAATTTACAATACCTGCATTACTGCTACCTCCGGGGATCTCCTTGTGCTCTAACTCTAAACTAGTATTAGACGTTTGAATCAACACGGTTCGGTTTCCTCAATCCTAAAAGCCGATGATCCAGAAAGCTCAACCGCAACTACTTGACAGCATGCAAGAACCACTTGGCAGTTCCGTTTATGTTTTTAATATAACTTTATTTATCACTTTATTGCATTTTTTTTAATTTTTAATTAGAATTTTTATTTTTAATTTAAATATATTAATTTTTTTATTAATCAGGTCACCATGAATGTTAAGTTAACACCTTGTCTAGTGAACACCACATCGTTGCTTCTTTGAAGCTATATCTTAGGTATAGTTAATTTTGTTAACCAATATTATTGGTAGGTAACTTCTTGGATGCTTTTTTATCCTATGGGACCCGTATTCAGAGGGCAGGAAGTGAATTTTGTAGCTGTAGCCACAAATTTTTTTATCTTGATATCTCTCATGTTCCTCCTTTTCGCCCCCTAATTTATTATCAAGTTGGGCATTGAAAAAAATGAAAAATGATTTGGACGCCAACTTTGAAGACATAATAAATATTTGGCCAGACGATTCATGCACGTCCTTGATGTTGAAATTTCTGTAATAAAAACCAGCGTTGTTTAACATTTAAAAAAAGAACAAATTAAGGCCATCAACAATATGTTTGCAGAAATAGAGGATTCCGCTGTGGACACCTAAGCTGAACGAGGATAAAAAATATCATAATCTTTGTATTCAAGATTGATCATAGATTATACCGGGCCATACACAATATTGAGTTCGATATTTTTAGTGAAGCTGATAATTAGAAAAGTGAAATTGAAATAATCAATTACGGCCATCTGTAATACAAGCTGGGGTTTTCTCCATAGATGTGTGCAATTAAAGCTGGGGTTTTGTCCATAAATGTGTGCAATTAACGATCATCCAACAGTGGCCCCACCTGGTAGTGTGAAGAACCTGGATTCCAATCATCTTTGGCAAATACATTTCCTGGGGTTCGCAGAAGTAATTAAATATACTCAACCGGGTGTCTCTGACTATTCAAGTCTGTCATGAGCACTGCCAACTGCTACAGTGATAAAGTTGAGGAAGTTGTTTTTTTATTAGCGTAATCTAATTCCACTTTTTGGTATTTTTTTTTATCAATGCCATTTATAACTTATTGACTTGGTCAAAGTGGTTGGCAACTTAGGAGGATGAGGCCCCAACAAAAATCCAAAAAACTACTCTTAATCGTCTGCCACCCAGTAAAATGATTCTAGATTATTGGAAAAAGTTGTATTCAAACATAGAGACTAATTTTGCAAACATCTACAGTAAAATGATTCTCGATGATTGAAAAAAAAAAGTTTTATTCAAACACAAAGACTAATTTTGCAAACATCAGAAGGATAATTTTGCAAGCATAGATAGTAAAATGATAATTTTTGAAGCATAGGCAGTAAAATGATTCTCGATAATTGGAAAAAGAAAAATTTTTATTCAAACACAAAGACTAATTTTGCAAACATCAAAAGAATAATTTTGCAAGCATCAACACTAAAATAATAATTTTTTAGCATGGGCAGTAAAATGATTCTCACTGACTGGAAAAAGAAAAAATTTTATTCAAACACAAATAGTTGAGATGGTTCTATTACAGGATGCAAAACTATCCAGCTGTTCATATTGTTTTAGTTAGGTGTCACTTGATTCAAAACTGGGATGCAAAACTACGTAGCAGTTCAAAACTATCACATTTGATTCTATTGTTTTGTTAGGTGTCGTAGTTAGTTTAGTTTTACTTTAGTCGAATTTCAGTGTCAATTGTTTTATTTTAAATTTAAATATTGATGAGAGCAATCTTTGCTCCACCATTTCTTAATTTTTTTGTCAACTATTTTGCATCATTTGCATTCATGTATATTTTCCTTAATTCATTAGCAACTGGAACAACTCCTTTATGCCTCCGGAATTTACAAGTTTAAAAACTCCATTTTCCACGATCAAGAAAGTTGTTAATAACAACATATCTCATGCTTTTAGAAGTTTAAAAACTCCATTTTCCACGATCAAGAAAGTTGTTAATAACAACATATCTCATGCTTTTGTTAATAACAACATATTCTATGCTTCTGTTGCACATTACAAGAATGATGGAGTTTCATTTAAGTAACTCCGTATTTTGCTGTACCAGGTAGATTATGGACTGTAGAAATGTAGAAGCTAACCGTTGCTGCGTGATCTGGAGAGTTGATTGTTGGATAAGAGTTGATTTCAAGCTGTCATCCAGAGTTTGTCTCACACTCCAGGATTCAGTGATTCGAGTAACGTGGAGACCAGACTTAATCATTTCATCGAGGCTCGAACTGTCGACCTCAGGCTTTGGCGTCCTGCAAGTTTGGCAAAGACAATCATTTCTGTAAATCGTGCGGTGAGCGTCTCACTTCCAAGTGCAGTTTAGTTAGAAGTGGTCGGAAACTTGCACTCTCTGCTCGGGCAGGTCAGGAGGCTACAAATTAATTGACGAGGATGAGATTTACGCGTTTGTGTAAATTCCCCTTTCGAATTGATGCCCCCTTCGAA
The DNA here is from genome assembly GCA_034641835.2 of Pinus albicaulis. NCBI lineage: Eukaryota > Viridiplantae > Streptophyta > Pinopsida > Pinales > Pinaceae > Pinus > Pinus albicaulis. The sequence goes on along the minus strand of CM076575.1, from coordinate 601,204,413 downwards.
TTGATGAAATTGACGATGCAATTGGGATGTTTTCCAGTGATCGTGTTTGTGTATTAAGGAATTCACGACTCTAGTATATGCTTCCATGATGATGAAAATTGGGTGTGTATGTGAGATTTCATCTTGTTATCAGGAGTGATCAGTGTGAGCTGAGCAGAGGAGTCTGCCTCAGCAGAAATCCTCTTCCTCGCGTTCTCTTCAGCTGAGGAAAAGCAGAAGTGCCAGGTCGATTGGCGACCAGAGTGGAATTTAGGAGAAGCTGCCTGCGTGCCTAAATTACGGTGAGTGGAATGATCTCAAAGTGATCTGTCAACAGAGTAGTTAGCTATTTTTTAAGGTGAGCAGCTTATAGAGCCACCACTGTAACAAGAGGAGATTGACTCAATAGCGAGTCTAAGAGAGCCAAAGTGAGGAAGCAGCATGGTTCAACGAAAGTGTACTTATTCGACTTGGAAATTTGATCGCAGCTAGAAGTGCGTCTGATATTATGCTTACTGAGTCAGGGTTGAGTGTTATTATTAGTGTTGTTTTAACAAGTCGGGCAATCTTTCAGAGAATGACGAATTACATGATATATGTTGTCTCAATCACTATTCGTATTGTGTTGGGTTTCATGCTTATTGCTTTGATATGGCGATTCTAATTTTCTCCATTTATGGTTTTGATCATAGCTATTCTAAACGATGGTACAATTATGACCATTTGGAAGGATCGCGTCAAGCCATCTCCTTAGCCTGATAGCTGGAGATTGAAGGATTTTTTTTGCAACTGGAGTTGTTTTGGGAACATAACTTGCAGTAATAACGGTGATATTTTTCTGGGCTATAGATAGGAGCTGTTTACATTTCTTTGATCATCATTTTACTAAATGCAATGAGGAGTTGCGACTACAGCTTGAAATCAGGGAGAACGCAACAAGAGGAGATCATCCATATGAGCCAGTGGGGTGTGTACTCAGTAAAGAGTCTTAGTGACTTCGTGCTTGGAGAAGAACCGATGGACGTGGGTCTTTGGGTCAGTGAGCGGTGTGTATGTTCTCTAAAAACCATGTGTGTGTTGGGTTCTTCTAACCAGAATCTCATCACGATGCAATTGATAGTTTATGTGAAAAGAAGAAATTTATGATCCTCTTAAAATTGTACGTCATTTGAAAAATACACTAAGGACAACGAGAGTGTTCTCTTTTGAAGTACCATATCGAAGAAGTTTGTATGGTCGGTAAATGATATTTTCTTTCATATCTCATGCTTGTGTCTATAACAAAGATAGAATTGTTTCCCACCTCGAGACTCCAATTAGTACTTCTTATTGGAGCCTGCGAGTGCCAATGAGACCGTTCATCATGGAGCGCAACGAATATTGACATGAGACCATTGGCTGCTGCAGTGCATCGATGATAATGAGAAGTTTGCTGGTGCTCGACTACTGTCCCTACTTGTGAAGTCAGATCAACTTCCCTTAGAGAAGTTGAGGGTGATCGAAATAATGCCAGGCGTGTTTTGAAGGCTGATTGAGGACGATTGTGAAGGCCAAATTGCTGCTCAGAGGTCGTGATATGGGCGAAGTTGTTAATATTGTTTGTGGGGAAAAGAGAAATTGTTGCGAGCATGGAGTCAGATACAGTACAGGGTGTTACTGTATATTCCGTTTTTTTATGGCCAGAGGGTGGACGAGGCCACTGAGAAGGGTCAAGTCCTCAAATGCTGGTTTCAATATGCTGTCAACATAGGTGTTAGAGTGTTGGACTCACAAATATTTGCAAGAAAGGAGTCAATGTTGCTCGAACCTTGTGGAGAATTTGATGGAAATGTTGCCATGTCAGAGAAGGGAATTCATCTAACCATTACATACAATCTGGAGTACACATTTCACACAAGAGAAGAGTTGTGTGAGGAGGATCCTAGCACTGCCTGCCTACCTAGAAGAGAAACTATGCTGCCTACTACTCACTTTGAGGAGGAGCCTTGCGCTACCTGCCTACTTATCTGCATTGCCACTAGCGCTGGCATGTGAAGAGGAGCGTTGCCTTGCAATGCCTACCTACTTATCTTCACTGCCACTATTGCTAGTGTGTGAGGAGCGTTGCTTTGTGTTGCCTGCCTAATTATTTGCACTGCCACTATTGCTAGCATGTGAGGAGGAGTGTTGCCTTGCACTACCTGCCTACTTATCTACACTGCCACTATTGCTAGCGTGTGAGGAGGAGAATTGCCTCGTGCTTCCTGCCCACTTACCTAGAGGAGAAATCTACGTTGCCTACCTGAGCTCTGTTGGAGCGCCGAGTCATTGATCGTTGCCCTCTGCGTGGAGAGGAGATCTGCATGGAGCATGAATAGAAGTGAGCAGCACAATCATAACCAACAACTACAATAACAATGACAATCAGAGTCAAAGTTACGGAGGACGATCTATTAGGACCAAGAAAATATTTGTAGGGGGATTTCCAGCCAATCTAACCAAAGAAGATTTCAAGATATTTGTTAATGCATGCTTGGGTAATTTGGATTTGTTTTTTAATGATGAAATTATTTTGGAACAAAAAATAATATATATATTGAGATTAGTAACCTCAATATGAAGTTATTTTTGTTAGGATTGACTACTCTAACAAATGACAGGTTAAGGATGGAGTTCCAAGTTTTAATTGACAAAGCAAAAGATGCCCGAGATGTGAACATTTAAAAATATGATGTAAAGGAGCAGGGACAACATTTAAAGAATGATGGACAACGAAAGTGAAAATCAAGTTTGTGTGAGTTTTTGGAATAGAATCATGATCATGGTATATTATGAGTCACAATTTGTAGTTAGAGCAAATCTACATGTCATTTATTGTATGTACGTGCTGTAAGACCCAGAGAGGCATGCATATTGTTTGTTATATGTTCACTCTATCTAAGAGTTTAAACACCATGGAAGAGTGTTTCATGTGGGATGGATACACTTGGGTGGGCCATAGCCATATTGGTTTTAGACTCCATGAGGTGAAATTTTATATCTAGTGGGAGTTCATCGAGAGGTTGGATGAACCATGTATGTGAAGGACTTCCTAGTATATTGGTGGTTGGGAACCCATGCATTTCGGTAGATGGTTGTTCCTTTGTATGGACATCAACAATAACATGAACAAGATACAAAATGTACTTACCAAACAGAACCAGTGTAATTACCAAACATGACCATATGTAGATTTTGCAGATGGATATTGAGACAAGTAATAATTAAGGGGGTGTGTTGGAATGTGTAATTCCTACTTGTCTTCAGTTGCGACTTTCTATGTATAGAGTGTGTTCCTATTCCATAGGTTAGCTAAAACCTAAGTTCCTAGTTTGGTGTGAGGTTGAGATATTCTGTCAACCAACTTATTCTGCATCCAAGATAGCTTTCCTATCTTGAGACTATACCACATGTATATATGTAACTTTATTTGATTAATGGAACATAGTGTGTATCTCAGTTCTTATCTCATTGGAATAACCATCATATGTTAAGGTCATCCCTACAGTTGGTTTATTATAAAGAATATTTTGTACAACCAGCTATCATGAATTAAACTTCTCACATAGCTCAATAATTCCTCCGTTGATTAGGGTACTACATTTTTATTTTGTTAATGGATAATTTGGTATATTGGAAATATATAGAGAATGGTTGACATGTGTCGGTCATTGTGACTAGTAGGTGGTGCATTGTCCACCATCAGATCTTTCCGAAATAATCCAATGCTCTAGGTTCTTTCAGTAGGAGTTAGGGTAACTAACCCTAGCCTGGTTCCCGTCGCAACTTCTCATCTGTATCCTTCTCTGTCGTCAGCATGCTCTCTGCAATTTTGATATCCATCTAAGAATTTCTTCATCACCTTCCATACAAGTACAAAGAATAGAGGTTTTCAACTCATATGAGAAATTAACAGAGGTTTAGAGTTTTATTTTACTTTTTACAGAAGCCACTCTCGACCCTTACGTGTTACAACTACCTACAAATGGGTGTGGTAGCAACAACTATTTCCCAAAGGCTTTGGCCTCTCCTCCAAGGGTTTACGCCAGCTTTCACAAGTGCTCTAATTTTTCACTTCAATTTTATTTATGCTTTATTTGGTTTCCATTTGAGTTTCATTATTATGCTGCTTACTTCGATAATGTTGGTTACGCTAATCCCCTTGTATTGCATTGCCACATGTTATGTCATGAATTTTCGGTGTTAATTTTTCAATTTTCAGGTTGTTTCCTAGGGGCTTCATAGTTAACAATACTCCTCTATATTTGGACATACAAATTCCAGTTCTCATATCTGGTTTATTGTCCAACCTCCCTCCTTATAGAATGGTTCTTTTATATGGCATATTTGAGTTCCACCAGTCATTAACTCATATTGTGAGCTCCTTGGATTGTCATTCAAATATATTGTCGATTCCAAGTTTTATCTACATTCTAAAATCAGAAATAGTTACTTATATAAAGGGTTATTTGTATTTTTTGTTGGATGAGTAGTTTTCTTCTTGGATTTTACGCCCATGATTTTATATTGGGTTTTTGCCCCTCAATGGTTTTTATTTTAAAAGTTGAATCTATTATATGTAATGAACTTCCATGGGAAATCTAGGTTTTCTCGACATGTAAAAGGAATTAATCAGTACTCGGCTTACAAACTACCATGAGTTATTTTGGGCTTTTCCTATTACATTTTTATTGATATTTTTTAGTAAGAGAAAGGTTTTTGGCTTTTAAATTCAACCGCTAGTGTGGCACCTCTGTATTGATTTAGCACTTCAATTTTTTAGTGATTTAAAGGTTGTATCAATATGATGATTCTTTATTATTCTGGTCTACACAGTATATTTTATTTTCTATAATGATGGAAAATATCACAATGTGTTTTTTTTTTTTTTTTTCATAACCCAAATTTTTTTGTTTTGTTTCCATATTTTAATTCTTCATGTTTATAACTTTATTTATGGATATTCTAGCAAAATCAGAGTCTCGCTCTTGGGAAATCCGATTTGGATGCACAGGCATGACTCTCCTTAACAAAGAGCAGATTCTGCCTCCTTAACTCAATTTTGGAAGGCCTAACCGCCTTATAATGGTTACTACAAGATCCAAGTAACTCTCCACAACATTGAGTAATCCTCCTCCCTATGAACATCCTCTTCAGGGATTTGCTTAGCTCATTTTAATTCCATTTTCTTGGGATGGATAATTTTTTTTCTCTTAACCACCTAGAAGCCAAGATATTTGTACAAATCATTCTTGTTTTATTAACTAATCCAAATTAACATTTTGTTTTTTTTAAACAAAGTAATAATATTTAAGTATGAGGTGTTTCCGCAGTGTATTATATTAGATATCATTTTTCCGATTCAACAGTGTTAAGTAAGTCATTCATCTATGACCATTTTCATGAGAAGTAGTCATAACAGATTAATTTCTCATTATTTTTTAATAGTCCACTTAGCACTCGTTGCATTGGGTGATGTTCACAGGGGTGAAGAAGTGGGATTGAAACTAGTGAAATGAATTAGATAGCGTCAATCATCACTTTTGGGGCTTCCACTGGGTAAGTAGGACTTCTTAGGAGGTTACCCATCTAAGAAATCTTCTGGCTCAAGTGCGCTTAACTATGGAGTTTTTCCCCAAAATCAAGCCCACTTAGCTTGCTACCCCATTTGAAAAACCTTAGCAAATATTGTGCTTCATGAACCATCCAAGTATAGCTCTCTTTACTCTTTGTATTTAAGTATGACGGGTTTCCGTAGTGCATTATATTAGATATCATTATTTGGATTCAACTGCGTTAAGTAAGTCATTCATATATGACCATTTCCATGAGAGGTAGTCGTAACTGACTAATTTCGCATGATTTTTGAATAGTCCACTTAACACTCATTGCATTGGGTGATTCTCATAGGGGTGAAGAAGTGGGATTGAAACTAGTGAAATGAATCACATAGCGTCAATCATCACTTCTGGGGCTTGTACCCGGTAACCAGGACTTCCTAGGAGGTCACCCATCCCAGAAATCCTCTGGCTCAAGCATGCTTAACTTTGGATTTTTTCCCCACAATTAAGCCCAATTAGCTTGCTACCCCATTTTCCAAACCTTAGCAAGTATTGTGCCTCATGAACCATCCATGTAGAGCTCCATTTACTCTTTGTATTTAAGTATGAGGGGTTTCTGCTGTGAATTATATTAGATAACATTTTTGAGATTCAACTACAATAAGTAAGTCATTCATCTATGACCATTTCCATGAGAGGTAGTCGTAACTGACTAATTTCTCATGATATTTGAATAGTTCACTTAGCACTCATTGCATTGGGTGATGCTCATAGGGGTGAAGAAGTGGGATTGAAAGTAGTGAAATGAATCACATAGCATCAATCATCACTTCCAGGGCTTGCACCTGGTAACCAGGACTTCCCAAGAGGTCACCCATCCTAGAACTCCTCTGGCTCGAGCGCACTTAACTTTGGAGCTTTTCCCCACAATCAAGCCCACTTAGCTTGCTACCCGATTTGCAAAACCTTAGCAAGAATTGTGCCTCATGAACCATCCAAGTAGAGCTCCCTTTACTCTCATGGAAATGGTCATAGATGAATGACTTACTTAATGCAGTTGAATCCAAAAACTGATATCTAATATAATGCACTTCGGAAACCCCTCATACTTCAATAAAAATAGTAAATAGAGCTCTAGTTGGATGGTTCATGAGGCAAAATACTTGATAAGGTTTTGCAAATGGGGTTGCAAGCTAAGTGGGCTTGATTGTGAGGAAAAACTCCACAGTTAAGCGTGCTTGAGCTAGAGGATTTTTAGAATGGGTGACCTCCTAGGAAGTCTTGGTTACTACGTGGGTGAAAATGTGAATTTGGGTTACACTTTTTGCCCTTTTTTGACAAAAAAGTTTCATTTTTTTTGTTCTTCAACTTTCTGCAAGCTAAAAAAAAAATTATGTTTAGAATTTCATTTTGCGATAAAAGTAAAAGTTGTCAGAAAATTTATTAGTTTTATATTACTTATTTTTTGGAATTTTTTTATACACATTTGATATGTCAACTTAGTGTTTCTTTGAGTGTGTGTTTTTTAACAATCAAAGGATTCATAAGAAGTCATGTTAATATGCAATGGTGTATTCTTTCAAACTTTGTGTTTTTGAGAAACAAAATGTGCTACAACAATCTAGATAGAGTCTACTTTGGTTTCGTCATATTTACAAAGCCAACGTATGCATATCATAATTACCAGATTTTTTTGAACTAGTCCAATATGAAAAAACTGCATATTTTGAATATGTTTCATGATGCAAGAAATTTCTTAACATATAAGTTATAAACTAAAAATTTAAAAGCTACCCATTAGAGACGACCGACCAATGTAATTCACCATAATTTTTTCAATTTTTTTAGCAATGTATTTTGGAAGATACTGAATTATGATTTCACTGAATCATAATGACCTTCAGAAGTTGTTTGCACCTGTTTTGTTACAAAATTAATTAAAATTATTAAATATTTATGAAATTCCATAAAGTTGTATTTCCTAAAAGTAGATTCAATTCTAAAAATTCTTGTCTTGGTTCCGACAGTTAATTCAGAATGTTTCATGGAGTTTAATCAGTCCAAAGTTGAAGATACGTATTCAAAGCTTGGCTCTACATAATTTCTAATGCGTTAGTTCAATCGAACTCTTAAAAAAAGTTCGGTTGAATTGTTTTTTGCACTGACAACCCATCAAGTCTAACGACATAGAAGTTCGACTAAATTTTGTATAAAAGTTCGACCGAACTTTAACCCAATTTTCCATCGGCTGGAAAATACCACGGAGCCCCTCCAAAAAAACATTTCGCGGCAGTATAAATTTCCACAAAATCATTCATTATTTTCACATATTTTCACACATTTGGTCTGATTTTACAAAGTTCTTGGTCTGATTTTGCAAAGAATTGTTTTGGGTTTAAGGAATTTTCTTGGAGGTATATTCAAAGAAAATTTTTGCAAAGGATTGTTTTGGGTTTAAGGACTTTTCTTGGAGGTATGTGATACATTTTTTGGATGTTTTTTGGGCTTCATTGTTTTTGAAAGTATGGATTTGGGTATAATTTTCATTGTTTTTGAAGGTATGGATTTGGGCTTAATTTCTAAAGGACTCTTTTTAGGCTTAGTATTCAAAGAACATATTTTGGAAGTATTTTTTAAAGTGATATGTTTTTAGAGAATTTTTTTAAGTATCTTTTAAAGTGGCATTTTTTAAGAAGTTTGAATTAATTTTCAATGGAAATTTTTTGGAGGCATTTTTTGAAGTGATATTTTTTTAGAGTACATGTTTTGGGTTGAAGGAAATCTTTTATAATGATTTTTTAAAATGAGTTTTTGTCTAACTTTTTAAATGAATTTTTTTTGTAGGACTTGGAAATAAATATTTTGAGCTTCGCTTCACTTTTATAAGACATTTTTTTCTCAGATTTTTTAAAGTAATTTTTTTGGATTGAAGTATGTATTTTTTGAAAAAAAATTAAAATGAGTTGTTTTAAATTAAATCTTTTGTGACGTTTTTTTTAATTGAGCTTTTGTCTATAGTTTTGAAGGAAATTTTTTGAACTTCATACTCTATTATCAAGGGAACTTGAAGGAATTGTACGAGAAAATATAATTGAAAATGAGACCCTGAGGAACGTAGAGAAGAGACGAGACAATCTCACAAAAGAAAGATAGAAGCACTCTCAAATATTGTAGGGAAAAATCAACCTCAACTAGAAGTTGAAGCATGTAAATGTAAATATTATGAGTTTGATATATTTAAAATTTTGCTAGTGTAAAATGCGAAGCTTAATTTTTATTTGATGAACTAATTTGAAAAATATTTTGCAATGTAAATAGAGAGAGATATTCCTCCAAACATTGATGATGAGATACAAAATTTTGAAAGAGAAAGTGAAAGGGATATTGAAACAATGATTGAAGATGGTGAAAATGTTGAAATAAATTCAAGTGAAGAAATTGAATCACAAGGTGTATATATATATATATATATATATATATATATATATATATATATATATGTTGAACACATGCACATATTATTGAAATTATACATATAGTTATTAATTTAGTTATTTATTGAATATGTAAACTTATTATGTACTATTCATTCGAATATGTACAGATGAAATCAATGTCTATGATGAGATGTTACAAAATGTTGAGACACACACATATGGAGATAAAAGAGCTGACCATTATATACGGTATCATGTTAACCTCATTTTTCATGCATACTTCATAAAGGAAAATGTGACAGTTCAAGCCCAAATATTGAAAGGTATCCTATCATTAAGGAAATTAAAATAAACTATGACTTTATTGGATATTCGAAAATCAACCAAAGATAAAAAAAAATGAAGGAAAATGTGATACAAAATATAAATAGTGCTATAAATTCAATTAGAAGATCTAGACAGAAAAATGTTTCAGGTGTATGTAGAGAAATACATATGTCAGTGGTTTCATGAAGTACTAAAGAGAATCTCTTGGTAAAATCTATGGCACGAGAATTAGGAACCTCACGAAAAAACTTGCACAAACATCAGAAATTTCGGTTGCAAATAGATGTAAATGATGAATTCGCTTGTTGGAGAGCTATTTTTAGGCAACCATACAAAGATAGACTTGGAAAAAATGTTAAAAAAATAATATATGAATATTGGAAGAACAATTTGCGTGTTTCGCCAACTGCAAAGCATGTCATGCGAAGAAGAATAGCACGAAATCAGTACAAACAACATGAAAAACATTTATTGGAAACCACTCAGATAGAGTTGTTCATCAAGTTCAAAGAAGAGAATCATGAAATTCATGTGTCAATCAGTGCTTTTTTTCAACAAAAACCATGGTATTAAAACATATAATCGTACACAACACTTGTTGTCGTTATCATGTGGAATTTGAGTTATATTATGACATATTCCTTAATTTTGGTTGAACATTTTGGAAGGATTCACCTCCTCCTTCCACTATCCGTGATTTCATATCTCAAATTCTATGTGAAAGACAAATCGATGAACTATTTTACAAAAAGAAATGTGTTGGTGGTAAAAAATGCGATGATTGTGGAAATTTGACTAAATTTAAAAAAACATATCGTATTGATATAAATGATCAATCATTTTCCAACATGAAAGTGAAATGGAAGAGATATGAATATATACATACATCGATTCAAGGTGCAAATAGTGCTAAAAGAATTTAATTACGAGAAGAAGAAATTTTTGTGATAGACCTTTTGAGAAAGTTTGAGGCAATTCCCATAGAGCTCGATGGCAAGACTTGTAATTCAAAAAATCCCGTGAAGTTTTTCCACCAAGGACCATTTTGTGAGTAATTGATTTTGCAGAAAACTACACATTTCTCCACAAAAAGAAATTAAGAGTGAATACTATCGTTCTGACAAAGTCTCCATGCTCATCCATATTCTATATAGACATGCTGAAGAAACATCAATCATATAGAAAGAACCAGAGAAAATCGACATGTTATTAAAGAATATCACTTTTATATCAGTGATGATCGTACACATGATACATATTTTGTACAACATTGTTTTGGAAATATTTGTGACTCCTTGAAAAGTCGTGAATAACATTCAATGAACATTGGATATGGTTAGATGGATGTGCAAGTCAATTCAATTCTACACGATCACTCTTTTGGTTGTGTTGTCTTCATAAGAAAACCTGCATTAAACATTTTTGGAATTTCTTTGAGACTGGTCATGGAAAAGGAGAACATGACAGTGCAAGGGCATTCATAAAACGAGCACTTTGAAGATATCAAATGAACCCCTCTGCAAGCTGACTTGTGGATGCTAAAGAATTTGTTCAATGGTGCATCGTTGCTCTAAGCTATGAGACTAACCGATCAAGGGAAGTACGAAGGTACATTCAATTTTATTTGTATTGGATATCTAATTCTAAACAATGTACATTTATCACAATTTTAATATCTTTGATTGATTATCTTTGATTGTATTTTGATATCATATTTACATTCGTCTTTGAATTTTTCATATAAAGGTTTTTTTGGCATATTGAGATCGAAGAAGTAGATAGATCATTTGGAAATGATGTTGAAACAATAAAAGGGACTTGAAAATTGCATTCAATTAAAACAAAGTTGTGCAGAAATGTGTTTGCATTGGATAAAAGAAAATATTCTTGTTTTTTCCATGTTTGCATAGACAACACAGAATCCAATGACGTTTGTGAAAATAAAATGTATGTAAAAGATTGGAAACATACAGAGCTAAATACAAAGGGAAAAATGTTCATTGCAATGTTTGAAGAAATGTAATCAGAGGAGACTACAATATCATCTAATGGCGATCAAGTTTCTGATCTTGTTAAAGAAGGTAACATTTGAATTGCTTTCAAATGATAAAGATCTAGAAATAAATTTAATACATAAGTTTGCTAAGTTTGTTTTATTGTGCAGGAGATGTTTTTAATGTAATTTCACCTACTGAAAATGATGAAAATGTGAATTATTATTTGATGCGTTGCACTGAATGAAAAATGAAATTATTAGAAAACTATAATGATCACGAATTTCCATTTGAAAGAGGATCTATTATATTGAAAGGTTCTTTTTTCGGACAAACTAATCAAAGTGGGGATTTTTTTTACATTGAAGACTATGAACCTGATGTCATAAGTTGTCAATATAGTCACTTGGTGTGTGCAGCACGCATAAAGTTAATAGAGGTTCAATCAAAGAAAAAGACAAAAATTAAGAAATGGAAAATGTCAAAATCCAATCATGAACAGATTATTGAAGATGGAATTCCATTTGAATTTTTTTGATTGAAGTGCCCAACAATTTCTTCTCTTTGGGTTATGTTTTAGAACTTCCAGAACTCAACTAAAGATTGAGCGGCCTTGTTATGTTCTCTGTGCAAGTGTTTGCAAATGTACAAATTGTTTTTGTACATGCACACTAGGATCAACTGAAAGTAGCTTTTATATACATGCATTTATGAAAAATGTTGCATATATATATATATATGTTCTAGAATGCAATTAACTATTCAAGTAGTTTTACTATATGTGCATTGATGAAAAATGTTTCAAGTAATGAATATATATGCTCTACAATGAAATTTATCGAAGGTAGCTAAATTCTATACCCATTGATGAAAAGTAGCTTAATTCTATTAACATTGATGAAAAATGTTGAAGTACTGTATATATATGTTCTAGAAAGAAATTAACTATTAAAATAGCTTTTCTATGTGAATTGATGAAAAATGTTGAACATAGTCGATATATATGTTCTAGAATGGAATTAACTGAAAGTAGATTTTCTATAAATTTGCATTGATGATAAATACTAGATATATATACATTATAGATTGCATTTTTAAAAATTTATGATTGTTTTAAACACATCTAACAAGACCGAGAATGTTGTGATTGTTTATATATATATATATATATAGATATCAATATGTATTGTACTTCACAACATTACTTCACATGCCAAATGTACTTCAACTATCCAAAACTTAAGTTTTAAAAACAAAACAAATTATAGCACAACATTACTTCACATGCCAAATGTAGTTCAAAACCAAAGCATTAATTTATAGATCTCAACGTTACTAGTAGTTCAACTATCCAAAACTTAAGTTTTAAAAACCAAACAAATTATAACAAAACATTACTTCACATGCCAAATATACTTCAACCATCCAAAAATTAAGTTTTAAAAACATTATATATCACATTCAAATGTACCAAATGTATTTCACATAAAATATGTCCAAAATTTGTAGATCTCACTAGTATCAAGTATCAAGTTATATATATGACTGCATCTAGATAATATATAAAAAAAGTAAATTTAAGACTAGAAATATCAATCAAATCTAGAAATCATCCATCAAATACAGATGGATGTAGTGTCTTTCCCATCACAGTCTCAATCCGCAAGCTATCCTGCGAAGCATGGGGAACCTGTACACAATGCACGTACAAACATTAAAATTTGATGTTTTAAAATTGAGTGAGAATATATAGAACTTCATGTAAAAAATAAAATATAAAAAAAAATCATGCAATACCTCATGAGGTTCCCTCTCCATTTGTTGCTCATCAGCTACAACTTCCCCCATGGGAACATCTCCAATAGTAAACTGTACAATATATATATATATATATATATATATATATATATATATATATATATTAAAAAATTTCAAATGAAAATGCATATATATAAACTTATTTTCAATAATATTAAAAAAAAATAGACAACTCGTTTAAATGGTTGAAATGGTGTGGATATTCCAATCTCCATTGCTACAGTCCATGGAGAAAATAAATCCTCTATAGAAACCTAAAATTAAAAAATTTAATTCAAGTATAAAATAACTCAAGATCAAGATCTCAATTTATAATAAAACTTTTAAACTTCAATATCTAAATTATAAATTAAAAACATATATATTTAAAAGTGAAAAATCGAATAATTCTACAGGTGGATTTGGCACATCTCGTAAGAGAGGCTCCAAGAGAAATTTTCCACAAACCTAAAATTCAAAAAATATAAAATAACTCAAGGTATAGATATATCTCACTTTTTAAAGGAACTTTTTGAGGTGCTTTATATATAGCTTAAAAACATATAAGTTTTAAAAGTGAAAAATTTTCTATACTTGTTGTGAACCTGGCACATCTCCTAAGGAAGGAGAAGGTACCGCCATTCCAAAAACATCGGACAAAATCACAATCTTTTAAAAAGTTTTATTATATATGCATGAAAATGTACATGTGTGCACAATTATTTATTTAAAAAATATGTAGTTTAAAAAACACTAACATTTCCCAACATATCTTGTTGGTTAGACCCATCTTGATTGTTTAAACCTGAGGCTCTGAACGTGATATTAACATTTTCTTCATTCATCAAGCATGACAACTCGAAATGGTGTTAACATATAATAATACATTTTTTTTAGATTAATGTACATACAAATAAATGTATGTATATATATGTATTTATTACAAATTGTATGTATGTGTTAAAATAATTGAATCCTAACCATTAACACATATCGTTTTGATGCCCTCTTCCTCATGAAAAATTAGGTCATGCCAACCATTGTGACAATTCTTTGCATATGTTTCCAGATATTCAACACTCATGTTGTCAATCTCTTCATCTATATAATACACAAAATTGGCACATGCATTCTCACGTGCTCTTTGTTGATTTAGAAAAACATCGACTCCACCCAATCCACTATGAACATTGTCGATTATGGCATCCATTGCTTCTCGACTAATTTGAGACGTGGCTTCCATCTCTGACCACAAAGTTTCGACACGAATAGGTTGAGTAACAAATGGTGGCTCAGGACGAGGCAACTCAGCATCACGCCTAGCACCCCTACGGTCACACAATTGACCTTTCCCAGGACCGAAAAGTTCAGAGGGAATGTCATTGTAATTTGTTTTCATTTCCAAAAATAATTATGCATAAAATAATTTTGAAAATTAAAGTGGAACCTCATCGTTCCATGGGATTCTTCCATAAGCTGCAAGGTGCCTATCATATAAATAGTGAGCTATATCAGGGTGCTTGAAATATTTCACCTTCATCATCTTTCTTTTCGACCCTTCTTTGAAATTAAACATAGACTTTTCCATTGTTGTTGTGACTCTTTCTTTAACAACCTCCCATCTATCGGGTACCATCAATGTTTCCTTTCTTTTTCTCATGACATCCACAAAAGTATCTATGGTTGGCCCAAGCTTTTGGTACATATCTACTAGTTGGCCTAAATAATGTGTAACTATTTCCAAGCTTTGTCAACTCTCGGTAGGTAAAGTCAAAGACATGAGATATCTCTACAATTTTTCGTGAACATTTTGACACCTTTCTAAGGTGCATTGTTGCACATTTCCTTCCCACAGTATATGGGAATTTTCGGCCGGATATGTCGTGGTGGGTTGACAACCTTCTTCTTGAATGAAGCGTTCTGCCCTACATCTTTTTCGACCAAAATTCGGAGCATTTTCAACCTCTTCATCAATATATAAAATTTTTTATATTAGAAAAAACAAATGTAAACAAAATTGTGCAAATTGAATGAAAAAAATATTCAAATTGATGGAAACCTCTATGTGGTTGGCGAGCATCTTGCCCACCCTGAAACTGTTGAGAACCATAACAACCTTGCTGAGAACCAACACCACCATTTGTTGATTGGCCTCCGGGGGAATAAATATCACCACCTTCACGCAACCTGCTAGCACTTATTGATGGCCCTCTAAGGGGATTTGAACCACCAGCAACCTCTCGAGACGAGAGAGAAGCTTCATAAAAAAATATGAATTTATAATCAATTGAAAAATACATTCATACATATAAATACACGTACATATTCATTGATTAAATTGCATGAACCATACCATGACTAGGTGAACCATGGGCATGTTCTATGGATGGAATAGAGACCCTTCTCCTCTTAGCTCCTTAAAAATAAAAAAATGAAACTTATTAAAAACTAATTTAACTCACAAAGTTGATAAAAAATCAATTCCGTATGTACACACATGTATGGAGATTTAAGATTATATTTAAATACCATGAACATCCCTCAATCCCTGATCGCCCTCTCTCCTAGAGAAATTTTATTTTGTTGATCTTCGTCCTTCATCCTCCATGATATATATATCTACGGTGGGCATTTACAATTATTTTTTTAAATGAATAATTTAAAATAAATTCAAAATAAATTTTAGAAAATTAATGTAATTTAGTGTACACAAATTATGTAAAAAAACATCTTTCAAAACACTAATTGATGTGTGAAACTCAATTTAAGCAAAAAAAATTATAAAAATCATAATTTCACCAAATTGCGCTTTACATGGTGGGAGCACACTTGGTATAAAATTGAAAAAAGCACATTGTCATTAAAAAAGAAGTGAAACTCCATTTAAAAAAAACTTTGTTGAAGTTCCCGCATTTTAATTTTATAAAAATGTGAAGTTCACCAAGTTGCGCTTTACATGGTTTAGTGGGAGCACACTTGGTATATAATTGAAAAAAGCACATGGTCATTAAAAAATATGCATTTATAAGTACAAAACACACACACATCTGAGATATGTTACAATGTCCATCAATAAATTTTGAAGGAGTGTGTTTCAACACTAATTCATCTTTGAGAGAAGAATCTTGAATTTTTGAAGAAGAGCATCTCAAAACTAATTAATCTTTGAGAGATGAATCTTGAATTTTTTAAGAAGAGTGTCTCAAAACTAATTCATCTTTTGAGATATGAATCTTGCATTGGCATTGCCCCGTATAATTCTAATTCATCTATTAAATCATCTTTTAGAGATGAATCCTAAATTGGCATTGCCCCACGCAATAGATTAGCAGACATCTTATTCAGATTTGTACAACGTCTTCTACTAAAAAATTGAAATTGGCTAACAATATTGTTTTCTATCCCATTCAGTTCTTTTAACCTCTCCTTCTTAACTTGGTACACCCCATTCATTTGGTTGCACACATGTTCATAATTCGTAAAAACTGAAATTGCATTTAATACATACTCCATAGTTGTTCGCAAGCCTTCTATAAATCCAATATAATATGCCTCGTTGTTTGTTGTTCTTTCTGGCATATTCATTTTCCTTTGAACGAATTTGCTAGTCATAATATTAGAAGGCACATATGTAATCATTGCTTTCCCTGGATTGGGATAACAAGAAACTTCTATGCATAATTTCCATTTTTCAACCATATTTAATGGTTTTCTTATCACTAAAAAAAATAAAAAATAAAAAAATCAACAAAAATATATATTAAATTGACATTTATTGCAAATGCATGGGAGAAATGACACATGATCATTAAATTCATGGGAGAAATGCCTTAGAGTGGTAGTGGTTTATGGATATGAAAATGAAAAACTTCTATTTAGATCTATTACAGAGATATTTAGATCTATTACAGAGATTGACTGTAGGTGCATTTATTGGATATGTCACCTTTGAGAAAAGATAAGATCCAGAGGCTATCTGGCCCTTTACAGACTCTACCTTTAGAACTTGTAGAAGTTAACACTCAACAGACAGACTAAAATCCTATGGAAGCTCAAAATTCTATGCGAGTTCAGCCACTTTAGGTTCAATTTTTAGGCCTTAAAGCTTGAGAGAAATGACATTTACATGCTTTACAAAATTATTTTATTCACTTACAAAAAACATGCTTTAAAGTTAATGGGAGAAAGCCAACATGTCATGTACATGCTTTAAAAAATTTTCCCAAGAATTTATGGGAGATATGACACATGTACACAATTTGCATTAAAGTTGTTTAGGTTTATGGATATTAAAATGAAGAACTTCTATTTAGATCTGTTACAGAGAATGACTATAGGGGCATTTAATGGATATTTCACCTTTGAGAAAAGATGAGATCCAAAGGCTACCTGGCACTTTACAGACTCTGCCTATAGAACTTGTAGAAGTTAACACTACCTGTCCTAATTATACCCTATGAAGGGTGTAGAAAACCTGTGGAATCACTCACACTACTTTACGTAGACATAAGGGTGTTTAAGAATGCATGTGTTTTACATAGAATATTTTTCATTTTAAATTAAGAATCTATAATTTGAAACAATTACCTATATAAGGTTAAAACCTATGTTTTGTATTAAATCACTTTTGGTTTCAATGGGAAACTTTTATGGCTAATGTGTTTTTTATCGAAATGTGATACACCCCATTAAAATGGGAGATACATCAAAATGATTCCTATGGTGTAATAAAATAGCTTCAATTAGTTTAAAAACATAGATGCATAAATTCAATGAGCATAGTTTTGAGATATAAAACTCCAAAATGGAAGATTTGTTTGTGAACAAATATCAGTGGATGACTATGAATATATCTCATTCATTAAAAGGGATTTTTCTAGAAGGATGTCCACTAAGTTGTAAAGAATGGAAAGTATCACAGTTATATGTTAATCTGCATGTGTTTTACATTGAATATTTTTCATTTTAAATTAAGAATCTATTCAAGAAACAATTACCTATATAAGGTTAAAACCTATGTTTTGTATCAAATCACTTTTAGTTTCAATGGGAAACTTTTTGATCCAGGTGGATATTGGTGGCCACCCACCTATTCCACTTGGCCCCCCACCATTATCTCTTTCAGTTTTTCAGTTTCGGCATAACTTACTATTTTTAGCAGTTTTTCGGGTCCTGAACTTCTGGAGCCGTTTTGAGGCCCTAAACGACGTTTTTTGGGTATGAAAGCCAAAGTATCATATGCGTCAAACGGAGATAGTATGCCAAAGTTACGTCCCTGGGAAGTTGAAACACCAATTTACCCAAACGGGGCCCATAGTTTTGGCGCTTCATCTCCTAAGGTTAGGTTTTTGGATGTTTAGGGTTCTCCATTGTTTCTCAATAATAAATAGGCCCTCGAGCCTCATTGTAACTCAGTTCAGAGGCCTGTAGCCGCCACATCTCTTCTCATAGATAGCTACCAGTGCCCTAGCTAGTTTTATTTCCATTCTGTCTGTAAGCAAATTTCAGTTCTTTGATATTAATGAAATGAAGTGTTATTTCCGTTGCATCTCTATCTTTATGGTTATGTGTTTATTCTGTTGCGTTCCTGCATAAATCCGGATCAGTGGTATCAGAGCGGTCTGCTTTTTCTCGATCCTTCTTTGCATGTCCCCAACGCGGTCGGGGTATAAGGAGCTAGGGCTTGATCTGGTGGAACCTTTGCAAGATCAGCCTCGCAAACCTCGACGGACGCCCATGGGGGATGAAAAGAAAGATGAGGGAGCAGGAGATCCTATAAAAATATTGCTCGAGGAGGCCCTCGAAAAACAAAGGAACGCGATGATGGATAGCTTTGCTCAGATCCTTCAACGGCTGCCCACCGGCGGCGCATCTGCATCCAGTAGCCACTCTGGAGTTGCGACTCCCTTTAAGGTACAAGTAAATTTTGACATTCCCATATTTGAGGGTCAAATAGACGAGATGCCGTAGATAGATGGTTGAATCTATTAGAAGGATATTTCTCTGTTCATGACTTTTCAGACCGGGAGAAGATTATTTTTGCACTCCTCAAAGCTACCCCCCATGTTAAGGACTGGTGGGAAACCTACTGTGAGAACAAGGACCAGACAGAACCCTCTCTGTTCTCGGGCGTACCAACTTGGAATTCTTTTCGAGACGTCGTCAAGGAACAGTACTATCCCGTGGGGAGCTATGAGGACAAGTACATACAATGGACCATGTTGCGACAACAAAGGGATCAAGATGTGCACGAGTTGACGAATCTGTTCCATACCCTGCGCACAAAGTTGGGTATCAAAGATTCAGAGAAACATTTGGTGCTAAAGTATCGCAGCTGTCTGCACAGATACATTCAGGAGGAAATGGAGTTCCTCGACATCTCCTCGCTTGGTACGGCATACCGGTATCCTGCCAAGATTGAGCAGAAATTCAAACAGAAGAAGCGAGACTTTGGATCTGCGAATCAAAAGCAAGGAAAAGGTGCTTCCAAACCGCAGAACAAAGGACAGAGCCAAGGCATGGTGGCTAAAGACAACCCACCAAAGCCACAAGAAAAGAACAACACCGTAAAGCCAAAGAAGGACACGGGAAAGTGGTGTGAGTTCCATAAGAGCTCCACTCACAACACAAGTGAGTGTCGGGCCAAGCAGTCGCTAGTGGCCGAGATGAGGGCTTCTGAGTCGGATGCATGCTCCGACTCCGAATCAGAACCTGAAAAGGGGAATGAAAAAGGGAAACAGATTATTGATGCGGAGCCCAACGCCACTGTTGCCACTACAAAGGTCCAGAAGGAGGAACCGGAAGATCCAGAGGAGGAGGAACGTCTCTTCCACTCCCAGATGTGGGTAAAGGGCTCCCCTGTACAGTTCATTGTCGACAATGGGAGCCAAAAGAACCTCATTTCAGCAAACGCTGTGAAGCGGTTGGGCTTGCCGACCACAGCTCACCCACATCCATACACCATCGGGTGGCTTCACCAAGGACGAGATCTCCGCGTCAGCCAGCAGTGCCGCCTTCCCTATAGCATCAAGCCCTTCACGGATGAGGTATTATGTGACGTTGCTCCTATTGATGTTTCCGATGTATTATTAGGACAACCATACTTGTGGAAGCGTCATGCTGTGTATGAGTCTCGACCTCGTGCTGTTATTATTACTTTGGGAAATAAGTTGTACAGGATACCAGAGGTACCACCTCCTACGACTATCTCTTTGGTTACTGCAAAACAATGCAGTAAGCTCATTTCCCAAACCAGGAAATTCGTTTTCCTGATGATCCGCCCCCAGGGCAAGAAGAAGACTATGGCCACGACCTCCAGACAGGGCCCCTCTGCACGACAACAACAAATGGATAAGGTCGTGGAGGAGTACGGGGACATCTTCACCTCACCCACAGGGGTTCCTCTGCACTGCCAGGTCAAGCACCCGATTGAACTGACCCCAGGTGCGCCGCTACCCAATGGACCGATCTATCGACGCTCTGTTCTGGAAAATGATGAAATCAAGAGGCAGATTCAGGAGCTGTTGCAGAAAGGTCACATCAGACCAAGTTCATCACCATGTGGGAGCCCGATCGTGTTGGTACAGAAAAAGGATGGGACGTGGAGACTCTGTATTGACTATCGGGCGCTGAACAAGATTACTGTCTGGAATAGGTACCCAATCCCACAGATTGATGACCTTCTGGACCAACTCCAAGGTGAAAAATATTTAGTAAGATCGACCTGAAGTCTGGGTATCACCAGGTACCAATTGAACCCTCTGATGTGTGGAAGACTGCCTTCAAAGCTAAGGAAGGCCTTTTTGAATGGCTGGTCATGCCTTTCGGGTTGACGAATGCTCCCGCAGCCTTCATGAGGATGATGGACGACATCTTGCGGCCATTCACCAACTCATTCGTAGTGGTGTACTTGGATGACATTCTGATCTTCAGCAAGACTTGGGAAGAGCACCTTCATCACATCCAACAAGTCCTCCAAACACTGCGGAAACACAAGTTGTGTGCCAATTTGGAGAAGTGCACGTTTGGCATGACCCAGGTTCAATATCTGGGATACATTATTGATGAAAGGGGGGTGCATGTGGATCCGGCCAAGATCCAAGTCATTCGGGATTGGCCAGCCCCGACTACTATAACAGAGCTTCGTAGCTTTCTGGGTCTTGCTAATTTCTACCGTAGATTCGTGTTGGGATTCTCTCATATCACTTGGCCCTTGAGTCAAGTCACCAAAGGAGGAGCGAGAGCAAAATTCTTTTGGTCGGAACCTCAACGGAAGGCGTTCAAAGAATTGAAAAATCGCCTATGTTCTGCCCCAGTGCTCACCTTACCAGACTTGCAGCAGCCGTTTGAGATCGAGACAGATGCCTCTGACTATGCTATTGGGGCAGTTCTTACTCAACAGGGACATCCAGTGGCATATCACGGTGAGACATTGTCTGAGACAGTTCGCAAGTATCCCACCTATGACAAAGAAATGTATTCCATTGTGCAAGCCTGTCGACAATGGAAGCATTACATTTTGGGGAAGGAAACAATCATCCACACGGACCACCGGCCCCTGCAGTTCATACAGACACAAGGGAAGTTGCAGAATGATCGCCATCAGAAGTGGTCCACATATCTGCAACAGTTTCATTTGAACATCAAGTACAAGAAAGGTAGCACCAATAATGTTGCAGACTGCCTCAGCCGACCACCGATCGTGGCGCTCACCACCGTGCTCAACTCTTGTGGGCACGAGACTTTTGATTGGCCGCTTCTCTATGAGAGTGACCCAGAATTCGGCCACACTTACAAGGCACTCTTGGGGGGTACGCAAGTTCCAAATTTTCACCTCCAAGATGCATTTTTATGTCACCTGGGACACCTTTGTGTTCCTTCAAGCGAGCGTGCCAAGATGATATGGGAAGCACACTACAGTCGAGTCGCTGGGCATTTCGAGGTCGAGAAAACAGTAGCAATACTACAGAAGTATTTCTATTGGCCGAACCTTCGAAAGGATGTCGAGAAGCACATCAGATCCTGCACTGCTTGTGCCATTGCTAAGCCGACCATCCAGAAGCAAGGCCTATATACTCCACTACCTACCCCTAGTCGACCATGGGAATCCATCTCCATGGATTACATGTCGGGACTGCCCTCTACTAAGAATGGCAATGACTGTGTTTTCGTGGTCGTTGATAGATTCTCGAAGATGGCCATTATGGCGGCCTGTAAGAAGAATGTCACAGCAGAAGCTACTGCTAAACTCTTCTTTGAACGAGTATGGGTTCACTTTGGGATCCCACAGTCTATCATATCAGATCGAGATCGCAGGTTCCTCAGCACATTTTGGTCCAGCCTCTAGTCAATGATGGACACAAAGCTCACCAAGTCCACAGCTTTCCATCCCCAAACAGATGGCCAGACGGAGGTCGTCAACAGAATGATTGTACACATTCTGCGCATGTACAATTCAAAGCATCCACGCACATGGGATGAGAGCCTCCCTTATGTACAACATAGTTATAACCGGGCTCTCCACAGTTCAATTGGCCATAGCCCCTTTGAGGTGGGCTTGGGATTCCAGCCACTATGTCCCATTGACGTAGCCATGCCATTTGCAGCTGCTCAGGCCGATTCAGCGCACGTCCAGTCTGAAGTTGACAAAGCAAGTAGCTTCATCAAGCGCATTCAACACATCCGCCAACAGGTTCATGATATATTGGACAGAGCTAATGCGAAGTACAAGCAGCGCCATGATCAACATCGGGTGCCACACAACTTCCAGGTGGGCGATAAAGTATGGCTGCATTTGCAGAAGGAGCGCCTCACTGGACCTCACCGCAAGCTTCGCCCGCTCCGATACGGGCCGTACACCATCACCAAGGCTGTAGGGAACAATGTTTTCGAGCTTAGTATTCCACCATTCCTTGGTCTGCACCCAGTCTTTAATGTGGATCGCCTTCGTCCTTACTTCCCACCTCTACTGGACACTTCGGACATTGCAGAACAACTCACACCAACAGAGTTAAACCCAGACTGCATGGAACAGGCCACCACAGATTGTATCATGGACATGCAAATTAATAACACTCGCCAACAGAGTATCCAACTGTATCGGGTTGTCAAGGCTGGCCAACTCCTGCACCAAGGAAAGTGGTTCACCAGGGACCAAGTTCAGCAGAAATTTCCTCATCTCATGGAGGAACTTAACGCAATGGGGACCATTGCTTCCTAAGGGGGAGGAATGATCCATGTGGATATTGGTGGCCACCCGCCTATTCCACTTGGGCCCCCACCATTGTCTCTTTCAGTTTTTCAGTTTCGGCATAACTTACTATTTTTAGCAGTTTTTCGGGTCCTGAACTTCCGGAGCCGTTTTGAGGCCCTAAACGACGTTTTTTGGGTATGAAAGTGCCAACGAATTTTCTGATAAAATTCGTCCCGACAGCTGTAGTCCTCGGATAGAGCTTTCTAATGATGTATCATATGCGTCAAACGGAGATAGTATGCCAAAGTTACGTCCCTGGGAAGTTGAAACACCAATTTACCCAAACGGGGCCCATAGTTTTGGAGCTTCATCTCCTAGGGTTAGGTTTTTGGATGTTTAGGGTTCTCCATTGTTTCTCAATAATAAATAGGCCCTCGAGCCTCATTGTAACTCAGTTCAGAGGCCTGTAGCCGCCACATCTCTTCTCAGAGATAGCTACCAGTGCCCTAGCTAGTTTTATTTCCATTCTGTCTGTAAGCAAATTTCAGTTCTTTGATATTAATGAAATGAAGTGTTATTTCCACTGCATCTCTATCTTTATGGTTATGTGTTTATTCTGTTGTGTTCTTGCATAAATCCGGATCACTTTTATGGCTAATGTGTTTTTTCTCGAAATGTGACACACCCCATTAAAATGGGAGATATACCGAAATGATTCCTATGGTGTAATAAATTAGTTTCAAGTAGTTTAACAATATAGATGCATAAATTCAATGAGCATAGTTTTGAGATATAAAAGTCCAAAATGAAAGATTCGTTTGTGAACAAATATCAGTGGATCACTATGGATATATCTGCTTCATTAAAAGGGATTTTTCTAAAAGGATGTCCACTAAGTTGGAAAGAAATTCAATGAGAATAGTTTTGAGTTATATAAGTCCAAAATGGAAGAGTTGTTTGTGAAAAAATATCAGTGGATCACTATGAATATATCTGCTTCATTAAAAGGGATTTTTCTAGAAGGATCTCTGCTAAGTTGGAAAGAAGGGAAAATATGACAATTATATGCTAATTTGCATGTGTTTTACATTGAATATTTTTCATTTTATTAAAAAACTATTTGAAATGATTAACTATATAAGGTTAAAACCTATGTTTTGTATTAAATTACTTTTGGTTTCAATGGAAAAATTTTATGGCTAATGTGTTTTTCTCGAAATGTGATACACCCCATTAAAATGGGAGATATATCGAAATGATTCCTATGGTGTAATAAAATAGTTTCAATTAGTTTAAAAATATAGATGTATAAATTCAATGAGCATAGTTTTGAGATATAAAAGTCCACAATGGAATAGTTGTTTTTGAACAAATATCAGTGGATCACTATGGACATATCTGCTTCATTGAAAGGGATTTTTCTAGAAGGATGTCCACTAAGTTGGAAAGAAGGGAAAATATCACAATTATAGACTAATGTGCATGTGTTTTACATTGAATATTTTTCATTTTATTAAAAATATATTTGAAACAATTAACTATATAAGGTTAAAACCTATGTTTTGTATCAAATTACTTTTTGTTTCAATGGGAAACATTTATGGCTAATGTGTTTTTCTCGAAATGTGATACACCCCATTAAAATTGGAGATATATCGAAATTATTCCTATGGTGTTCAAAAATAGTTTCAAGTAGTTTAAAAATATAGATGCATAAATTCAATGAGCATATTTTTGAGATATAAAATGGAATAGTTGTTTGTGAACAAATATCAATGGATCACTATGGATATATCTACTTCATTAAAAGGGATTTTTATATAAGGATGTCCACTAAGTTGGAAAGAAATTCAATGAGCATAGTTTTGAGATATATAAGTCCAAAATGGAAGAGTTGTTTGTGAACAAATATTAGTGGATAACTATGGATATATCTGCTTCATTAAAAGGGATTTTTCTAGCAGGATCTCTGCTAAGTTGGAAAGAAGGGAAAATATCACAATTATATGTTAATGTGCATGTGTTTTACATCGAATATTTTTCATTTTATTAAAAATCTATTTGAAATGATTAAATATATAAGGTTAAAACCTATGTTTTTTATTAAATTACTTTTGGTTTCAATGGGAAACTTTTATGTCTAATGTGTTTTTCTCGAAATGTGATACACCCCATTAAAGTGGGAGATATATCAAAATGATTCCTATGGTGTAATAAAATAGTTTCAAGTAGTTTAAAAATATAGATGCATAAATTCAATGAGCATAGTTTTGAGATATAAAAGTCTAAAATGGAATATTTGTTTGTGAACAAATATTAGTGGATAACTATGGATATATCTGCTTCATTAAAAGGAATTTTTCTAAAAGGATGTACACTAAGCTTGGAAGAAGGGAAAGTATCACAATTATATGTTAATGCATGTGTTTTACATTGAATATTTTTCATTTTAAATTAAGAATATATTTGAAACAATTATCTATATAAGGCTAAAACCTATGTTTTATATCAAATCACATTTGGTTTCAATGGGAAACTTTTATGGCTAATGTGTTTTTCTCGAAATGTGATACACCCCATTAAAATGGGAGATATATCGAAATGATTCCTATGATGTAATAAAATAGTTTCAAGTAGTTTAAAAATATAGATGCATAAATTCAATGAGCTTAGTTTTGAGATATTAAATTCCAAAATGGAATGGTTGTTTGTGAACAAATATCAGTGGATCACTATGGATATATCTGCTTCATTAAAAGGGATTTTTCGAAAAGGATGTCCACTAAGTTTGGAAGAAGGAAAGTATCACAATTATATGTTAATCTGCATGTGTTTTACATTGAATATTTTTCATTTTAAATTAAGAATATATTTGAAACAATTCACTATATAAGGTTAAAACCTATGTTTTGTATCAAATCACTTATGGTTTCAATGGGAAACTTTATGGCTAATGTGTTTTTTCTTGAAATGTGATACACCCTATTAAAATGAGAGATAGATTGAAATGATTCCTATGGTGAAATAAAATAATTTCAAGTAGTTTAAAGATATAGATGCATAAATTCAATGAGCATAGTTTTGAGATATATAGGTCCAAATTGGAAAGTTGTTGGTGAACAAATATCAGTGGATCACTATGGATATATTTTCTTCACTAAAAGGGATATTTCTAGAAGGATGGACTAGTTGGAAAGAAGAGAAAATATCACAATTATATGTTAATGTGCACGTGTTTTCAATTGAATATTTTTCATTTTATTAAGAATCTATTTTCAAAACAATTAACTATATAAGGATAAAACCTATGTTTTGTATCAAATTACTTTTTGTTTCTAAATACTATGTGTTTTACATTGAACATTTTTCATTTTATTAAAAGTCTATTTCAATCAATTTTGTTTTTTAAACTCTTGTGGTGATTATTATTTAAAGAGCTAACCGGATTATCCATAGTACTAAGGAACATGTGTCGATGTTTCGAATACCAACGGGGATCCATCATCAAGACTTTTAGAATGAAGAAATTAAGAGAAAGGTTTCAGACTATTAATAGAGATAGATTTCCTGTAAAGAGCGTACCACAATTTTTGTATTTTGTATTTTGTATTTTTATTATTATTTTTAATAATTTTAATAATTATATTTCTAATTTAATAAATTTTATTATGGTTAATAATTAATAAAATCAAATTTATGTATAAAATAAAGAATATAGGGTGATTATGCCTAATTTCTATTAATTATTTAGTTAGCTTAATTATGCTTATTAAACTAACTAAATAGATTAGTTCATTAATTTTTATAACAATAAAGATTTAAGGTTCATTTTTATTTTTATTAATGATAGTTTATTTTAATTCATTATTTTTATAATACTAAAGATTTAAGATTCATTCATTTTTTATTTTTATTTTTATTATTATTATGCTTATTCAATTTACTAATTAGTTAGTTCAATTTTTATTATGCTTTTTATTTATTATATTATATAGTAACTAAATTGATTAATTCCGTTTTTTTTTAAATATATTTTATTTTATAATTTAATTTGGGACAATATAAAATATATAAATAAAAGAAATAAATATTTAGTTTTATTTTAATTTTTGAATTTTGAATTAATTACACTAATTATAATTCACTGATTAATCTTAAATGTTAGAAAAATTTACTAATAATTATTGATTAATAATTAACTATTGGTTAATTAATTTTAAAAAGATATATTTAATTTATTATAATATAATTAAGGTTTTAATAAAATATAAATATATAATCTATATATATATATATATATATATATATATATATATATATATATATATATATATATATATATATATATATATATATATATATATATATATATATATAATTTAATAGAAATCTATATAACTAAAGCATCTAATTAATAATTAGAGTTATTTTTATTTTTTAAGAATATTAATTAATTATGTTTATTTTACTTAACTAATTAATTTTTTATGCTGGAGAAATTTTTTAGAAATTACTAATAATTATTGATTAATTAATTAATTTTTATTTTAAACAAAATAAAAATCAATTAATAGGGCTAATTATTAGAATTTTAATTTTAACCAAATTAGAATTCGGAAGAGGAGGAACATACCTGAGATTATATACTTGAAAAACTATACCTCGGCGGATAGCGTCTTGGAGGAATAGACTTGTCGAAGAAGAGGTCTCCAAGTGTCATTAATTTCAACTCCCCCATCCCTATTAAAACATTAAAATCTGATTGGTGGAAAATATTTGTAGACGACACCAACATAAAGCAAACCCATGGTAAAGAGAATCTTGAAGGATTTTTTAATCACCTCAACTCCATTTCCATAGAGATTAAGTTCACAATGGAAGTTGAAGAAAATAAGAGAATTTCCTTTTTGGATATTCTTGTCACTAGGAATGATGATGGAACTCTTGGGCACCAGGTGTTTAGAAAGAAAACTCATACTGATAGCTATCTCCATGCTGAGTCCTACCATCATCCAGCTCAAAATTTTGGTGTCCTTAATACCCTTTTCGTCAGAGCCATGAGGATTTCTGATGCTAAACACTTGAGTGAAGAAATAAATCACCTATCATCTGTATTCATGGATTTAGGTTATGAAGAAAGAGATATCAAAAAATCCCTAAAAAGAGCTGAGGGTTCAATCTTACCTCGGAATTGCCATGAACCTCAAGAAAACATGGGTAGAGTTTTTCTACCATACATTAAGGGAGTTACTAATAAAATCGCCAAGGTTCTGAGAATGAACGATATTTTCGCTCAATTTTCAGTATTAGGGACTAGTAGGCAAAAGATGCTCGAGATACGTCATTAAACATGGCATATTTTGAACAACATAAGGGAGGCGCTAAGATTAATTTGTTCATGCGAGAAAATTTATATTGGTGAGACTGGGCGTTCACTTCAGAAAAGACTTAAAGAACATGGAGCTGATATCAGGTATGAACGATCGCACACCTTGGCCCTTGCAGAACACTCCTAAAAAACCAAACACCAAGTACGTCTTGAAGATGCAAGGATCATTACGAGAGAAGAGTACTATCAAAGAAGAAAAATAAGAGAGGCCCTTGAGATTATAAACCATCCAGATAATCTTAATAGGGATGAGGGAGTTGAAATTAGTGACACTTGGAGACCTCTTCTTCGACAAATTTGTTCCTCCAAGACGTCGTCCACCAAGGTATAGTTTTTTAGGTATATAATCTCAGGTATGTTTCTACTCTTCCGAATTCTAATTTTTTTAAAATTAAAATTATAATAATTAGCCATATTAATTGATTTTTATTTTGTTTAAAATAAAAATTAATTAATTAATCAATATTTATTAGTAATTTCTAAAAAATTTCTCCCTAATTTTTTTAGATTAATTAGCTAACTAAAAATAAGCATAATTAATTAATATTCTTAAAAAATAAAAATAAATCTAAATAATTACTTCCTTTGGTTATATAGATTTATATTAAATTAAATATATAATGAATTATATATATATATATATATATATATATATATATATATATATATATATATATATATATATATATATATATATATATATATATATATATATATAAATTAATTATATCTTTTTAAAATTAATTAACCAATAGTTAATTACTAATCAATAAATATTAGTAAACTTTTCTATAAAATTTTCCTAACATTTAAGATTAATTAGTGAATTATAATAACCATAATTAATTAAAAATTCCAAAATTAAAATAAAACTAAATATTTATTTCTTTTATTTATATATTTTATATTGTCACAAATTTAATTATAAAATTAAATATATTTAAAAAAAAAACTAAATTAACCAATTTAGTTACTATATAATATAATAAATAAAAGGCATAATAAAAATTGAACTAACTAACTAGTAAATTGAATAATAATAATAATAATAATAATAATAATAATAATAATAATAATAATAATAATAAAAATAAAAATGAAAATGAATGAATCTTAAATCTTTAGTATTGTAAAAATAATGATTTAAAATAAACTATTATTAATAAAAATAAAAACAAAAATGAACCTTAAATCTTTATTCTTATAAAAAATAATGAACTAATTTATTTAGTTGTACTTTAATAGGCATAATTATACTAACTAAATAATTAATAAAAATTAGGCATAATCATCCTATATTCTTTATTTTATATATAACTTTGATTTTATTAATTATTAACCATAATAAAAATTTTTAAATTAGAAATATACTTATTAAAATTATTAGAAATAATAATAAAAATAAAAATACAAAATACAAAAATTGTGGTCGGCTCTTTACAGAAAATTTATCTCTATTAATAGTTTGGAACCATTCTCTTAATTTCTTCATTCTAAAATTCCCGATGATGGATCCCCGTTGGAATTCGAAACGTCGACACATGTTCCTTAGTACTATTTGAAACAATTAAACTATATAATGTTAAAACCTATGTTTTTTATCAAATCACTTTTGGTTTCAATGGGAAAATTTTATGGCTAATGTGTTTTTCTTGAAATGTGATACACCCCATTAAAGTGGGAGGTATATCTAAATGATTCTTATGGTGTGATAAAATAGTTTCAAGTAGTTTAAAAATATAGATGCATAAATTCAATGAGCATAGTTTTGAGATATAAAAGTCCAAAAATGGAATAGTTGTTTGTGAACAAATATCAGTCGATCACTATCAATATATCTGCTTCATTAAAGGGATTTTTCAACAAGGATGTCCATGAAGTTGGAAAGAAGGGAAAATATCATAATTATATGTTAATGTGCACGTGTTTTACATTGAATATTTTTCATTTTATTAAAAATATATTTGAAATAATTAACTATATATGGTTAAAACCTATGTTTTGTATCAAATCACTTTTTGTTTCAGTGGGAAACTTTTATGGCTAATGTGTTTTTCTCAAAATGTGATACACCGCATTAAAATGGGAGATATATCGAAATGATTCCTATGGTGTAATAAATTCGTTTCAAGTAGTTTAAAGATATAGATGCATAAATTCAATGAGCATAGTTCTGAGATATAAAAGTCCAAAATGGAATATAGTTATTTGTCACCAAATATCAGTGGATCACTATGGATATATCTGCTTCATTAAAAGGATATTTTCTAGAAGGATGTCCACTAAGTTGGAAAGAAAGGGAAATATCACAATTATATGTTAATGCATGTGTTTTACATTGAATATTTTTCATTTTATTTAGAATCTATTTGAAACAATAAACTATATAAGGTTATAACCTATGTTTTGTATCAAATCACTTTTGGTTTCAATGGGAAACTTTTATGGCTAATGTGTTTTTCTGGAAATGTGATAGACCCCATTAAAATGGGAGATATATAGAAATAATTCCTATGGTGTGATAAAATATTTGAGTAGTTTAAAGATATAGATGCATAAATTCAATGAGCATAGTTTTGAAATATATAAGTGCAAAATGGAATATTTGTTGGTGAACAAATATCAGTGGATCACTATGGATATATCCTCTTCATTAAAATTTATTTTTCTAGAAGGATGGAATAAGTTGGAAAGAAGGGAAAATATCACAATTATATGTTAACGCATGTGTTTTACATTGAATATAAAAGTTTTTGTGTCCCCCTCATTGTTTGAGTCCTAATATTATAAAAGGTTTCCACTAAATCAATCCCTATTACTTTTCATGTGAACCATATTCCCAAACCCACCCATCTATGTACCTAAGAGCCAAGCCAAGTGTAAAAAGGGATTATTTCATATTCTACTTTAACACAAATGTGATAATTATCCTTAGAATTTATATGGTAGAAATCCATATAAAGAGTAATCCTTAGTATAGATCTATTTTGACTTTAAGGAATAAAGGGAAGTTTTTTAGAAAGTTTATATTAGGAGATAGAACTAAACCGTCTATAACCCACAAAAGAAACCATGGCCCGTGAGCATCACATGCAAACACAAGTTACTTCCATGCTTGAAAGACCACCTCACATCATCATAAGGGTTGGAAACCACTAAGAAACCAATAATAAGTTCTCTAGAAGGGATGACTGTCATATTTAATTATTGTGTTTATCTCAAAGGTCAAAAGGAAAATCAAAGTTAAGAAAGGGAATTAGAATAGAAATTGAGGTAAGACCATGACCTTTTACCCAATATTGAATGAAGGTGAGCAACCATAGATATCATGAAGGAAGTTCAAGAAATATTATGATAAGAAATATTATCTTTTTTGCAGAGGCTTAAATTCTGATATGATAAGAAATATTATCTTTTTTGAATGAAGTTCTGATATGATAAGAAATATTATCTTTTTTTGCAGATGCTTAATTCATGAAAAGATCATGAAAAGGTGGAATATTTATTCTCTGTAAAATAGTCGAAGATCATGACAGCCACTCGATCTTTTCTAGGGATGATCAACTCATGAAATTCTGATATGATAAGAAATATTATCTTTTTTGAAGGAATTTCTCATATGGTAAGAAATATTATCTTTTTTGTAGAGGCTTAAATTTATGAAAAGATCATGAAAAGGTGGAATATTTATTCTCTGTAAAACAGTCAAAGATCATGACAACCACTCTGTCTTTTCTAGGGATGATCAACTCATGGAATTTTGATATGATAAGAAATATTATCTTTTTTTAAGGAAGTTCTGATATGATAAGAAATACTATCTTTTTTGCAGAGGCTTCAATTCATGAAAATATCATGGAAAGGTGGAATATTTATTTTGTGCAAAACAGTCGGAGATCATGACAACCACTCTGTCTTTTCTAGGGATGACCAACTCATGAAATTCTAATATGATAAGCAATATTATCATTTTTGAAGGAAGTTCTGATATGATAAGAAATATTATCTTTTTTGCAGAGGCTTAAATTCATGAAAAGATCATGAAAAGGTGGAATATTTATTCTGTGAAAAACATTCGGAGATCATGACAACCACTCTATCTTTTCTAGGGATGATCAACTCATGAAATTCTGATATGATAAGAAATATTATTGTTTTTGAAGGAAGTTCTGATATGATAAGAAATATTATCCTTTTTGCAGAGGCTTAAATTCATGAAAAAATCATGGAAAGGTGGAATATTTATTATTTGCAAAATAGTCGGAGATCATAGCAGCCACACTGTCTTTTCTAGGTATGATCAACTGATGAAATTCTGATATGATAAGAAATATTATGTTTTTTGAAAGAAGTTTTTATATGATAAGAAATTTTATCTTTTTTGCAGAGGTTAAAATTCATGAAAATATCATGAAAAGGTGGAATATATATTCTATGCAAAACAATTGGAGATCATGACATCCACTCTATATTTTCTAGGGTAACTGAATGAATAGGTCATGGTCGAGCAAATGCAAATCTAGATAAAGGTGAAATGAATGTGAACAGAATATGATGAACAAAAAGGGACAAACAGAATAGAAGGCTCACAGAATATGGACAGAAAACGGACATAAATCATACATAAAGCGTATGCATCCCACAGGATTATCAGAATCAGTTCTAGATACAATATTTAATCTATATTACAAATTAATTAATTAAAAAAAATTAACTAGTGTTTATGGCTTGTCGGTGGAGATTTATTGAATGGGATGAGTTTTCTTGTAGGTGGAGATTTTTTGATTGGAATGAATTTTCAATGCAAAAGGCGCAAGAAATTCATGATACATACCTAGAAAGTTGCATAAATTCGCAAACGAACCCGGGCAATTCCTGAAGTTTCTAAAGACATCGTGGAAGACAACCAAATTCCTGTGAACAAAAAAAATCAAATTAAAATAAAATAAAATAAAAAAACCAACAAAAAATAATTACAAAAAATAGCAAAATTAACAAAATTTACCTCAGCATCGAGGCAAAGATCAACAAAACTACCCTCCTTGTCGCGGCACAACACCAAATCAACTAAAATCAATGAACAAGACCTCATCGCGCGAGATAGATGTGAACAAGAAACTTGCAACATTTTGTGGGCAATATATTTATAAAATAATAGTTCAGCCGAACTATTTTAAAAGTCCGACCGAACTAATAGTTCAGTCAAAATATTAGTTCGGCCGAACTTTTGTTGCCAGTTTTTCAATCTCCGGCCAAAAATATGTTTCCATTGTCGTCAGTACGCCGTCAATGTAAACGGTAGATTGAGTTCGACCGAGCTAATTTCGAAAGTTTGGTCAAACTCTTGAATAGCTTAGACAAAATTTGACGAATGTTCGGCCGAACTATTGAGGAAAAAAAATTTCTGCCCCCAATTCTCACAAAATTATTACCCATATTCATATTTTTACCCAGGTGCAAGCCCCAAAAGTGATTATTGACGTTATGTGATTCATTTCACTAGTTTCAATCCTACTTCTTTAACCTTGTGAGCATCACCCGATGTAACGAGTGCTAAGTGGATTGTTCAAAAATCATGATAAATTAGTCAATTACGACTACCTCTCATGGAAATGGTCATAGATGAATGACTTACTTAACACAATTAAATCCCAAAAATGATATCTAATATAATGCACTGAGGAAACCCCTCATACTTAAATACTAAGAGTAAAGGGAGCTCCACTTGGATGGTTGATGAGGCACAATACTTGCTAAGGTTTTGCAAATGGGGTAGCAAGCTAAGTGGGTTTGATTGTGGGGAAAAACTCCACAGTTAAACGCGCTTGAGCCAAAGGAGTTCTGGGATAGGTGACCTCCTGGAAATTCCAGGTTACCAGGTGCAAGCCCCGAAAGTGATGATTAACGCTATGTGATTCATTTCACTAGTTTCAATCCCACTTCTTCACCCCTGTGAGCATCACTCGATGCAATGAGTGCTAAGTGGACTATTCAAAAATTATGAGAAATTAGTGAGTTACAACTACCTCTCATGGAAATGGTCATAGATGAATGACTTAACGCAGTTGAATCCCAAAAATGATATCTAAAATAATAATATTTCCAAGTTCTCTTTCTTCCAACCTCAAGTCGTAATCTATTTATGTAAAACATGTAAAAAGTAAAATTAAATTTAAAGAGAGATAGTTTAGTTTGATCAGGGGTATTACATCTCCCCACCCTAGAGAAAAACAACATCCTCGATGTTTGTTCCAACTCTAAAAAATAACTCCAGATAAGATTTCCACATAGACTCTTAATCTTCTGAGGTAGCCTCCTCTAGGCTAAAGTGCTTCCATTTAACGTTAACCTGGATGACGGCTTGTTTTGGTAGTGTTATTTCTCTTTTTTCTAGGATGCATTGGGGTTCTACTAGGAACTCTCCATATGGCTTGACATACTACAATGAGCACATCCGAAAGAAATTAATTGATATAATTTTTTATACTTATTATATAAAGAAATAATTATAATATTACCTAAATATCCTGCGAGTGAATTGTGTGATTAGGATCATACACATATCATTTTATTAATGATACATGAAACATATTATGTAATTTTATGTTACCAGTTAACACTTACCAATAAGCCACTGGTCTGATTCTTTCTAATACCTAGAAAGGACCACAAAAACAAGGGGTGAGTTTTGCACAACTGGTCCATCTCAAACTACTCTTTTTGAGCTTGATCCCAACATACACGTGATAGTGAAAGAGTATCGAGGAGCACACATTCTCAAATTTTGGATTGTGACTCATGCCTCCCAACATGACTATATTATGGCAAGATCTGTTTTCAGTGCATTGGCACCCCTATTGGTCTCACTTCCTGTTGTGATCCTAGTCAATAAATGTTGGTTGTCCTCTTCCATATGGGCCTTGAGTTTTTCTTCATTTCGAAAGAAAATATTCATTCACAAACATCTGATTTTTACCAATCAAAATGGTTCATGGCGTCCTCCACAATCCTATTCATAAATAGTGAACCATATGAAACAAGGCATTGGAAACAGAAAGGGTAGTACTAAAGAATTAATCAAATTAATAAGACACAAAAAAGGAACCATGGAAGTCGATTTATCAGCATTTTCAATGACTGAAGAAGAAAAACATTAAATTGATTTAAATAATTACAATAATAATTAAAAATTAGTAATAAATTACTGTTAACCCAATTACAACATAATGAAATTTAATTTAATAAAAATAAAAATAAAAATTATTTTTTTATTTTCTGAGTGAAACTAACCATTATTCCAATGGTTATTTTTACTTTCTACTGGTTATTAAATACTTTAATTATAACATAATAATATTTTTAATTTATATGTTAAATAACAACAATTTGTCTATCATAAAAAAAAAAATCCTAGTCAAACTAGTTGTTTTTCCAATAGCTAGTTTGGCTTTCTATACATCTATATAAGCTTAATGACTGGATTTGATCTTTCATTTCGTCCTAAAGATGAACCACATTGGTTGGTTCAAAATATATTGAGAAGTTTCTGTCTCATGTGATGCTAACTGAAAGATATCTGAAAAATTACTATGGATCACAAAAGCATGAATTCAAATATATTGAATTTTATCAATATACAAACTTGCTCGATGCAAGGGCACAAATATTGTTGGTGTTCTCATTACTCTTTTCCTTTACGCCGATGATATTTTTATTCTTACAAAAATCCATGATGACCTAGACAAGTAGCTTCACACTCTTCATGTCCACTGCTCCAAGATGGGTATGGCAGCTAATACCGACAAGACTAAAGTCATGATCATTAAATCCAAAGAACACCCATGGTAGTTTCGTTTATATTAAATAGTGCTTAGAGCAGGTTTCTTCTTATAAATATTTGGGTATGAAATTTCCTCATCATCTCAACTACAATTATAAAATTGTGAAAAGCATTATTGGAGGCTGGAAAACTTATTATGAGTTTGAAAAAAATTGTAGGTCAGTCGATCTTTACATTTTGAGTAAAAAGAGGTTCCTTTTTTAGAATCTTGCCATCCCTCTTATCTTATACAGATGTGAAGTTTAGGGTTGCAGTATATCTAGAGAGTCGTGGAGGAAGATTAAGATGATTCAAAACCAATTCATAACCTAAAACCTTAAGATCAAGGGAAATACTCTCTATCCTATCCCATTGGTCGAAGTTGGTATGTCCCCCATTGAAATTATGACCATATTTAGATATCTGATGCATAAGAAAAAGCTTTACAACAAATAATCCAAAAAGCTCCCGCCTCAAGCGCGGGTGGAACAAGGATGCACAGTCTTACTTTAACCATTGGGAAATTAAGGAGGAGTTTAGTATAGGAAACAAAGATAGTGTCCAAAATACTATTACCTCATACTATTACCTCTAAGTTTAATAACAAGTTATGGGAGGATTAGGAGCTAGAGGGTAAAAGGAAGCTAAGATATTATAAGGAGGTGATCAACCTCACCCTTGATAATTAGAATTAACTCTTTGTGTTGACCAACACTAAGAAAAAAATGAGCATCGCTAAGATAAGAATTAATTCTCATGAGAATCAAAGTGAGACCAGATGGTGGTCTATTCCCAAGACTCCATGGAGCAATAATCGAAGTGAGACCAGATAGCGGTCTATTCCCAAGACTCCATGGAATGATAGAATCTGTCAGATTTTCCATAATAAGGAGGTGGAAGAGGAAAATCACTTCCTTTTAGATTTTCTAGCTCTTACTCACATCCACTCTCAATTCCCTAACGTTTGCCACACTTCCAATCTGTTTGACATGACTTGTTAAGCCAGCCCACTTATAGTGATCTTTGGGTGCTTCTCTTCCTTCTCTTTGATCATAGAAATAAGAATTTGAATAATCACACTCAGATTATTTTTCGTTTCTTAAGGTCTGATAAGTCGCATTAGCCTTAGTAAACATTAATCATCATCATCATTATAATTTTTAAATTATGATATTGTTTATTATAATATTTAAATTATAATTTTATCATATTAAATATAATAAATATATGAGAAAAATGATTTTTTTTTTTCAATTATATATATAAAGTTGTTCATCAACAACGGATGAAGAAATCTGTTGATATTTAACCAATAACTTATTTTGAAATATAAATAAAATTATAAAACATGAATTATAAAATATTTTTTTTTTTAAATTTATTTATATATAGTAGAGTCCAATATTATATATGTTTGTTTAGATTCTGTAGTGTGGGGTTACGGCTTTATAAGCATGGATTAAATATTGAGAATTTTATTTAGGATTTTGGTTTGAGAGGTAAGGCACATGGGTTTGTTTTATGATTGTATATTAAAAGATATGTTTTAAAATTAATAAATACTACGTAGTAATTAGTACTTGTCATTTTGTTTAAATATACAAAATATAGTTAATGAGAGTATGTGATAAATTAAAGTTTTCACAAAAATAAAAATAAAGTGAAAATGTTGTTTTTTGGTAAGCGTTTTACTTAATTAGTTGTAATGAAGCTTTATAATTTCATTTGTTTGGCAGTTTTGGTTCAAATTGATATACATAAATTTAGTTTCAACTCAATGAGATTTCAATTCCAAGAAACTTGTTTTTAACAACTAATTGTCTCCTACAAAATTCATGGTAATTGTACATGATTGATATAGAGTTGAATGCAATTGTGTTTGTGGTAGTGAAGCAATGAGAATATAGAAAATATGGAACACAAATTTTAATGTTATCTCTCAAATGACATCCCATTTTAAACATGACTTCTCTTTTTCTAGAGTAAAATGGAGTTGGGATGATCTATAACTTGTGATTTAATATTAAATTAATTTTTAAATTAAATTGTAAAGACAAGTTAATTAATATTTATCAATAATTTGTAATAATAATTATCAATAATTTGTAATAATAATTGTTTTAGTATTAATTTAACAACCAAATTACTACTAGCACAATTATATAAAGTAAATCACCAGTAGTTATTGATGAATATCAAAATACTTAGTTTTTAATTTAAATACTTAATTTCTAAAACATTTTGTATAGCAAAAATACAAAAAGCATTGAAAAATTTTATCTATTAAAATAATATCATTAGCCATTTTTAAATATGTTCTAAATATTATACTTTTGTCTATAATTAATGATTTAATATTAAAATAGATGAATTTTACAGGCATTGGCAGGCCTACTGGTGTGAGTTCCTCTTGTGATCCTAGTCATTAAATGTAGAAACATCCAACTTCCATTAGATTTTGATATTGTTCGGAAAATTATTGTTCGTGTTGAGGTTGCGTTCGTGCGGTTTGAATTGACGGTCGTCTTGTTCAGATGGTTCACATCAGTGATGTATTTTTCAAATCTTAAATATCTTTCTTGTTATTGTTATGCCGTATCTTAAATATTAAATTTCGAGCAATGTCCGTACTGCTGCATAGCGTGGTATGTAAGCTTTCAAGCTGCGGGGCATGGCATATAAGCAGCCAGATTCTAATTATTTCACTGCTTATATACCACGCACGGTAGCATTACATGCAGGGTGGATATTAGCTGCATAAACTCTTTAGGCATGGCTC
Organism: Pinus albicaulis; assembly: GCA_034641835.2. Lineage (NCBI taxonomy): Eukaryota > Viridiplantae > Streptophyta > Pinopsida > Pinales > Pinaceae > Pinus > Pinus albicaulis. Next base: position 601,165,121 of record CM076575.1, on the reverse strand, counting down.
ATGTCTTTCTTGATTTCATTCCGTATGTAGATCGGCCAAGAGAACATTCAAGTTTAGAGCTGCTATCTAGACAGAATAATGGCTATGAGACACTTATAAAGTGTGAGAGATTGACTTATTTCATGGGTATATTTATGTTAAAGTATCTTAACATGTTATAAAGCGTGTGAGGAATTGTCTTATTTTATTTATCAAAAGTATCTTAATTTATTTAATAGTGGGGAAGTTTGGCTCTTACTGATTTTGTGGTTCAATTCCGGGACTATATAATAAAGATAAAATATAATTATACATAACTTAAAAAATAAAAAAATATGATATATTGTGACAAAAATAAAAATAATATTCCGATTATTTTGGGTAGTTGTGGATGGGTAGTATAGTTGTATTGGTACACTTTCTTCTAAATGATAATCACAAATATTAATATAATGACTTGCTTATAAATATTTGTATATTATATTGATCTTCATTATCACTTTTATGTTTAAAGAATGAGTAATTTAAAAAAAAATTAATACATTATAAAAACAAGTGCTACATAAAATAAAAATATAGTTAAATTAAAATAAAAATACTAATTTTAAATTAATGTTAAGGTTTAGAATTCCATCAGTTTGACTTTTACTCATTGGTAAAGTATTGATGTGTGCAAATAAACAACAAAGCTCTTATTTCAATGCCTATGCAAACATAGCTTTAAAAAACTTTAATATGTTATATTTACATTTGCATTTAAACTATATCATACAAGTCAAGGTTGTTTGCCCAAACAAAAAATTATATATTTAATTTCTTAAAATTAGAATTAAAATATTCAATAATTTGAAAAAAAATAATAATATTGATTTATTATTTAGCTTATAAAAACATATATCGTTTATTTTATTAAAATTTGAAATTATATATATATATATATATATATATATATATATATATATATATATATATATATATATATATAATTTTTTATTTAATTAAAATTTGATTTTAAATATTTAATTAATTAAATTTTTAATATAGTTATTAGTTTATAAAAAATATTGATATGAAAGAATGAGTACATTGCATTGGAATTATCTTAAGTGCAAAATTTTGGAGTGGAAAAAATTGAGGTGAAATCTTGATGTGTGCTATTTAAAATGGTTTTTTTGACTATATATATGGAATAAATCAGTAGGGCACTTCGATTGTGCATGGTTACCCATCAATCTTGTGATTTCAACCCACCAATCTTGTGATTTCAATGAATTCCTTTAGGATTTTAGTGAAATTAGACCGGAAAGAAGCACTAGAAAAACTTCCAAAAAGTATCACAAAAGAAAACTGGCATTGCATTCATAAAATATAATGATTGCAAAATCACAATTTAGGGTGTAATGTGCAATAAGATGTTCAAATTTTCATCTAATAACAATAAGGATAAATATTAATAAAAAAATGGTAAAAAAATAAATATTTATACAACTAAACTCTATTAGATTAAATCAAATTACGTATATTTGATTAATTTAATTAGCACTCAGTGCAATATTGCTTATACGACATGGTGTCACAATAATAATATCACAAATTTATAAATATTTTTTCCCAAAAAAAAATTATAATTTTATTTATTTGAACGAAATTACATGTTGTAGATGCTAGATAGCATATGCATCAATTCACAGATATTGGTATACAAGATCAGAAAGAAAAAAAATGACTATTAGAATTGCGGGGGGGGAGATACAATAGACAATTGTGTCTCTTTTACATTTGGTTGTTGATTTTTCAACCGAAGTCATCACAAGCTGATCTTGTTGTTAGGTTGGTACTAGAACCTCGTACTTCATCACAGTTTTATGGATATTCTGAACATTGTTGTTAGTAATATTGTCTGCAGGCTCTGTTGTTTTGGTTTCTGCTTCATGATATTCTGAAAACAATCATCTTTGTAGATTTTGTTTCCCTTTTTTTCCTTTCTTTTTAAGTTTTTGGATAAGCATTTTGGAGGTGGCCAGTATGAAGACAAATACAATACCTAAAGGTTGTATTCTCATAGTCAAGGAGTTGAGACCATTGTTGATTGTTGTAATATAGCTAGATGTAATCACTAAACCCTTTACTAAGCTCCATCTCCACCCAAATTCTGCCAAAGGTATAGATGGCATTGGGACTCGCTAGACATTTATCTTTATGAATTCTCCTAGTGAATTCAAATAAAACTTCAGTATGCAAACTATGTTCTTAATCAAAGAGATTACACACATTTAAACATGAATTAGTCTCAATATAGGAAAACTATCTTGGACGCACAATAAATTGGTTGAGGAAATATCTCAACCTCACACTAAACTAGGAACTTAGTTTTAGCTAACCTACGAAATAGGAAAAGAATCTATACATAGGGAGAATCACAACTAAAGACAAGTAGGAATTACATATTCCAACACTCCCCCTCAATGACTACTTGTCGCAATATCCATCTGCCAAATCTACATCTGGTCCTATTTTGTATCTTGCTCATGCTATTGTCAATGTCCATATAAAGGAACAACCATCTACCGAAATGCATGGGTTCCCAACTGCTGCAATCGCCAGTCTACTAGGAAGTCCTTCACATACATGGTTCATCCAACCTCTTGATAAACTCCCCCTAGATATAAAATTTCACCTCATGGAGTCTAAGACCAATACGGCCCACCCAAGTGTATCCATCCCGCATGACACGCTCTTCCAGGGTGTTCATACTCTCAGACAGAGGGAACACATAACAAAGGGGTATGCATGCCTCTCTGGGTCTTACAACACATACAAAAAATAAATGACATGTAGACTTGCTCTAATTACAAATTGTGACTCATACTCTACCATGGTCATGTTTCTATTCTACAAACATAAAAAATCTTTGACTACATAATTCATATGCTATAACACACCATTACTTTGGCTTTGTACTTTGAGTCTTTGGCATGCTGGCCTGCAAAGTCTAGTTGTGGTCAAACATAAGAAAAAGATATGTTGATGTCCATATAAAGGAGCAATCATCCACCAGAATTCATGGGTACCAACTGCTGCAACCATTGGTCTCGTAGGATGTCCTTCACATACATGGTTCTGTAAGCCATTATCACTGAATACATGTACCTGTATCTATAGATCCACCTCCAACGTGGGTTTTATCTGATGACCCGTAACCATGCTCTTCCTTCATCGGTGAACTCTCACCAACAGTAGATCTGTCTTAGATCTCTTCGGCAAACTTTTACCAGATCCCTTCATCGACGACCTTTCACCCGATTTCTTCATCAATGACCTTGCACCAGATTTCTTCATCGGCGACCTTGCACTGGATCTCTTTGTCGGCGACCTTGCACTGGATTTCTTCATCGGCAACCTTGCATCGGATCTCTTCATTGGAAACCTTGTACTGGATCTCTTCATCGGCGACCTTGCACCAGATTTCTTCGTCAGTGAGCAAAAACTAGCACGGACCTGTTTCCAGTCCACTTCACTGTTACACGTGGTTTCTAGCTAACCACAAATCGACACTATAAAATGGTTTATGGCTGACCACAAACCTGTAGTTACAAAGTGGTTTTGAGATTACCACGAAATTTTACGGGGATACACATGCCTTACAAGGCTTACAACACAACTCCAACTCTTGAAGTTATCAGGTACATACTTTACAAATACCACTATAAACAAACATCCTAGACTTGCTTATAATTTAAAATGTGTGACTCATAATACAACATTCTATTGAGTCTATTCCAAGAAACTCATAAAAAACTCACACAAAACAAATTTTCACTTTTGTTTTCCATCATAATCGATGTTGCTGCTCCCTCACCTTTTCATTGTTCATATCTTGGGCATCTTTATCTTTGTCAAATAAATTCTTGGAACTCCTTTCTTAACCTATCATTTGTTAGAGTCATGAATTCTAACAAAATAACTTTACCTACATTGAATTAGCTAGGCTCAATAAGGCTCAATAACTTTAAACATGATTCCAAGAAACCAAATAAAAACATAAACTCTTCAGATTAATTTCTCTATCTCTGCCCAAAGATGATTATTTCCCAAACATAACAACAACTATTTTTCTCCAACGATACCTCTGAGGGGTCTGCTGATAAGGAAATGAATCACCAACTTTTCCACTGGTCTCAATGTAGTGCATTCCAACACAGATGATCCAGGCATAGGCACTCATAGCCATACGAAGAGAAACAATTTTCCCTTCTCAAAACACTAATCCAGGATTCCATGGTCCCATCCTCCATCGTCCACAAATTCACTGTCAACATGCATAAAAATTCAACAATTTTACACACAAAAGTTCTCGTTTCAGTATCCAATTCCCCTGGCATCACAGCGTAACGCCACTTCCCCTATTCATAGTATCAAGGCTGCGCAACTACTTTCAAGCATGCTTCCTCATGCTCGCTAACAGGCTACAACAATGAAGACCCATTGTCGAGCTAATCTCCTCACAATTGAACATGCATATTTGTTTCCATCACACTGTATAGAGACATAATCATGTCTAGGCAGCTCACTTCACTGTTGCGCCATGTGACCATGCTAGAAGTGTGTTCAACCTTCAACCAGATTGATTCCAAAAAAAGGAAGCTAGAAGCCTCCCAACAACTCCACGTGCTTCCGCACCTCTTCTGACACCTTTAGAAGTCCCAACAATCTATCGACCTCTTCTCTACACAAGGCCATGTTCACAACACCAATAACCAACATAACTGACACTAGAACCATGTGACCTTTGCAACGTAGATGGATCTGGTCACTGCATATAAATCACAAAACAAAAAATATTCCAACCTGAAAGCTACATTGTTCAACTCAAGCATGTGGGTGAAACCACCACCGATTGGTTCCAACGAGAAATTAAGATGAATTGAAACCAAAACAAAAAAATAGTATTTCAGGACTCGGCCTTCTCAGTGGCCTCGTCCACCTTCTCGCTATACAACAACCAAGTGCTCAGATCTTATACTACCTCGAGACTCCAAATAAAAAAAAATCGGTCCACAGTATTGGAAATGTTAAAATATATAATTACTTCCTCATGCAAGAGTTAGACAAATAGTTAGGTGAATTAGTTGAGTTGAGTTACAGTTAGATTTGGTGAGTGAGTTAAAGAGTGAGTTAAGAAAGTTGATCAAGTTCAGTTATGTGTGAGAGAGTGTGCATGTCAATTAGATTAAATACCCTTCATGGGTTCATTGTTCTAAGAGAGTTTTATGATTCATAGTTTTATTATTAATTGAAGAGCCGCAGCTCATTGTTTGTGTGTGAAATATTCACATTATTTGTGTGATTGAATCGTCTACCTTTCCAACAGATTGGTATCAGAGCTGAGGAAGGATCAGAGATCCGTGGGCAAGCAAAGCTAGTAAGGAGGCCAGAAGCAAAAGGCCGTAATTTTTTTTACACAAAATATTTTTTTTTTATCCGACGAGAGGTCCACACGTCTTCAGTGCATCACCTGCGGACCCAACCACAACCTCTCCCAAAAGGAACTGCGGACATTCGACAAACTTATGAATTTGCAAAAATTCTGGTTTAGACCACAGTTTCCCTTCATCGGGGGTGCGGAACCCAATTTAGTAAAAATTAAATAGCAAACGGCAGCACAGTTTAAAGAAAATTCGTTGAGCAAGTCAACACGTTCACTAGCTGCGGGTACGAAAGCTTTATTTTGAAAAGGTACATATGTGTATTACCTTTCTAATTCTGTGCGGCATATTTTTTTTGGGAAATCCACAAACAAATACGTGGATGTGGATGAGCCCTTTTTATTTATTAAAAGGATCTATCACAAGGGCTTTAATCACAAGTATATTTTTTTAGATTTTTTTTATATAAAGTTTTTTTTAAAAAAGATTCTTTATATAAATAAAACAAAAAAAAATCAAAGGATTTTTTTTATAAAGGTTTTTATAAACTTCTATAAAAATAAGGGACAAGAATTTTTTTTTATAAAATCTAGGGTTTTATTGAAAGAGATTTTTTTTAAAAGGATCTTAGCAAAGCTTTTACAAAAAGAGGAGAAATTTAGGGTTTTTGTCAGAGACAATTTTTTTTTTGAGGCACGATGGCCACATCAAGTTTTCAGCCACAACTTCCATCTTTCAATGGGAAAGATTACGATATGTGGGCTATTAAAATGGAGACTATGCTCAAAGCGCATGATGTATGGGATCATGTCAAGTATGGGTTTGCAAAACCTCAAGATGATGCAGAAGAACGAGCCCTCAGTAATGCAGAGAGGGAACAGTGGAAGAAAGATAAGCGGAAGAATGTGCAAGCGTTGCTTCTTATCGAGAAGGGAGTCGATCGAGCCGTGTTCTAGAAGATCATGGTAACTTCGTCAGCAAATGAGGCAAGGGACACCTTGGCGACAAGCTATCAAGGTATGGCGAAAGTTAACATTGTTAAACTGCAAAACACCAGGAGAGACTTTGAAAGTCTGCAGATGAAGGAGACAAAGGAAATTGATTCCTTCATGAATAGGGTCATGTCTATCGTCAACCAGTTAAAAATATATGGAGAAGATGTTAAAGTTCGAACAGTGATTGAGAAGGTTCTTCGATCCCTGTCTACCAAATTTGATGTTGTGGTAGTAGCCATAGAAGAAGCAAAGGACTTGGAAAAACTAACAATTGATGAGTTGATGGGATCCCTTCTATCGCATGAAGCAAGGATAGAAAGAAATAAGGATTCCATTTTGGAAACTGCCTTCCAAAGTCAAGTCTATATTTCAAGAGGTCGAGGAAGAGGTTGATCGAGAGGCAGAGGACGAGGAAACAACTATGGTGGTCACAGAGATGGCCGAGATGATCATGAGCATCAACGTGGAAGTAGCAGCAGCAAAAGCTTTCATAACAATCAAAGGTCCGACAAATCAAAGGTAAAGTGCTATTACTGCAATATATTTGGTCATTATGCTCGTCATTGTAGGAAGAAGATTGCAGATCAAGGCAATTAGAGAGCTAATGTTAGTACATAAAATAATGACTCTATGTTTCTAGCATGTAACACCATGCATGCACCGTCTGATAAGGTCTAGCTATTAGACAGTGGTTGCAGTAACCACATGACAGGCAACAAGGATTTGGTTGCTAATTTGGATGTCTCAGTGTAGATAGAGGTAAAGTTGGGGACTGAAAGGACTATGGCTGTAGATGGCAAAGGAGTAGTCAACATTGTGACCAAGCTGGGGGAGCCAAAGACCATATCATAGGTATACTATGTCCCTGGGCTCAAACAAAATTTGATTAGTGTTGGCCAACTGATGCAGAAAGGATACAAAGTTATCTTTCAGGGGCAACAATGTGTTATTTACGACAAATCCCCAAGCAAGCAGCTGATTGCAAAGGTGCAGATGACGAGGAACAAAATTTTTCCTCTCATTATGAACTACAATGATCAGGTTGGTTCTTTTACAACTGCATGTTCTGATGCATACTGGTTATGTAACTTTCGGTTTGGACACTTGCATTTTTCCGGTTTAAAATTATTACAGCAGAAACAGATGGTGAGAGGTCTACCTCCCATCAAAGAACCTGCTAGCACGTGTGAGTGTTTCATATTAGGCAAGTAACACCATGAAAGTTTCCCGAAAGGAGTTTCTTACAGAGCAAGGAAACCACTTGAATTGCTGCATACCGACTTGTGTGGACCTATGAGGACACAGTCGATTGGTGGAAGCTGTTACTTCCTCGCCTTTATTGATGATTATAGTAGGAAGACTTGGGTTTATTTTTTGAAGCAAAAGTCTGAAACTTTTGCAAAGTTCAAAGAGTTCAAAGCTTTGGTGGAGAACCAAAGTGATCAACAGATCAAGGTATTGAGATCGGATTGTGGTGGAGAATACGATTCGAAGGCATTCCATGAGTACTACAAACAACATGGAATCAGAAGACAGTTTACAACCAGATACACACCACAGCAGAATGGTGTAGTAGAGAGGAAGAATCGAACAATCATGAACATGACAAGGAGCATGTTGAAAGCAAGACACTTGTCTAATGAGTATTGGGTAGAAGCAGTTGCATGTGCTATTTATGTGATAAATAGATCTCCTACAAAGAGTGTGATGAATAGAGTTCCAGAAGCAGCATGGTCAGGTATGTCTTGCAGTGTATCTGGGTGAAAATGTGAAGCTGGGTTACACTTTTTGCCCTTTTTTGAGAAAAAAATTTCATTTTTTTCGGTTCTTCAACTTTCTGCAAACTATAACAATTTTTCTGTGTAGAATTTCATTTTGCGATAAAAATAAAAGTTGTGAGAAATTTTGTTAGCTTTCTATTACTTATTTTTTGAAATTTTTTATGCAGATTTGATATGTCAACTTAGTGTTTCTTTGAGTGTGTGTTTCTTAACAATCAAAGGATTCATAAGAAGTCATGTTATGTCGCAATGCTGTATTCATTGAAAATTTGTGTTTTTGAAAAAACAAAATGTGTTACAACAATCTAGATAGAGTCTACTTTGTTTTCGTCATATTTACAAAGCTAATGGATGCATATCATAATTACTAGAATTTTTTGAACTTGTCCAATACGAAAAACTGCGTATTTTGGATATGTTTCACGTCGCAAGAAATTTCTTAACATATAAGTTATAAACTAAAAATATAAAAGCTACCCATTAGAGACGACGGAACAATGTAATGCCCCATAATTTTTTCAATTTTTTTTGCAATGTATTTTGGGAGATACAAAATTTTGATTTCACTGAATCACAATGACCCTCAGAAATTGTTTGCACCCATTTTATTAGAAAAATAATTAAAATTAATAAACGTTTATGAAATTCCATAAAAGTTATATTTCCTGAAAGTAGATTCAATTATGAAAATGCTTGTCTTGGTTCCAACAGTTAATTAACAACCTTTCATGGAGTTTAATCAGTCAAAAGTTGCAGAACCATTTTCAAAGCCTGGTTTTTGTGTGATTGTGATGCGTTAGTTCGGCCGAACTTTTACTCAAAGTTCGGCCGAACTATGTTTTCCACTTAAAGCCCGTTAAATGTAACGTCTTAATAGTTCAGCCGAACTTTTAATCCATAGTTCAGCCAAACTATTGTAAAACTCTCTGTTGGCCAGAAACTTTTGCGGAGCCCCATACTAAAACACATTTCGCGTCAATATAAGTTGCCGCGAAATGATTCACAATTTTCGCACATTTCGCACACTTCATCTCATTTTACAAAGATCTTGGTTTGGATTCACAAGTTTGGGTTTAAGGACATTTCTTGGAAGCAAATTGGTTTTTTGGAAGACATTTCTTGGAGGTTTCTTCAAATTTTGGGTTTAAGAACATTTTTTGGAAGCAAATTGATTTTTTGGAAGACATTTTTTGGAAGACATTTCTTGGAGGTTTCTTCAAAGTTTGGGTTTAAGAACATTTCCTGGAAGCAAATTGATTTTTTGGAAGACATTTCTTGGAGGTATGTACGTGTTTTGAGTTGAAGTAAATCTTTTGAGTTTCGTTTCATTTTTAGAAAAAAAAATTCTCTCGAATTTTTTAAAGTGTGTTTTGGATTGGAGTATGTATTTTTTACAAAAAAATTACACTGAATTTTTTTTAATTAAATATTTTGTGATATTTTTTTGTAATTGAGTTATTGTCTAATTTTTTGAAGGAAATTTTTTGAACTTCATACCCTATTATCATGGGAAATCGAAGAACTTGTGCGAGAAAATATGATCGAAAAAGAGACCCTGAGGCACGTAGAGAAGAAATGAGACAATCTCACAAAAGAAAGTTAGAAGCCCTCTCAAATATTGAAGAGGAAAATCAACCTCAAGCATAAATTGAAGCAGGTATGTAAACGTAAATATTATGATCTATTGATATATTTTTAAAATTTTCACAATGTAGAATGTGAAGCTTAATTTTTATTTGATGAACTAGTTTGAAAAATATTTTTTTTAATGTAAACAGACAGAGATACTCCTCAAAATATTGAAGAAGAAAATCAACCTCAAACAAAAATTGAAGCGGGTATGTAAATGTAAATATTATGATCTATTGATATATTTAAAATTTTCCTAATGTAAAATGTGAAGCTTAATTTTTATTTGATGAACTAATTTGAAAAATATTTTGTTTAATGTAAACAGACAGAGATACTCCTCAAAATATTAAAGAAGAAAATCAACCTCAAACAGAAATTGAAGCGGGTATGTAAATGTAAATATTATGATCTATTGATATATTTAAAATTTTCCTAATATTTATTGACATAGTTATTAATTTAGTGATTTATTAAATATGTATTATTTTTTCCAATATGTACAGATGAAATCACTATCAATAATGAGATGTTAGAAAATGTTGACACTCACAGATATGGAGATAAAAAACCTGACCATGTTATACGATATCGTGTCAACCGCATTTTTGAAGAGTATTTCTCAAATGACCAAGTGACAGTTCATGCTCAAATGTTGAAAGGTCTCCTATCATTACGGAAATTAAAAGAAGCGACGACACTATTGGGTATTCGAAAATCAACCAAAGATAAAAAAATGAACGAAGAAGTGATAAAAAATATGAGTAGTGCTATAAAGTCAATTAAGAGATCTAGAGCACCGGATGCGGTTGTTAACTAGAGTTATGGAGCCCAATGCTCCCGGCCATATCCCAAGGCACCTGGCGCGTGGAGGCCACATGGCCACCCACGGCGTAATTAACACATCATTTAATTTGCAGGCAGATGGCTTTAACTACCTCTCGCGCCAGCATAACAGGTTCATTCTTCCGTCTGGTTCACGCCTCGTGGTTGCAGAGTTTCCATGGTTTGCAGAGCTTGCAGTCTCTTTGCGTCTTGGTATGGTCCCTTTAAACGGTGAATGCCCTGCCCACTGTGACGAGCCAAGCGCTCGCACAGCCACAGGCAGAAGGTGTTCTCTTTACAGCTGTATTGAATTTGTTCAGGGAGCGCATTTCTCAAACAGCGTTTTTTGCCCTGGTGCTTCAGGCAATTCAGTTGCTCAATCTCAACATCCTGCTGCGTCTCAGCCTGGTCCCGAACCTCATTATACTGCCGCTCCTCTCCAGACTCACGAGACTCTCGGCACAGCTCCACGGGATTGCGCCATGCCTCGACTTAGGCAACGTATGACTGCCCGCAGAGGTAGCGCTCGAGGAGGCTCGGCAGGGGAACACCCCTCTTCCAGCAGAACTTTCTCTGATTTCACCTTTGTTTCTGAGCGTGATAGGCCCCCGGACTCCATGCCACCTGAAGGCCCCTCTCGTCTCTCCACCCCCGCCTCTCAGCCACCTAGCAGTCATTCCATACGCCAGACCACGCAAAGGGCGGAATTGAGGTTTGACAGTGTTTTTAATCGGCCTTCCATTACAGCTTACATCACTATTACCCTCCGTGAGGATGCCATCCATAGCTCTCCTGCGTGGCCTGCTTCCGCTCCTGTTTCGCTCAATCCTCCTCCCTCCACTGTTGACCTTCGCCCCTCTTCTGCTTCTACGCCCCTTGCGAGCCCTCCTGAACCCGTTGGCTTAGCCAACCCCTCTTCTGGCCCTTCTTTGCTGCAGGTAAAAGCTGTAGCAGAACAAAATGCAGAAGACCCCAGCAGCAACACTGAAGAGGAGGATCCTGATGAAAAGTTCAGCTGCCCAATAGTGGAGGAACAACCATCTCCTGCCCACTCCAACTGAAGCAGCAATGATCAGGCGCAGTATGGTCTTAAAACCTCTCTATTTTGTTAGCGATGCTGGTTATATACAGCATATTACAGCTTCTTGTTTGTTGTTACTAGTAGTTCTAGCTTACTATCACTGTTGCATAACAATTATTACTGATACACCGGTTTCCCTATACAAGGGCGGTGAGATGGTTATTATAGAGCTGGTTTCCCTACATGGGCAGCTCAGTATCAGACTTCTGCTTGTTTTTCAAGCCCAGTTTCAGGCTAGCTCAGCTGAACTGGGGCAGTTTTGTACTACTATATTTTCATAAATAGAATTAGACTAATTTAGCAAAAAAAATAAAAATTAAGAGATCTAGAGATAAAGATGTTTCAAATATACGTAGAGGAATACAGATGGCAATAGTTTCACCAAGTACTCAAGAGAATCGTTTGATAACATCTATGACACGAGCACTAGGAACCTCACGAAAAACTCTGCACAAACATCAAAAATTTCGACTGCAAATAGATGTAAATGATGAACTCGCTTGTTGGAGAGCTATTTGTAGGCAACCATACAAAGATAGACTTGGAGAAAATGCTAAAAAAATAATATATGAATATTGGAAGAACAATTCGCACGTTTCACCAACTGCAAGACATGTGATGCGAAGAAAAATAGCACGAAATCAGTACGAAGAACATGAAAAACATCTCTTGGAAACCACTCAGATAGAGTTATTCAACAATTTTAAAAAAGAGAATCATCAAATTCATGTTTCACTCAGTGCTTTTGTTCAACAAAAACCATGGTATGTAAAACCTATCACCGTACGCGACACTTATTGTTGCCATTATCATGTGGAATTTGAGTTATATTATGACACATTCCTTGATTTCGGTAGAACATTATGGAAGGATTCACCTCCTCCTTCCACTATCCGTGAATTCATATCTCAAATTCTATGTGAAAGAGAAACCGATGAACTATTTTAAAAAAAAAAATGTGTTGGTGGTAAAAAATGCGATGATTGTGGAAATTTGACTAAATTTCAAAACAAATATCGTATTGATATAAATGATCAATCATTGTCCAACATGAAAGTGAAATGGAAGAGATATGAATATATCGGTACATCGATTCAAGGTGAAAATAGTGTTAAAAGAATCGAATTACGAGAAGATGAAATTTTTCTGATAGACTTTTTGAAAAAGTTTGAGGTAGAAATTTACAAATACACCAAGCATTCCCATAGAGCTCGATGGCAAGACTTGAAATTCAAAAAATCTCGTGAAGTTTTTCCACCAGGGACCATTTTGTCAATGATTTATTTTGCAGAAAACTACACATTTGTTCCACAAAAAGAAATTCAGAGTGAATACTATCATTCTGACCAAGTCTCCATGCTCGTCCATATTCTATATAGACATGCTGAACAAAATGTAGATCATATAGAAAGCACGAGTGAAAATCGACATATAATTAAAGAATATCACTTTTATATCAGTGACGATCGTACACATGATACATGTTTTGTACAACATTGTTTTGGAAAATTTTATGATTCATTGAAAGATCGTGGAATAACATTCAATGAACATTGGATATGGTTAGACGGATGCGCAGGTCAATTCAAATCTGCATGATCATTCTTTTGGTTGTGTTGTCTTCATAAGAAAACATGCATTAAACACTGTTGGAATTTCTTTGAGACTGGCCATGGAAAAGGAGAACATGACGGTGTAGGAGCATGCATAAAACGAGTACTTTGAAGATATCAAATGAACCACTCTGCACGCTGACTTGTGAATGCTGAAGAAGTTGTTGAATGGTGCATCGCTGCTCTAAGCCATGAGAACAACCCATCAAGAGAAGTGTGAAGGTACATTCAATTTAATTTATATTGGAAATCTAATTTTAAACATTGCACATTTATCATGCAATGATTATTTTTAATTGTATTTTGATATCATATTTACAAATTATTTTCTAATTTTCCATATAAAGGTTTTTCTGGCATATTGGAATCGAAGACGTAGATAGATCAATTGGAAATGACGTTGAAACAATAAAAGGGACTCGAAAATTGCATTCAATTCAAAAAAAGTTGTCCACAAATGTGTTTGCATTGGATAAAAGAAAATATTCTTGTTTTTGTGATGTTTGCATAGACAACACAAAATCCAATGACGTTTGTGAAAACAAAATGTATGTGAATGATTGGAAACATACAGAGCTAAATACAAAGGGAAAACTATCTGTTGCAATGTTTGAAGAAATGCAATCAGATGAAACTACAATATCATGCGATGGTGATCGAGTTTCTGATCTTGTTAGAGAAGGTAACATTTGAATTACTTTCTAATGATTTAAAGATTTAGAAATAAATTTAAATATGCATAATTAAATGTTAAATTTATTTTATTGTGCAGGAGATGTTTTTGTTGTAATTGCACCTCTTGACAATGATGAAAATGTGAAGTATTATTTGATGTGTTGCACTGAACGAAAAATGAAATTATTACAAAACTATGATGATCATGGATTTCAGTATGACAGAGGGTCTACTATACTGAAAGGTTATTTTTTCAAACAAACTCATCAAAGTGGAGACTTTGTTTACTTTGAAGACTATGAACCTGATTCCATAAGTTGTCAATATAGTCACTTGGTGTGTGCAGCACGCATCAAGTTGATAGAAGTTCAATCAAAGAAAAAATTGAAAATTAAGAAATGGAAAATGTCAAAATCCGATCATGAACAGATTATTGAGGATGGAATTCCATTAGAATTTTTTTGAGTGAAGTGTCCAACAATTTATTATCTTTGGATTAAATATGTTTTAGAACTTCCAGTACTCAACTAAAAATTGAGTTTCTTATGTTATTTGTGGTTTGCACATGTTACAAATTGTTTGGGTACAAGCACGTGCTCTAGTATCAACTGAAAGTAGTTTTTCTATACATGTACATTGATGAAAAATGTTATATGTATTGGCTATATATATATATATATATATATATATATATTCTAGAATGAAATTAATTGTTCTTCTATATGTTTTCCGACCGTATGGTACAAATTATTTAACTTTATTTTGTAAGGTCAGATTCGGTCCCCATATGGCCTAGCCTCCAAGGGACGAGATAACGAGTGGTTGTCCCCACTTGCCCGAATCTCAGATTTTAAGTACAATTTTACTGTTTATGGCAGGCATCTTACATGATGTCCTAGCCAAGGATAGATTCTCTTTGTTTCAGGTTTCCAGTAAAAGTTGTCACCGAATGACCTACTAGGATATTATAAATACTAGATTTGTAAGATCATTTGGCATTCGGAAAAATTCGAAAGTCTTAGACTGTCAATCAATTTAAAGTATCATTCACCCTAGGGAGTGTAAAATATTCAATGTAAGTTGGTGACGATGCTCACTCCTAGCTTGAAGTAGCTCCAATGACCGATTCTTTAATGAATTCCAATGCACTAGACCAAAGTTGGTGACCTACTTGGTTTTTCACCCAAGAAATTCCAAGGTACTCTTCTTACCTTTGGCCCCCAAAGCTACAATGGAGTTATAGGAAGGTGAAGAATTTTTTTTTCACCAATATGAATTTGGTCACATCCCTAATCTCCCCTTATCAAAAAGTTCCTATCTACTACATTATCCAACGTGTACTCAAGATCACTATTTCGTAATTAGAATATCACAATATCATAAGTTCTCACAAAAATACATGTAATGCCATTATGACACTCATCTAACAATGGGGAGCTCAAAACCTAGAAAGCTCCTTGTCCCCTTAATAATAATGTGTTTAATTTAGTCTTTTAGGTGAGGATTAGGTGTGAATCTTGTTTTCACATACAAAAATAATTATTTTTTTAATTCCATAAATTTGATTATTCACCAAAATACATGTCATATCCACTATTTGTCTCTCCTACAAATTCCCATTATTTTATTAAAATATGATTTTATCTCACCCAACTATCACATGTTCCTAAATTTACTCATAATTGTTCCCTATGCCCTAAATCTACTCCTAATTGTTCCCTATGCTGCTTTTCCCTTACTTATTTTTAGAAAGTTATTTTCCTAGATCCATCATAACTATGGATCTATCAAGCGCCGAGAGGGATCAAATATCTAGAGGGGCAAACCTCTTTTTTGAGTGCAAAACTTGACAAAAGGTTTGCACCTCGAGAGATTTGATCCCTCTCAACGCTTGATAGATCCGTAGTTAAGATGGATCTAGGTTGGTTTCAATCGTGTGCAACCAAGAATATCAATAAACCATTTTAAATATGCTAAATATGTTTGAGATTTATCAAGTCATTTTAATTTTAAATTTTCTTAGTTACCTCAATTTGTTGAGATGATAAATATTGTAGAATAACTTTAATAATGGAAAATTATCAAATAAAATTTTTGAATGCGAAGTGACAATGTAATAATATTGAATTATAGAATGTGAATAATTAGAATGTAATCACTTACAAATAGCATTTATTGTGATCAATCTTAAACTATTTTCTTCTTCTATTCTTATTGTCACCCTTATTAGTTTTGTCATCTTTCCGTATCGATTATATTAAAAAGAAAGTAAAAATCATAAATCATATAAACCATTTAAATATTTAGCTCGAACTCTTGTAGTAAACACCATACCTTATCTCTCTTGCTCTACAACATTATTAGGTTTAATTATTATAACACAAAAATTGTTCTACATTGTCAATAATTTTTTGCGCTTACACTGAAATCAATGAACACTATTAATCCAATGACTTTACAAGTAATGTACCATCATACATGCAATTATATCAAATCAGAAATCAACATATACAATGAAATCAATGGGGAAATTCTTGTTACAAGTAACATAATTTCAATTTACCACATGTGCAAATGTAGGTTGAAACCATCCAAAACTTTAAGTTGTAGATTGAAACCATCCAAAACTTTAAGTTTTAAAACCCTTTTGATTATATATTTTGCAACATTAAAACATTAAAAATTTAAAGTTCATTAAATATCACATGCAAAATGTAGATTGAAACCATCCAAAACTTAGTTTTAAGAACTTCCCATGCCATGCCAATTATAATTCAACTATCCAAAAAAAACATTTAACATTAAATATCACATGCCAAATGTAGTTCAGATGACAATATTACTTCACATTCACATGCCAAAAGTACTAAAACCATCCAAAAATTAAATAAAACAAATTATATAATAACAATGTAATAAAATATGTCCAAAAATTGTAAATCTCACTTGAGTATCAAACTGTATCAAGTTTAACAAATTTTAAAACCATCTAAATTTTGAAATCAAATCTACAGTAAATCATGTCCATCAAATGGAGGATCTAGCGTCTGGGTCTCAGTCCGCGCCCTATCCCGTGAATAGGAAACCTACATACACAATGCACATGTACTTGAACATTAAAATTTGAAGTTTTAAAAATGAATGAGAATATATATATCTAGAACTTCATGTAAAAAACAAAATATAACAAAAAAATCATGCAATACCTCGTAAGGTTCCCTCTCCATTTGATGAACAGGTTCTCCCATAGAAACATCTACAGTGGTAAACTGTACAATATACATGTACAGTTAAATGTGTATATATATATATATATATATATATATATATATATTAAAAACTTTCAAATGAAAATGCACATGTACATGTATATAAACTTATTTTCAATAATATTAAAAAAAGGAACTAAAGACAACTTGTTCAAATGTTGTGGATGTTCCTATCTCCGTCGCTAGAGTCCTTGGATTAAAGAAATCTTCTATAGGAACCTAAATTCAAAAAATTTTAAATAACTCAAAATATAGATCTCTCTCTCTCTCTATATATATATCTCAATTTTTAATGGAACTTTTTGACATAGAATATATATATATATATATATATATATATATAACTTTTAAACATAAATTTTAAACTCAAGTGAAAAATTGTCCATACTCGTGGCTCATCTCTCAATGAAGTAGAAGGTATATCTCCTAAGGAAGAAGAAGGTACCGCCATCCCAAAAACATCAGACGGAATCGGTACCTGTTAAAACATTTTATCAAAATATATATATATATATATATATACATACATGTACATGTGTGGCAACAATTATTTATTTTAGAGTCACTTAAAAAACACTAACATACATGTTCCAACATATCATGATGGTCAGACCCATCTGCATCGTTTGAACCAGAGGTCCCGAACGTAATATTAACATTTTCGTCACGCATCATGCTTAAGAACTGCAAATGGTGTTTTAACATATAATCATACATTAAATTAGATTAATGTACACATACAAATAAATGTATACATGTACATACACATGTATTTATTACAAATTGTACACATGTATATATATGTAAAAATAATTTCAAACCCTAACGTCACTAACACATACCGTTTCGGTGCCCTCTTCCTCATGAAAAATTAGGTCTTGCAGACCATTGCGACAATTTATTGCATATGTTCGAAGATCTTCAACATTCATGTTGTAAATCTCCTCATCTATACGATAAACAAAATTGGCACGTGCATTTTCACGTGCTCTTTGTCGATTTAAACAAAGATCGACTCCACTCAATCCGCTCTGAACATTGTCGATCATAACATCTCTTGCTTCTCGACTTATTTGAGAAGTCTCATCCAACTCTGATCGCAGAGTTTCGACTCGAAACGGTCGACTCACCAATGGCGGCTCAGGGCGAGGCAACTCCACATCTCGCTTAGCGCCCTTACATTGACATAATCGACCTCTCCCCGGGCCAAAAAATTCTGAAGGAAGGTCATTATAGTCGCGTTTCATACCCAAAAAAAATTATGCATAAAAAATTTGAGCAAAATAAACAGGAACCTCATCGTTCCATGGAAGCCTTCCAAAGGCCGCAAGATGTCGATCATACAAAAAATCAGCTTTGTCTGGGTGCTTGAAGCACTGCACCTTCAACATTTTTCTTTTTGGCCCTTCCTTATAATTAAACATTAACTTAGCATCTGCTCTTGAAACTCTTTGTTTTATGTCCTGCCATTTATCGGGACCTATCGCTGTTTCTTTTCTCTTTCTCATCGTTTCTACAAACGAATCAGTCGTTGGCCCCAAATTTCTATACACATTTAACATTTCACTCAATGAATGTGTAACTATTTCAAGGCTTTGTCTAATCTCAGCGGGTAGAGACAAAGCCACGAGATCTCTTTGCAATTTTGCATGAAGGCTTTCACACCTTTGTAAGGTGCATTCCGCAATGTTGGTTTCCCATGGTATATCAGTAAACTCAGCCGGATAAGTTGTGGTGGGTTGACAGCCTTCTTCTAGAATGTAGCGCACTGCCCTGCATCTATTTTGACCACTGGCTTGAACATTTTCGGCCTCTGCATCAATATATATAAAATTTCGTATATTAGAAAAAACACGTGTAAAAAAAATTGTAGAAATTTAATGAAAAAAATATTGAAATTGATGGCAACTTTGATGTTGTTGGTTAACATCTTCTCCAACATGACCCTGCTGAGAACCAGCCCCAGAATGACGCTGCTAAGAACCAGCCTCAGAATGACGCTGCTGAGAACCAGCAGCGGTTGATTGGCCTTCAGGGGAATAAATATCACCCCCTTCCCGCAACCTGCTACCACTCATACCTCGACCAGTTGAACCTTGGCCACGCTCCATGGATGGAGTTGAAACCCGTCTCCTCTTACCTCCTAAAAATTAAAATATGAAACTTATTAACAGTTAAATTAAATCACAAAGTTAATAAAAAAATCAATTCCATATGTACACACATGTATGGAGATTTAAGATTATATTTAAATACCGTGAACATTCCCCGATCCCTGAACCTCCATATGGGATTCGGCTGATCTTTGTTGTTCATCCTCCATGATATATATCTATTGGTCGAGATTTACACAAAATAGATTTCAAAAAATCGATTTGTAATTTAGTGTACACAAATTATGTAGAACACAACTTTCAAAGCAATAATTGATCATGTGTGAAACTAAATTTAATAAAAAAGGATATTATAAAAATGATAAGTTCACCAAATTGCGCTTTACATGGTGGGAGCACACTTGGTATAAAATTTACTACTTATACACTTTAGTTTGTGGGAGAAATGACACATGTACATAGTTTACCTTAAAGTTGTTGTGTTTTACAGATATTAAAATGAAGAACTTCTATTTAGATCCATTCTAGAGATTGACTGTAGGGGCATTTACTAGATATGTCACCTTTCATAAAAGATGAGATCCAGAAGCTACCTGGCCCTTTACAGACTCTGCCTATAGAACTTGTAGAAGTAAACACTAGAGGCATTAACAATATCAAAGAATGTTTTCATGCTCAGACATGGGAATGTGTCTCTTTCCCTACGCAAAAAAATAGTTCAAGGTAGTTAATCTTCATAGACATGTCATCAAGCAAGTCAATGTGATCATCCCCAGCTTACTTTTTATGAAATTAGGCTTGGAATCTCATTTTAGAGCTCAAATAAACCTCTAGTTTATTTTGGTTTAGACAATGTCTAGAATTTGAAAAGTGAATTCCCTCTTTCTTCCTCTTACATGTCCAATAATTAGAATTTGGATTGAGGGAAAAGATTTTCCTAGAAATAAAAATTTTGCATTTTATAAATGTGTAAACATGAGTTTTTAAATAAATGAGGCAAAAATTCAAAGGCCCATTGGACAAGGAAAATGATGTTGAAAATAAGATGCAATTGGTTTGCTAACAGATGGTTAGATTTCTTATCCAATTTTGGTTCATTACCTCAAGCTTGTGAAGCTTGTGTTCATGATGAATGGAAAAGTTTGACACCCACTTTGCAAGAAGATGTTAATAATCATGCAGCTAAAGGGTTTTAAAAGCAAGCATGTACAAGGCATAGTTGAGCCAAATGTTCTTCAGGAAGGGCCTAATTGTTTGGGTCTTGGTTATGGAAAACATGGAAAATGCTCCAAAGCCAAGGAGGCACATGAAGGCACAGGAAGCAAGTCAATGTGATCATCCCCAACTTACTTTTTATGAAATTAGGCTTGGAATCCTCTACAACCTGGTGGATGGAGTTGAATGGGAACTAGGTTGAAAGGCCTTTACAAAATACGAGAGAATGAAATTTTAGCCCCATTACTCATGCATGGCAAGCTAGCTACATGTGGAATTTTAACAAGACTCTAAAAGGTCTAAAATCACAAACCTCGTTAATGGTTGACAGAGTCAAATATTACACCTAATTGGCTATCACGCTATGTTAAATACTTGGCCACTAGGAGGAATAAGAGTTCCATTTTGTGTTATTGTATTTTGTTCCATAGTTGAAAATACAACTAGGAGTGTGAAGTTAGAGAGAAAAATTTATGAAACTAAGTTTTTATAGCAACCTTACACGCTAAAATTCAGTAGTTAACTCTAGAGCATGTTTACATTTTAATGTTGCTTTTCTCCCATAAGGATTTCCTAGGGAAAAAGGAGTCTAGAGCATCATTACTTTTTAGGGTTGCTTGTATCTCTTAAGGATTCATAGGAAAATAATTGTATTGATTGTCTAGAGATATATGTATGTGTTTGTTTCATTATGTTCTCTATTTCTTACGTTGTCTTTCATTATGTTTATATTTCTTACATTTCTGCCCTCCTATTTTTCTTTCCAATCAAGGTTTATAAAATAACATGAGAAGAAACATGAGACTTGGAACAATCATTTTCATTATCTATATGGAAGGCAAGAAGGATTATATACCCTTAAGCTTAAACTTATGTAGTTTGTCAATTTTTATCATATATTTTTTGGTAAGGGTAAATGTTTTTATCTATAGTACAAGTCATGAGTTCCCCAATTTTACCTTGTATGTAAAGCATGATTCTAGGATTACTACAATTTGTACTTGGTTTTTTATTGTGATGATGCCCTGTCTCAATCTAGACATAAGTGATGATGGTATTCTTCAAATCAACTCATGTATCCTCATTAAATTTATACAAACATTTCAAATTCATATTTTCTTTCATAAAATTCTAGGAATATTAGAAGAATCAGTAAAAAGTGAGATAACCATCTCAATATGCCCCCCATAACTCATTTTATAAAAGATAAATTTGTAAAATCCCTTTCGGTAATAATGGCTGTTATTAATTAATTAAAAAACATAATATATATAATAAAAATTTGACAAATAAAATTTTCGATGAAAATGTGCTATGAAAGTAAAGGTTTAAAGGAAAACATGTACAAGGCATAGTTGAGCCAAATTATTATCTATTTATTGAACTAGAAATGACATATAATTATTACACATGTTTAATTTACATTCAAATGCTTCTTTGATTTATCTCCTATAGCTTAATGTACATTTGCTAGATATATAATTTAAGTTGAAGGCCCATGAGATAAATGTTGTTGTAGGTTATCAAGTTGGACATAAAACCAGTGGAGAAACCTAAGGAAAACCTATGTTTCCAGGTCAAACCTTTGTAGAGGTTCCAGTACCTGAGAGTAAAATCTAGTTTGGGGCTGTTAAATTCTAACTGTACTGGTAATTGTGTTAGGGGGGGGAAACAGGATGTAATTTCATGAAAATGTGCTATGAAAGTAAAGTGTTTTAAATGCAACCATGTACAAGGCATAGCTGAGTACAAGGCATAGTTGAGCCAAATGTTCTTCAGGAAGGGCCTAATTATTTGGGTCTTGGTTATGGAAAACATGGAAAATGCTCCAAAGCCAAGAAGGCACATGAAGCTGTTCCAAGAAGGAATTTTATTTCGTGTTCATTACCTCAAGCTTGTGAAGTTTGTGTTCATGATGAATGGAAAATTTTGACACCCACTTTGCAAGA
Source organism: Pinus albicaulis (assembly GCA_034641835.2). Lineage (NCBI taxonomy): Eukaryota > Viridiplantae > Streptophyta > Pinopsida > Pinales > Pinaceae > Pinus > Pinus albicaulis. Next base: position 601,142,570 of record CM076575.1, on the reverse strand, counting down.
AGATGTTAATAATCATGCAGCTAAAGGGTTTTAAAGGCAAGCATGTACAAGGCATAGTTGAGCCAAATGTTCTTCAGGAAGGACCTAATTATTTGGGTCTTGGTTATGGAAAACATGGAAAATGCTCCAAAGCCAAGGAGGCACATGAAGACACAGGAAGCAAGTCAATGTGATCATCCCCAACTTACTTTTTAGGAAATTAGGGTTGGAATCCTCTACAACCTGGTGGATGGAGTTGAATGGGAACTAGGTTGAAAGGCCCTTACAAAATACGAGAGAATGACATTTTAGCCCCATTACTCATGCATGGCAAGCTAGCTACATGTGGAATTTTAACAAGACTCTAAAAGGTCTAAAATCACAAACCCCGTTAATGGTTGACAGAGTCAAATCTTACACCTAATTGGCTATCACGCTATGTTAAATACTTGGCCACTAGGAGGAATAAGAGTTCCATTTTGTGTTATTGTATTTTGTTCCATAGTTGAAAATACAACTAGGAGTGTGAAGTTAGAGAGAAAAATTTATGAAGTTAAGTTTTTATAGCAAACTTACACGCTAAAATTCAGTAGCTAACTCTAGAGCATGTTTACATTTTAGTGTTGCTTTTCTCCCATAAGGATTTCCTAGGGAAAAAGGAGTCTAGAGTATCATTCCTTTTTAGGGTTGCTTGTCTCTCTTAAGGATTCATAGGAAAATAATTGTATTGATTGTCTAGAGATATATGTATGTGTTTGTTTCATTATGTTCTCTATTTCTTACGTTGTGTTTCATTATGTTTTATATTTCTTACATTTCTGCCCTCCTATTTTTCTTTCCAATCAAGGTTTATAAAATAACATGAGAAACAACATGAGACTTGGAACAATCATTTTCATTATCTATATGGAAGGCAAGAAGAATTATATACCATTAAGCTTAAACTTATGTAGTTTGTCAATTTTTATCATATATTTTTTGGTAAGGGTAAATGTTTTTTATCTATAGTACAAGTCATGAGTTCCCCAATTTTACCTTGTATTAAAGCATGATTCTAGGATTACTACAATTTGTACTTGGTTTTTTATTGTGATGATGCCCTGTCTCAATCTAGACATAAGTGATGATGGTCTTCTTCAAATCAACTCATGTATCCTCATTAAATTTATACAAACATTGCAAATTCATATTTTCTTTCATAAAATTCTAGGAATATTAGAAGAATCAGTAAAAAGTGAGATAACCATCTCAATATGCCCCCCATAGTTAATTTTATAAAAGATAACTTTGTAAAATCCCTTTCGGTAATAATGGCCGTTATTAATTAATTAAAAAACATAATATATAATAAAAAATTGACAAATAAAATGTTTGATGAAAATGTGCTATGAAAGTAAAGGATTAAAGGAAAACATGTACAAGGCATAGTTGAGCCAAATTATTATCTATTTATTGAACTAGAAAGGACATATAATTATTACACATGTTTAATTTACATTCAAATGCTTCTTTGATTTATCTCCTATAGCTTAATGTACATTTGCTAGATATATAATTTAAGTTGAAGGCCCATGAGATAAATTTTGTTGTAGGTTATCCTGTCGACATAGAACCAGGGAGAAACCTAAGGAAAAACCTATAAGCCTGTGTCAAACCTTTGTAGAGGTTCCAGTACCTGAGAGTAAAATCTAGTTTGGGGCTGTTAAATTCTAACTGTACTGGTAATTGTGCTAGGGGGGAGAAACATGATGTAATTTCATGAAAATGTGCTATGAAAGTAAAGTGTTTTAAAGGCAAGCATGTACAAGGCATAGTTGAGTACAAGGCATAGTTGAGCCAAATGTTCTTTAGGAAGGGCCTAATTATTTGGGTCTTGGTTATGGAAAACATGGAAAATGCTCCAAAGCCAAGAAGGCACATGAAGCTGTTCCAAGAAGGAATTTTATTTCGTGTTCATTACCTCAAGCTTGTGAAGTTTGTGTTCATGATAAATGGAAAAGTTTGAAACCCACTTTGCAAGAAGATGTTAATAATCATGCAGCTAAAGGGTTTTAAAGGCAAGCATGTACAAGGTATAGTTGAGTACAAGGCATAGTTGAGCCAAATGTTCTTTAGGAAGGGCCTAATTATTTGGGTCTTGGTTATGGAAAACATGGAAAATGCTCCAAAGCCAAGGAGGCACATGAAGGCACAGGAAGCAAGTCAATGTGATCATCCCCAACTTACTTTTTATGAAATTAGGCTTGGAATCCTCTACAACCTGGTGGATGGAGTTGAATGGGAACTAGGTTGAAATGCCTTTACAAAATACGAGAGAATGACATTTTAGCCCCATTAATCATGCATGGCAAGCTAGCTACATGTGAAATTTTAACAAGACTCTAAAAGGTATAAAATCACAAACCTCGTTAATGGTTGACAGAGTCAAATCTTACACCTAATTGGCTATCACGCTATGTTAAATACTTGGCCACTAGGAGGAATAAGAGTTCCATTTTGTGTTATTGTATTTTGTTCCATAGTTGAAAATACAACTAGGAGTGTGAAGTTAGAGAGAAAAATTTATGAAGTTAAGTTTTTATAGCAACCTTACACGCTAAAATTCAGTAGCTAACTCTAGAGCATGTTTACATTTTAGTGTTGCTTTTCTCCCATAAGGATTTCCTAGGGAAAAAGGAGTCTAGAGCATCATTACTTTTTAGGGTTGCTTGTCTCTCTTAAGGATTCATAGGAAAATAATTGTATCGATTGTCTAGAGATATATGTATGTGTTTGTTTCATTATGTTCTCTATTTCTTACGTTGTGTTTCATTATGTTTTATATTTCTTACATTTCTGCCCTCCTATTTTTCTTTCCAATCAAGGTTTATAAAATAACATGACAAGCAACATGAGACTTGGAACAATCATTTTCATTATCTATATGGCAGGCAAGAAGGATTATATACCCTTAAGATAAAACTTATGTAGTTTGTCATCTTTTATCATATATTTTTTGGTAAGGGTAAATGTTTTTTTATCTATAGTACAAGTCATGAGTTCCCCAATTTTACCTTGTATGTAAAGCATGATTCTAGGATTACTACAATTTGTACTTGGTTTTTTATTGTGATGATGCCCTGTCTCAATCTAGACATAAGTGATGATGGTCTTCTTCAAATAAAATCATGTATCCTCATTAAATTTATACAAACATTTCAAATTCATATTTTCTTTCATAAAATTCTAGGAATATTAGAAGAATCAGTAAAAAGTGAGATAAACATCTCAATATGCCCCCCATAGTTCATTTTATAAAAGATAAATTTGTAAAATCCCTTTCGGTAATAATGGCCGTTATTAATTAATTAAAAAACATAATATATAATAAAAAATTGACAAATAAAATTTTTGATGAAAATGTGCTATGAAAGTAAAGGTTTAAAGGAAAACATGTACAAGGCATAGTTGAGCCAAATTATTATCTATTTATTGAACTAGAAAGGACATATAATTATTACACATGTTTAATTTACATTCAAATGCTTCTTTGATTTATCTCCTATAGCTTAATGTACATTTTCTACATATATAATTTAAGTTGAAGGCCCATGAGATAAATGTTGATGTAGGTTATCCAACTCGGACATAGAACCAGTGGAGAAACCTAAGGAAAACCTATGTTTCCAGGTCAAACCTTTGTAGAGGTTCCAGTACCTGAGAGTAAAATCCAGTTTGGGGCTGTTAAATTCTAACTGTACTGGTAATTGTGCTAGGGGGGAGAAATAGTATGTAATTTTCTCTTCTCACGATTGGGAGTCTTGTTTTTCATGTGGATTCAACCAAACATATTGTACATATTAAATGAGGACATAATTATTACACATTTTTAATTTACATTCAAATGCTTCTTTGATTTATCTGCTATAGCTTAATGTATTATGCTAGATATATAATTTAAGTTGAAGGCCCATAAGATAAATATGACTTCTATGTGACATTTGTATTGAATCATCTATTTGTTGTGTTATATGAACATATTGGTACGCATATCTAATTTACATTACTTTAATATGTCATGCTTCTTTAATTTATCTTTTATAGATGATCGGAGCATCCCTTTTTAATCTATCCCTTTTGACTTCGGATATGTGGGCAATATTCATCTGCATATTTTTCTATCATAAAGCAGTGAGTAAAATTGTATTCCATTTGTGTCAATGTTAAGGTTAAGCACATGGATTAAAGTTTTATATAGTAAATGAGGAGGCTATGTATTACATATGGTCTTGAATGAGCTTTTGGACTCTTTAGATATATATCTAAAGAGTCCAAATTCTCATTCAAGACCATATGTAATCCTCATCTAACTTAGCCAGGGATTTGCAATACTATATTTGAGTTGGCTAGCTCCATTTCAAGATATTATGGTTATCCAAGAGGGGATATAAAAAATGAAAAGAAGGATGTTGTTGTAGGTTATCCAAGTCGAACATAGAACCTATGGAGAAACCTAAGGAAAACCTATGTTTCCAGGTCGAACCTTTGTAGAGGTTCCAGTACCTGAGAGTAAAATCCAGTTTGGGGCTGTTAAATTCTAACTGTACTGGTAATTGTGCTAGGGGGGAGAAATAGGATGTAATTTCCTCCTCTCACGGTTGGGAGTCTTGTTTTTCATGTGGATTCAACCAAACATATTGTACATATTAAATGAGGACATAATTATTACACATTTTTAATTTACATTCAAATGCTTCTTTGATTTATCTCCTATAGCTTAATGTATTATGCTAGATATATAATTTAAGTTGAAGGCCCGTGAGATAAATGACTTCTATGTGACATTTGTATTGAATCATCTATTTGTTGTGTTATATGAACATAATTGGTACACATATCTAATTTACATTACTTTAATATGTCATGCTTCTTTAATTTATCTTTTATAGATGACCGGAGCATCCCTTTTTAATCTATCCCTTTTGACTTCGGATATGTGGGAAATATTCATCTGCATATTTTTCTATCATAAAGCAGTGAGTAAAATTGTATTCCATTTGTGTTAATGTTAAGGTTAAGCACATGGATTAAAGTTTTATATATTAGATGAGGAGGCTATGTATTACATATGGTCTTGAATGAGCTTTTGGACTCTTTAGATATATATCTAAAGAGTCCAAATGCTCATTCAAGACCATATGTAATCCTCATCTAACTTAGCCAAGGATTTGCAATACTATATTTGAGTTGGCTAGCTCCATTTCAAGATATTATGGTTATCCAAAAGGGGATATAAAAAATGAAAAGAAGGATGTTGTTGTAGGTTATCCAAGTCAAACATAGAACTAGTGGAGAAACCTAAGGAAAACCTATGTTTCCAGGTCGAACCTTTGTAGAGGTTCTAGTACCTGAGAGTAAAATCCAGTTTGGGGTTGTTAAATTCTAACTGTACTGGTAATTGTGCTAGGGGGGAGAAATAGGATGTAATTTCCTCTTCTCACGGTTGGGAGTCTTGTTTTTCATGTGCATTCAACCAAACATATTGTACATATTAAATGAGGACATAATTATTACACATTTTTAATTTACATTCAAATGCTTCTTTGATTTATCTCCTATAGCTTAATGTATTATGCTAGATATATAATTTAAGTTTCAGTGTCTTATTATAAAGAAAATAAATATGGTAGAGAAGTTCCTGTGTCTTACTATTCAGGCATACATATTTTGTAATTTTTTAGGAAGAAACACAAGTTCTTAATCATTAGACCCACTTAACCATTCTGATATGTTAGAAGACAGCATAACTTTTTTATAAAAAAAAAAAGAAAATGACATTTATTGAGATGTATAAGCTTTTGTATCTATAATGAAGAAAGAAGCACAATTTCAATTTTCTTCTTTATTAAAGATATAATGAAAAAAGAAACACAATATTGGGTGCTTCTTTATTAAAGATAGAGTAAAGAATAGTTAGTCAAATAGATAGAATATTTTCCTTGGATTTCTCTCCCTATTTAGTCAAATATATTTATGGTGCCTAAAAATTCAACAAGCTGGTTTGCCCAAGAGGTTCAGGGGGAAGACTTAATTGATGTAAGAAGTTTGGTATACCCTTGCAAGATCATTTCTTGTTGAGCTAATTGTAGAGTTGGTTTTACTTTACTATTTCTACCTATAGCTGTTTATAAAGTCTCCATGTGAATTTTATTTTTCCCTAGGCTTCGTGCACTGTAAAAAACAGGCATGGGATTTGATGGTCAGCTATGACTGTCAAGCTATTTTTTGTTGACAGACTTAGTTTTGACACTGCCCCTCATTAACATTTTTCTCAGTGAATATGAGCTTCAATCCTTAATTTGTTTAGTATTCAAGATGGGTAGAATTTTAGTCCCCAATGATGTTGTGAGTTATGGAGGCATGCTTTGACTCTAGGTCATAGTCTGAAGGGTGACAAGCCACATTGAAATGCTGCGAATCCACCCCACATGTCATTTCATTTGACTGCAAATGGCATTTATTTTGGTCATAATTTAAAAAAAGGAGTTAGTCATAAATTTTGTTACAATCTTTGGAAAGCTCCCACTTTCTCATAAATACTTCCCCTTAGATGGCATTTTGCGTCTGTCAGGATAGCTGGTCAAGCTCGTATTTATGTGAAACTGTATAGCTTAAGCAGTAACCACTTGTTCACATGCTAATAATAGTACTTTTCAATGCAATGATAAAGAAGGGGTCTTCAGTCAACCCTTAACAGTTGTGGGAACCTTCCTGATTAGATCCCTCTACATTAGTTTATTAAATACTGGTGAGAAACATTTAACAAATAGCTTATTGAAGACGTTTCCTTGTATGGTATATTTCTTTTGAAATCAAGAAGCAAATTCTCTCTTTTAATTTTTAAATAATGATAAGAAAAACAAATATTGTAATTTACTATATTCATAACCAACCATTATCATGTAGATTCATTATTCAAAATCTAAAGAAGAAAAGGTAGATAACATTGAAAAACCAATCTGGTTATTAAATATTTTGCACACGGAACTGCAATTATGGCAGGGCATTTGATATTAGAAAAGAAATCCAAAGAATTGTATCATTCGGCATTCGGCATTTTTCGAAAGATGTGAGATTTTTGGTGACATACCCGAGAAGTTCTACTTGATGCAGAGTAACTCGACGAGCGGGGACGACAGGAGCACCACGGCGACCGGGTGCAACACCAACGCAGCCAGAGCGAAAAAAAACTAGAGTTTGCACACAGAACTGCAATTCTGGCAGGGCATTTGATATTAGCGAAGAAATCCAAAGAATTGTATCATTCGGCATTCGGCAATTTTCGAAAAAGGTGAGATTTTTGGTGACATACCTGAGAAGTTCAAATTGATGCAGAGTAACTCGACCAATGGGGACGACAGAAGCACCACGGCGACTGGGAGCAGCACCAATGAAGCTAGAGCGAAAAAAACCACGAGAACAATGAAAACTGTAAACAATTTACATTCGCGGGCGACTTATTTATAAAAAATAGTTCGGCCGAACTATTTAAAAAAAAAAAGTTTGGCTGAACTAATATTTCGGCTGAACTTTTGATGCCTATTTTCCAATTCTCGGCCAAAATTCTATTTGCCCGCACCGTCAGTGTGCCGTCAATCTAAACGGAATCACGAGTTCGGCCGAAATTTATAAAAAAGTTCGGCCAAACTATTTCAAAGTTCGGCCGAACTTTGTAAAATGTTCGACCGAACTATTGTTGAAAAAAAAAATTCGACCCCCGATTCTCACAAAACTGTAACCTAGCTTCACGTTTCCACCCATCTCATTTCAGAGTTTTTGGATGTGTAGCCTATGCACATGTGCCTAAACAAATAAGAGGAAAATTAGATGATCAAAGTGAAAAATGTATATTTACTGGTTATAGTGAGCAGTCAAAAGCTTACAAACTATATAACCCTGTCACAAAGAAGACAATCATTAGTAGATATGTTGTGTTCAAAGAACAAGAGTCATGGAATGGGACTGTAGACACACTAACCGATGCTCAAACACCATTGATGGAGGATGATCTTGTAGAGTAAGAGGAACATCAAGAACCAAGAGAGCAGACACCAAACAGAGTCACACCGGCAAGGACTCCCAAATTTTCAGAGCAGCATGGATCTTCATGCAGATCCACAGACCAAAATTCTCCCAGTAGCGAATCAGGTAATGAATCAAGTTCTGGTAAGAAAAATATGATAAGTTTGAAATATATTTATGATGATTTGGATGTTAGTTCAAATTTTGCATTGTTGGCATTCCAACCTTCTTCCTTTGAAGAAGCAATCAGAGATGACAATTGGGTGCAATCCATGGATGAAGAGATGAATTCAATTGAAAAGAATGATACATGGGATTTGGTTGATTTATCAAACGATAAAAATCTCATTGGTGTGAAGTGGGTGTACAAGGCTAAAGTGAATGAGAAAGGTGAGATTGACAGATTTAAAGCAAGACTTGTAGCTAAAGGATTATTGCAACAACCGGGAATAGAATTTGGGGAAACATTTTCTCCGGTAGCCAAATTGGATACTGTAAGAGAATTCCTAGCGACAGCAGCTCAGAACAAGTGGAAAGTGTATTATATGGATGTCAAATTAGCCTTCTTGAATGGAATTTTAGAAGAAGAAATTTATGTGCAGCAGCCTCCAGGTTATGAAGTTGAAGGAAAAGAGGATAAAGTTTACAGATTGAAGAAAGAGCTCTATGGACTGAAGCAAGCACCTAGAGCATGGTATATCAGAATCGATAGTTATATGATCAAGAATGGATTTTGCAGAAGCAGAATTGAGCCTACCTTACACACAAAGGTAAATGAGCATGGACAGATTTTGATAGTTTTCTTATATGTTTATGATATGATTTTTACAGGTGATCTTGAAATAAATGAATTTAAAGCAGCTATGATGAAATAATTTGAGATGACAGATCAGGGTCTCATGAAATATTTTCTTGGCATTGAAGTTGAGCAATCTGAAAAAGGCATTTTTATTTGCCAAAATAAGTATGCAAAAGATTTGTTGAAAAGATTCAGGATGGATAATTCCAAACCTGTACCTACACCAGTTGCAACAAGTACAAAGTTAAGTAAGGATGATGAAGGGGCATATGTCAATCCAACTCTATTCAAAAGATTGGTTGGCAGCCTCATGTATCTCACAGCTACAAGACCAGATATTATGTAGGGAGTGAGTCTGATTTCCAGATTCATGGAAACTCCAAAAGACACACATTGGAGTGTTGGAAAAAGAATTCTGAGATAAATAGTAGGAACCAAAGATTATGGCATAATGTATGCAAGTACAGAACAGTTAGAATTGATTGGATATAAAGATAGTGATTTTGGAGGAAGTTTGGATGATCGGAAGAGCACATCCGGTTATGTGTTCCATCTCGGTTCAGGTGTGATAGCATGGGCATATAAGAAGATGCCTATTGTGACATTATCATCAGCAGAAGCAGAATATGTAGCAGCAACTTCAGCAGCATGTCAAGCAGTATTGTTAAGAAGAGTATTGGATCGACTCAAGCAGAAACAACAAGGATCAATAGCGATATACTGTGACAACATATCAACAATTGCACTATCCAAGAATAGTGTGTTTCATCAAAAGAGCAAGCATATTGATACTAGATATCACTTTATTCAAGAACTTGTGACCAATGGAGAAGTTCACTTGAAGCCTTGTAGAACCAGTGATCAATTGGCTGATATATTTACAAAGCCATTAGTAGTAGATTTGTTTGAGTTTCACAAAAGAAACTTGGGTGTTGTAAGCCTAGCTGATACATAGACCAGCAGGCATGTTTGATTTGTCATGAGTTATGTTTTAGTTTAGCGATCGTAATTAAGGGGGAGTGTTAAAATATATAATTACTTCCTCATGCAGGAGTTAGACAAATAGTTGGGTGAATTAGTTGAGTTGAGTTACAGTTAGATTTGGTGAGTGAGTTAAGAAAGTTGATCAAGTTCAGTTATGTGTGAGAGAGTGTGCATGTCAATTAGATTAAATACCCTTCACGGGTTCATTTTTTTAAGAGAGTTTTATGATTAATTGAAGAGCTGCAACTCATTGTTTGTGTGTGAAATATTCACGTTATTTGTGTGATTGAATCCTCCACCTTTCCAACAGGAAATCCGATCTAAATAATACATTATTCCTCATTCCTTCAAAGACTACAACTTCTCCACATGACGTTTAATTGATATTTTAAGGTGCATCATGATCCGCCATATCCGATTGTACTTTCAATCCCTTAACTGACAAAGCCTCCATGTTATCCATTTGCAGGGGGGCCAGATCCTCAAGTGAAACATATTCTACATAATTAGCACTTTGAGACATTTCAGACTTGGAAGTTCCCACTTGTTTCACTGACCTATACTCTGAAACATCCATTCTTCCATTATCAGCCAACTACGCTGATCCATAGTCCAACCCTTTCTCTATATGTCGACCTTGTAAGGTGTGTTTCTTGTTTTCAGCTGCTTCTAGAGCAAGTAGTGCTTCCAACGCTACTTCTTGAATACTTTTCCCAATGATGTCTTCAAGGGGCATCGTTTTGTTAGCTTCAATAGTCAGCTTTTCAATCCCAATAGAAGCCAAACAACGTAATATATCCATGACAGTTGAACCCATCTCTGCAGGAAAAACAACAGGATTTGATATCTACATGACTAGGCTCTGTTTGCTGTTCTAAAAAAGATCTAGATTCATTGAATGTTAAAATATTAAAGTCACCTGCTAGCCTTTGAGCAGGAAGAAAAAGAGTACAGAGGCAGCAGCAGCAGAGATTGACTGCATAGCACTATGTATTAAAGAGGAATGGAGAGAACCATAAGTCTGAAATCAATGTTGATGGGCCGCAACCAAAATTGTAGAGGATAATTAAATTTTGTTATGGGCATAGCCGTTTTTTATAGAAGGATGAAGACTTTCATAGTTCTAAACTATGGAAGAACAGAGTTTAATTAAAATCATTCTTTTTGGGTTTTGAAGCCCTCAACAACCAAAATGAAGAGAATTACTTAAGTGTCTTGTTGATGTAAAGATTTGCGATGCGATCACAATCGCAATTGCAAATCGCAACATATATATTTCAAAGCCCAAGTGTCTTGTTGATATGGCAGAGTTCCACAAGCGGAACATTTTTATATAATACATCACAACTATTATAATCGCCCTCCACCACAGCCGAGGCCCATGGGTCCACAGACCACGTAGCACATTACAATACAATCGCAAAGTTTCAATCGAGAGCCTTTTGTTTTGGGCCCGATTTCATTTTGAAATAGGCGAACCCGGCCATATTATAGGTCAGAGTCTATATGTTCATCGCATCCATTTATGATCGGAGATCGAAACTCTTTTGTTCGAGGCCCGATCGCAAAGTGTTAAAGTACAGACCCGATTGGTTTATGAGCTAGTTTTTATATTTGTTCGTCGTGTCTGTTTGTTAATCGCAATCGGAACTTTTCGGTTGTTTGTTTGTTTTTGTTATAACATGGACCCGATGGTTTTATTACATCAGAGTTTTATGCGCCATCGCATCTAACTTGCAATCGTAACCGGAACTTTCGTGTGGTGCATTTGTTTTGTTTTGTCGCAGACCCAATGATTGTTATACAATGCATTTAAATTGTTTGATCGCGCGATTCAGAGCGCAATTGTTAAAGTGGGCCCGCATGTATGCGTTTTAAATAGAATTTTCTTAAGTTTTAATATAGGTTTTGTAATGTTTTCAATATGCATGGCATATAAAAACAAAAGGCCTGAGAGCCTGTATGTAGTAATTCTAATATTCTTGTTTTGTTTTGCACAGCAGTACGGAATAGTAAAAACACAGTAGTGTTGTTTTATAGAGACAGAGTGTTTGTTTGTATGTGTGACAGTGAAGTGTTTTGGCACTGTGTTTTTGTAGCAGTCCATTTTGTATTCCCTCTGTTAGAGGAAATATTTGTAACAGTTTTTGAAGAAATAGAAGTTATTTTTTTTCAGAGATGAAACTCTGTCTCCTGTCAAGAAATTTAATATTTTCTCTGTGTTGAAGAGGGGAGTTTTATTCTCCATTCATTGTTATGGAATTTTCAGAAATTCCAACATGGTATCGGAGCTAGTTCAGGCTCTTTGAAGGTTTCAAAGAAGCTGAAAGAAGAAGAATACTTGTTGCAGCTTTTCTCCAGTAGTGTGAAAGCTCAACAGAAGTCAAAGTTCAGGTATTTATCAAAGAAAACAGAGTTTTTATTTTGTTTAAAAGAGTTTTTTTTCAGAGAAGGAACGACAGTTTGTTTAAGTCCAGAGTTTAGTTTAAAAGCAATAGCTGGACCAAGTACAGGCATGAGTATTGGAAATGTTCAGCTTCCATAATTTAATGGAATTAGTTATGATTATTGGGCCATTACCATGAGAGCCCTGTTTGTCTCACAAGACTTATGGGAACTTGTAGAAGATGGTTTTGTTGAACCAGCTGATGAGAAGGCTTTTAATGCCTTAACTCAAGCAGAGAAGGATATATTGAAGAGAAATAGGAAGAAAGACTCTAAAGATCTCTTCCTATTGTATCAAGCAATAAATGAGAGTGTGTTTTGAAGGATAGCAATAGCTAAGAAATCCAAGGATGCATGGGAAACTCTGAAAGTAGCCTATCAAGGTATGGAGAAAGTGAAAACAATAAAACTTCAGTTGCTGAGGAGAGATTTTGAAACTTTTTGCATGAAAGATTCAGATAATATAGACACATTTTTTACACATGTTATTGGGATTGTAAATCAGATAAGGTCCCATGGAGAAACTCTTGAAGAAAGAAGGATTGTGGAGAAACTTTTGAGGAGCTTCCCCTCAAAGTTTGATGTTATAGTTACCACCATAGAAGAGACCAAAGATCTCTCAAAGTTCACGGTAGATGAACTTTATGCCTCACTGATAACTCATGAACAGAGATTGAGCAGAGATGAAAACTCATCTCTAGAGCACGCCTTCAAGACCCAGATGCCTTCAGGAAGAGGAAGAGGTTGAGGCAAAGGAAGAGGAAGAGGCAGAAGCAAAAACAGAGGTGGAAGGGACACTCCTTCACATTCACATGGAAGGAGCAACAGTCAAAATCAGAGCCACGGTCAATGCAACAGCCAGCAAGGTAGACACCAACATGCGCATGGACAAAGGTATGATAAATCCAATGTCCAATGTCAGTATTGCAAGAAATATGGACACTATGCCAATGAATGTAGAAAGAAGCAAAATGACATGACAAATAGGCAGAATGCTAATGTAGCAAAAGAAGAAAAGAACGCAAGTAATGTGCTGTTAACATGTAATGTAGCACAAGATAGAGAAGATGATGTTTGGTTCTTAGATTCAGGATGTAGTAATCACATGACTGGAAACAGAGAAATGTTTACCAATCTAGATGAATAGGTTAAATCAAAAGTAACCACAGGGACTGATACTAAGATCTCTGTAAAAGGAAAAGGCAGAGTGAGTATTCGAGCAAGAAATGGTGAGCAAACAAATTTTTCAGATGTGTATTACATTCCTGGTTTGAAGTGTAATCTTTTGAACATTGGGCAACTCATAAACAAAGGTTACAATGTAATTTTCAAGGATGATGTGTGCACAATAAAAGATATACCTCCAAGCAAGAAAATCATTGCTGAAATACAAATGACCATCAATAGAATTTTTCCACTCAAGATCAACACTAACTTGAAAGGAAAAGGAAATAGCATAGCAGCTGTAACATAAGAAGCCTTTCAGAAGGAAGCAAAAGATGAAAATTGGTTATGGCACCTGAGATTTGGACATCTCAATTTCGGAGGATTAAATTTGTTGCACAGAAAAGGAATGGTAAGAGGTTTGCCATTGATTGAGAAGCCTGACAACCTATGTGAAGGCTGCATCTTGGGAAAGCAACACAGAGAAAATTTTCCATCAAGGAAAAGCATCAGGGCGAAAGCACCCTTAGAGATCATTCACTCAGATTTATGTGGGCCGATGCAGACAGCATTAGTTTCAGGCAGCAATTACATGCTAAACTTCATAGATGATTTCACAAGAAAAGTGTGAGTTTATTTTTTGAAATATAAGAGTGAATTTTTTCAGAAATTTTGCTATTTTAAAGCTCTTGTAGAGAAACAAAGTGGGCTACACATTAAAGCTCTCAGAACTGATAGAGGAGGAGAATATATATCAAAGGAATTCCTACGTTTTTGCAGAGAGAACGACATACACAAGAAGTTTACCACAAGGTACACACCGCAACATAATGGAGTTGCTGAAAGGAAGAATCGAACCATAATGGAAATGGTGAGAAGCATGCTAAAGGAAAAACACTTGCCGAATGAGTATTGGGCAGAAGCAGCAAACTTTGTTGTGTATATTTTAAATAGATACCCTATAAAAGCTATGATGAACAAAGTTCCAGAAGAAGCGTGGAGTGGCAGAAAACAGGGAGTCACCCACATGAGAGTTTTTGGATGTGTGGCATATGCACACATTCCTGACAAGTTGAGGAAGAAGTTGGATAGTAAGGGGGATAAGTGCATCTTCCTTGGATATTGTGAAGATTCCAAAGGATACATATTGTATAACCCATCCAAAAAGAAGTTTGTAATAAGTAGAGATGTGTAGTTTATTGAAGAGGAAGCATGGGATGGAAGCATTGAGAAAACAATTAATGTTAAAAGTTGTTTATCTCATGATGAAGATGAGGAAGATGTGATTGAAATTAAAAACTCATCGGTAGCACAACCTCCACCAACACAAGGACAATAAGGGACACCTCAAGCAGCAGCGAGAACACCCTTGAGAAGAAGTGGGAGTGCATCACCAAGAACACCACATGGAGCAGATTCAAGTGCTTCTTCAAGCACGACTACACCAGATGAAAGAGGAACAAAGTTCAAAAGTATTAATGAAATTTATGCGTAGGAAGCGGCAAATGAAGGTATGAATTCCTTATTTGCTTTGTATTGTCAAGTTGATGGCCCTATTCATTTTGAAGATCCTATTAAAGATAGAAAATGGATAGAAGCTATGGATGATGAAAGTAATGCCATAGAAAAGAACAAAACATGGGATTTGGTTGATCTCCCAGAAGGTAAAGAAGCCATTGGAGTTAAATGGGTCTATAAGACCAAAAGTAATTCTAAAGGTAAAATAGAGAGACACAAGGCTAGACTTGTTGTCAAGGGATATAAGCAGAAGCATGGGATAGATTATGAGGAAACTTTCGCACCGGTTGCAAGAATGGAAACCATGAGAGTAGTGCTGTCCATAGTAGCAAAAAACAAGTGGAAATTTTACCAAATGGACGTGAAGTCAGCATTCCTAAATGGAGTGTTAATGGAAGAGGTTTACATTGAACAACCTCTCGGATATGAAAAGAAAGTCCAAGAGCACAAATTCTGCAGATTGAAGAAAGCTCTTTATGGGCTGAAACAAGCACCAAGAGCATGGTACAGTAGGATAGAGTCCTATCTACTAGAAAATGGATTTGAAAAGTGTGAGGGAGAACCCACCCTCTACATCAAAGAAAAGGATGGTAAAATGTTGATTATAGTGTTATATGTTGATGATGTTATTTTCATAGGTAATGATGACTACCTTCTTGAAAATTTTAAAACAGTCATGAAAGAAGAATTTGAAATGACTGACATGGGGTTATTGAGATACTTCTTAGGAATAGAAGTAGAGCATAATGAAAAAGGGATTTTTATCTCACAGGAAAAATATGTTAATGAAGTGCTTGAAAGATTTAATATGCGTAGCCATTTTTTACAGAAGGATGAAGACTTTCGTAGTTCCAAACTACGGAAGAACAGAGTTTAATTAAAATCAGTCTTATCGGGTTCTAAAGCCCTCAACAACCAAAATGAAGAGAATTACTTAAGTGTCTTGTTGATGTGAAGATTTTCAATGCGATCACAGTCGCAATCGCAAATTGCAACATATATATTTCAAAGCCCAAGTGTCTTGTTGATATGGCAGAGTTGCGCAAGCGGGACATTTTTATATAATACATTACAACTATTATAATCGCCCTCCACCACAGTCGAGGCCCGTGGGTCCACAAACCATGCGGCACATTACAATACAATCACAAAGTTTCAATCAGGAGCCTTTTGTTTTGGGCCCGATTTCATTTTGAAATAGGCAAACCCGACCATATTATAGGTCGAAGTCTATATGTTCATCGCATCCATTTTTTATCGGAGATCGAAACTCTTTTGTTCGAGGCCCGATCGCAAAGTGTTAAAGTTCGGACCCGATTGGTTTATGAGCCAATTTTTATATTTGTTTGTCGCATCTCTTTGTTAATCGCAATCGAAATTTTTCGGTTGTTCGTTTGTTTTTGTTATAACATGGACCTGATGGTTTTATTACATCGGAGTTTTATGCGCCATCGCAATCGGAACTTTCGTGTGGTGCATTTGTTTTGTTTAGTCGCGGAGCTAACGATTGTTATATAATTCATTTAAATTGTTTGATCGCGCGATTCATAGCGCAATTGTTAAAGTGGGCCCGCATTTATTTGTTTTAAATATACTTTTCTTAAGTTTTAATATAAGTTTTGTAATTTTTTTAATATGCGCGGCATATAAAAAAAAAACCCTCGAGAGCCTGTATGTAGTAATTGTAATGTTCTTGTTTTGTTTTGCATAGCAGTGCGGAATAGTAAAAACACAACAGTGTTGTTTTACACAGATAGAGTGTTTGTTTGTATGTGTGACAGTGAATTTTTTTGGTGCTGTGTTTGTGTAGAAGTCCATTTTGTATTCCCTCTGTTAGAGGAAATATTTGTAACAGTTTTTGAAGAAATAGAAGTTGTTTTTTTTCAGAGATGAAACTCTGCCTCCTGTCAAGAAATTTAATATTTTCTCTGTGTTGAAGAGGGGAGTCTTATTCTCCATTCATTGTTCTGGAATTTTCAGAAATTCCAACATTGACCACAAGAATCCTCCATCCCTTGTCTTAATAAGAGGACCAAATCCTTCAGCTAAAGTAGGCAGTTCAGCAGGCCCATTGAAAGAAAAATTAACAGGACTTCCAAATCCATGAGAAACTTTAACCTCTGTAGTTGAATTTCCACAGCAATCTGAGGATCGATTCAATTTCAGCAACTTAACCCAAATGTTTTTCCACACACATCTTTGGTTAGACAACAAACCCAACAACAATATTGGACTCGGTCTCCACCAATACTCTTTAACATCATCAACACCAAACATATACAACAACAGTAAGAAATCTGGGCAAAAAGCTAAATGGGTAGAAGACCAATTATGTTGGATGGAATTGATTTCTAGCAAATTTTAATCCTGAGAATATACTGTGGACAATACCAGAAGGCCCTTGGGTTTCCCAAATATCAAAGACATCTTCTTCATTGTGAAGCACAAAGAGGCTTCTATGAAAATAACATCCAAAACCAATTTTTTGTCCCCTGCAATCCGGGGAACCTTCGAATCCATTGAGGACCACTACAGCTTCCCAATGTCGCCCAACGGCTAGCCTCCTTCCACGGCTTCTTCAAATCAGCAAATCACCTTTGGTAGTCAGATCTCCTCTGGCATAGCACGTTTACCTCCAGCACCGAACATGAATTTTCTTTGAGTTCTGTGATCTGATCTTCAGTCTATGCAGCCACAAATCTGCTTTGATTTCACGTCGGGTTCACCAAACACATAATGGCATCCAGGGTCCAGTAACCATTCTCGGCTCCCTTTCTCGACTCGTTGTGGACTGCATACACGAACAAGCCGCTTCGTGCTTCTATGTTGCCGACATATCACTTCTCCGCTGCTCTATGTGAACGCGATAAGACCTCCACACCACACTTTAATCTGCACCAACATCGTAAGAGATCAATGCTCCATGAAACTCTTCACGTTGCAGCTCCTCGATTCAATACACGCAGCAGTGAGGTCGGGATCTTGGCGAACAAGATCGTTGCAGATCGAATCTGCACCAGGTAGGTCGGTTTTTCTTCGACAGCACGAGACTGAGTATCATTGAGATGTAAGGTTGTCTTTGTACTAATAAACCTTGCCGCCTGGCACCGATGGACGCAAATTCACAGCAGAGACTCAATTCAACCACGGTAGCACAGCACTCCTCACACAGCGCTCCTCAGGTAGGCATTGCTCTTTCTCATGTTGGTTGGCAGATGTTCCTCAAATTCTGCTCATGCGTACGCTGCAAGTCCGTGAGCTCACCTGGCTCCGTTCATGCTCAGGTAGCATACCTCTTCACGTAGAGGCCAGGCTCGAACTTCACCAATGTAGGTAGATTAAGCCACATCTCCAACTCGTACATCACTTCACCCAACAACAGCGCTGCCTTCGGAAGATTGCTCACCGATGTGAAACATGGACAAACAAAATTTAATAAAAAATTATATAAATACAGTGATTTATTTTCCTATCCCTAGGAAGGGCCACATTTTCCTATCCCTAGGAAGGGCCACAGCCCATTAGGGGCTTTGATACCAAGATAAAACGTCAGTATGCAAACTATGCTCTTAATCAAAGAGATTACACACATTTATACATGAATTAGTCTCAAGATAGGAAAACTATCTTGGACGCACAATAAGTTGGTTGAGGAAATATCTCAACCTCACACCAAACTAGGAACTTAGTTTTAGCTAACCTAGGAAATAGGAACAAATTCTATACATAGAGAGAATCACAACTCAAGGCAAGTAAGAATTACATATTCCAACAAATTTCCAATCCTTGCTAATACTTTGTGATGCCAAAATTGCGATGGTAGATTATCTAATCTAACTCACACATATATTTTGGAGATAACCATGGTATTTGCATCAAATTCTTGAAACCATGGTGTCATAAAAAGATCTGCATTGTCCAAAAACCATGGTTTCTCATTTAGTACATAATCTATATCTTTTTTTTTTATCAAATTTGACAATAAAAAGACCTCTAGAACATAAAAGGACATGGCAGTTTTAATTCAACATAGAATAAATCCATTTCACCTAATGGCACATATTTGGGCGAGAAGCCACTCAGTCTACATATAACTGCTTTAGTACAGAGTTCACCATAAACCACATTTACCGTTTATTGTCAAGAACGGCACTGGTTCATCTGCTCCATAATGTAGGTATAGTGTGAACCTGTGTTGTTTCCTCCTTCCCCTTGAATGCATCTTTGAATGATAATGGTCCTTCGGAACTAGTTCAAGGGCATCCACCCAGAAGTCTCGTGTTAAGAGTGATAATTGATTCGTCTGCCAAGATTTTCCCTGCATGAATTAGATTAGATTTAGATTTTACAGGCGAGTTGGAATGGTTGTCTTGTCTTGAATCCTTTGTCTAAGATCTCCAATCCATTCCTCGTTGCTGCTTACTCTTAGACATACTGTTTTCCCTTCGAATGTTCTGATAAATATTTGGTTTCGGATGTCTTCAGGTAGATCTGGTTTTGGATCAGCTGGATCCAACCCCATAGAGGGACGTCGCTCTCTCTGTGCAGGTATATTATGCAGCGGAGCCTGTATGCAGGTATATTATGCAGCGGATCCTGTTCACATTCAAACCCTATTAGTGGATTCCTCATTTGAAAATATGCCGCACCCCCGTGATAGCAAGCGCGATATGGCGTCAGGGCAAATTATGGCCCCAATACTGATCTCATAAGGGCACAGACCTCTTGTTAATATCGCGTCGGGGGAAATTATAACCCCAATACTGATCTCATAAGGGCACAGACCTTCCTTCAACGATTAGATCGGTGGGCGGATCTATATTGCAATAAATTTGACCAGGTGTCGTGCACTATAGCTTCAGATCTATCGGGTTGAGTGGCATAGACTTCACTAGAGCGAGATCAGGCCTGTGATCTGGTGTCGGGAGCCTGTCGCTCGTATTTGGAAATGTTAGATCTGATACTAACAACAAGCGGTAGCCATGGAGTCGATCTGTTGCTACGAGAGGTGAGTTGGAAGTTTTCTTGCGCTCAGATTTTTCAATCATGCAGATCCCGCCTGGGGGTTTCTGGCCTTTTGACAGCCCTACCCAAAAGACAGGAGCTCTTAGGGAGACGGCGGTTGCCTTGTGCAATTTCTTTAGAGGTTGATCGAGCAACCCTTCTTGCGGAAACTCTGATGAAAGGATGATGAATTGATAGACTGTGTGACGGCAAACATCTTCTGCAACAAATCTTACCCATATCAATATCCGGAAAAGTGTTTGATGGTTCTCGCGTGCTTCTATGTGGGCATCCACCTGCAATCGGGCCTGTGATGGAAGGCCAATCCCATGCACCAAGCACACAAGATCCGAGCCATTACCAAGGGCAGAAGCTCTTTCGCTGAAAGTTGTGGCCGCCAGAATGACTTCAGAGAGCAAAAATGTAGTCTTGTGCGCCATTGGAGCCTCCCACAAAACCGAAGCCACCAGTGACGATAGCCAATGAATAATCATCACAAAATTTATAAATATATATACAAAATAAAATAAATTTATAAAAATAAAACAAAATAATCATTGTATAATGTAGTATATAATCGTATAATATAGTGTGAAGTTACGGCTTCATAAGCCTACAATATGGATTAAGCGTTGATCTATAAAGTTGAGAATTTGTTTTAGGATTTCGGATTTCCATTTGAGAGGTAAGGCATATGGGTCCGGTTTATGATTCCCTATTAAGAGATAAATTTTAAAATTAATAAATGTATAAATATATTTTATTTTGTCAAGTTCTCTTTATAAAATGTAATTGATGTAATTGTTATTTGAATGGCTTTATTGTTCATTAAATGGATTTAAGAGATTTAATCCAATTAAAATAATTTCTAGTTTATTAATTAATTGAGATATTTTATTAACTAATTGATTGTTTGATAAGATAGTGTTTTTATGTTAGACCAATACTTATATTTGTTTTTAATATAATATAGAATATAATTTTGAGTGTGCAATATCTTTAAATTGATATTTGCAATTGTGTATAAGCTATGCATATGACAAAGCAAGGTCTAGATATATGAGAGATCTTAAAGTTATATGTTGTAACAATATATTAGAATAGACAAGTTAGTAGAAATTCTTTCGGTAATAATCACATGCAAAAGAACGTGGTCGACGCGTTTCGAACCAACCAGTGTGGTTCATCATTAGGACTATGTATTATTTGACAAGTTATTATTTGAACATTTTGTGTACTTATTAGTTTGGTTTCGCAGATCTGCTATGCAAACCAATGTGGATGCATTGAACTATGCAGGGTTTTTTTAATTGCAAAGTAAATTGTGTAAATATGATCTAGATCTTGGTTGAAATGGACCTTTTGCTGCAACTTTGTTGATAACTTCTGCTATAGGTTATGAAATCAAATTCTGTCAAAAACCCATTTGAGGTATTGAATAGATCCTTCCAGTGATATAAGACACTTGAAATTTTATGACCTGTGGGGTTATAAACTGATTCCACAAACTCATAGGACGCGCAGCGGCGAAGTGTTCCAAACATGTGTAACTTCAATTGCTCAAATCTCTCAAACTAGGAAACGAAATAAATTCCATAAAAATTCCATTTGAGATGATAATAAAACTTTAAAATGAGATAATTTTCGCTTTCTAATATGATATTTGGAGACCGTGGCATACACATTAAGTTTATTGAAGATTACTGCAAAACATTGAAACAAAAATATATTTCAAACCCTCATGGAGTCGTAACCTGAATCTGGGTTTATGCAGGAATGAAATAAAATACATAAATAAACATAAAAATAGATATGTAGCATAAATAAAACTTCGTTTCATTGATATCAAATTACTGAATTATGCTTACAGACATAATGGACATAAACTAGCTATGACGATGGTAGCTTATCTCTGAGAAGAGATGTGGTGGCTACATGCCTCTGAATTGTGTTACAATGAGTCTCAAGGGCCTTTTTATTATTTAAGAATAAGAGAAAACTCTAAACAACCAAAAACCTAACCCAAGGAGATGTAACATCAAGATTTTATGGGCCCTGCTGGGGTTAGTTTGGCAGCCAACTTCCCGAGGTCGTAACTTGGTCATAGTATCTCTGTTTGGAGCGTCTAATACCTCGTTGGAAAAATATCTCCGAGCAATATTCCATTGAGGGCCTCAAAACAGCTTCGTAAGTTTAGGGCCTCAAAAAATGCTACAAATATTAATTAAGAAAATTGATGAAACTGACTAGGTGGAATAGGCGAGTGGCCACTAATATCCACCTAGATAAAAATATTCTTTGACGAATCCCATAATTGCGAGACATGTGATCATTGTTTGTTCTATTTCTGCTAATAAAGAACTACACTACATCTCTGATCATATCTCTAATCAGTTTTAATTATGGCAAAATGATGTGGTGTCAGCAAGGTGACACGAAGAGAAAACAAAATGGATCAAAGCGACGTAATTCTTTCGGAAGGACATGGATGTTGTGCAATGGGAGCATAAATGTTCATAATGACCGCTGGAGCAAGGCCCTGATTTTCTACAAAGCTCTCTTTCTAGATTTATTTCTTGCTAATCCATGCCAAGATTTTCTTCTTGCTAATCAATGCCAAGACGAAATGAGTGGTGCAGTAGTTGACTATGGTATTTTCTTATTCAATATTGTGATAATATCTCATTGAGAGAAATTTCTAATCTTATTTTTCGAGGACATAAAAATCAATAACCTTTCATTATTTACTAATAAAAGTTATGAAAAGAATTCAATAAACATTCTCCGTGATATCTTGATTTGACTACTAGGAAATTCAACTTTGACTAAGCAATGGTGGATAAACATAGGATTTTTAACTCTATTTTGAAATTTCAATTAGAAGTAGAAATTAAGAGTGAAGGTTTCCAAGTAGCTTCTTCGCTGAAAATGGGCCTTATATCATAAAAAAAGACATTGTTGATGTGATGGCTAAGCTATATGCATTCCATAATGTGGTAAATTTAGCAAAACATTGTTCGACATTAGATAAACTAGCATTCCTTGTGTGTTTCATGACATATTCTTAACCACCTCTCGTTGATCGATTAACTCTAGCAATGAATCCATTTACTAAAACCTATAGGTTTTGGTCTAATGGCAATGATGATTCCAAAAATTCATATCAAAGCCAAAGGTCTCGAGTTGGAATCACACTTGGCTCGCGTTGGGGGGAAGATTGTTGGGAATTGGATAAACCAGTGCTCCCTATGTGTTTCGTGGCATGTGATTTACCACCTCTTGTGGATCTGTCAACTCTAGTGATGCATCTATTTACTAACACCTATGGGTTTTGGTGCAATGGAAATCATGATTCCAACAAATGTATCTGGCTCACATTAGTGGTTTTCATTGGTTTTAATATTACCATTATGTTATTACATTTTCTAGGGATTTTGTATGAAATAGTGATAATGGATGTCCAAAATCAAATTAAGATAGGTCATTGCTGTAATATTGGCTAGATAACATATAATATCTAGATTTTTGTCCTAAATTACTAGTGACTATAACGTTTTTCACCCATATCTCGATAGATGGAAGCATGCTCATAGAATTACTAGTAGTTTAGTGATTACAAACAAGGAATTGATTGTAGGATCGAGTGGATGTAAATCTAAGCATGGATGATTAACAAGTTCGATCCAGGTGGATATTGGTGTCCACCCACCTATTCCACTTGGACACCCACCATTATTTCTTTCAATTTTTTAGTTTCCTTAATTGTAGCACAATTTACTATTTTTGGCAGTTTTTCGGGTCTTGAACTTTTGGGGAAATTTTGAGGCCCTAAACAACATTTTTTTTGGGAAAACTGGTACAAACATGGAGCTTTGATAGATGTTTTTGGTCACTCAAAATTTGAAGTCCTCGGAGAGATCATTCTAACAAGGTATTGTGTGTGTCAAATGGAGATCGTATGCCAAAGTTACGTCCCTGGGAAGTTGATGTACCAATTTACCCAAATGGGGCCCATAGTTTTGCCACTTCATCTCCTAGGGTTATGGTTTTGGAGGTTTAGGGTTTTCCATTATTTGTTAATAATAAATAGGCCTTTGAGCCTCATTGTAACACAGTTCAAAGGCATGTAGCCACCACATATCTTCTTGAAGATAAGCTAACATAGCCCTAGATAGTTTATGTCCATTATTTCTATAAGAATATTTAAATTATTTGATATTAATGAAATGAAGGTTTATTTCCCTTGAATATTTTTGTTTATGTTTAGTAATGTATTTTATTGCATTCTTGCATAAATCTGATCAAATTTACTTAGGAAGCTACATTTTCATAGGTAATTATTGTATTACAAATTAGATGGAAGGTAAGCCACTCACAACCATGACTAAGCCATGAATAAGCAAGCAGTAGCAGAATTCCTTCATGAGGAGATCTTCACCAGGTTTAGGATACCTCAAAAAATAATTATTGATGGAGGAACTTAGTTCACTTTGAGTCTCATTGTAGAATTTATTGAAAAATAAAATATCAAACATAGGGTTACAACACCATATCACCCATAGGCTAATGGGAAAGTGGAAGGGACAACTAGAATTCTTGGGG
Source organism: Pinus albicaulis (assembly GCA_034641835.2). Lineage (NCBI taxonomy): Eukaryota > Viridiplantae > Streptophyta > Pinopsida > Pinales > Pinaceae > Pinus > Pinus albicaulis. The sequence continues at coordinate 601,118,014 of CM076575.1, read as the reverse complement.
ATATCATTTACCCAAACAAATTGACTACACCTCAAGGACCAGGCTTAAAAAATCCCAATATCTCTATCATATGATTGGAAAACATAGACGACCACTTCTAGTTGCACATCATATGAACCGATGTATGGGAAAAGAGTATTATTTCTAATTGAAATAGAAATCCACATACTTAGAATAATTTTCCAACTTCGAATGGACTTATCTAAAGCCTAGTAGTAAATACTTCTCTTGATCAATGAGATGGATGAACTTCACAAGGATTACTGGAAAAAAATAATAATGATACAATATCAAATAGCTCGGTGGCATGAAAATTTCATTAAGAAGAATAAATCCAAATCTTGACACTAGGTCTTGCAATTTGACTCAAAGTTTAAGGATTTCAGGTGAAATTTCCATACTCGATGGCATGGGCCCTATTGGATTCATACTATATATGATAAATGAGCCATAAAAATATGTGTAATTGGTAAAGAGGGGATTCATCTATTGTTAAATGGGCATAGGTGATCTGAAAGGAGTGCTTTAGTTTTGTTGTGCTAAGTGACCAATCAGTAAATAAAACATGTACAATTTTTCTTCATCAGTTTGCTTAAGAAATGAGTGTTTTAACCATGAAAATTAGATGAATTAGTGAACATTAGGCATGTAAATAAGCCTTAAAAACACTGAACAACAGTTCATAATAGAGAAAAACATTCACACATAAGTTTTACACAGTAGGCATGATGAAGCAGTTCACCCCTCTCGGGCTATATCTGCTAATCCAGCTCCCAATGGAATGTCCCTCTTTTTCATTATCCTCAAAATTGTAAATTACATATGTTTACAGGCCTCGAATGGTTTTTTTTTCTGCACCAATGGCTCCATAATTCTCATATTAGTCTAGGTAGACTCTTGTTTCACCAAAATTGGTCGAAAATTAACCTCTTGATGCATTTTTCCTAATGACAGCTAGAAAATCTCCACTAAATGTGGAGACTCTCAGTTTAACTGCAGAAAAATTGATAGTGAACCCCAGATTTGGGGGCACGCTCCAAATTAGGCGGGCATATAAGGTTTAACATTTAATGTGGGTGGCGGGGTGGTCACATGCCACCCCCATCGAATACTCTGCTACGGTTTGAAAACCCCGCCATTGATGTTGGAACTCCACATTACGCGGTTCCATAACCTGCCACATCAAATCGCTGCACTAACATAACTTTTTCATGTGATTAGGTTCTTCGTAGCATTCCCCGCTGGAGGTCAGAACCTGAAGTGGCAACGTTCCATACCTTTCAAATTGTCGCATTTACTGTTAACTCTGTGCATGTGATAGGGATCTTCAAAAGCCGCCGATGCTACAGTTTAATATAACCATTGAAATCTTGTAACAAATGTCATGGTGTCATGTGACCAAACATTGCTATCAATTTTAAAAGATGTTGTGGCTAGAATTGGAGCCACAGTTCTGGGTTCTAGGGCATACAGAGGGGGGTTGGCCCTTCAGGGTTAGCCCACAATGCAAAATTTAATAAATTTCAAATACATATGAATAAGTATAGATTTAATAACTTTGATGTAGGCGGGTTGGTAAATGGTATTGTGTGTGGAGAGGATGTTGCGGGTTCGACCCCCATCGACTCCACAAAAATTTTCCCAACAGTTATGAGGACACATGGCGCCCTGAGGGCTTGCCATGTGTCACTCAATCATTCGCCTCCTACAAACACATTCAACGGCCAAGATCCTTTTGTACCCTCGTCATCCAACAGTCCACAGTGTACCACGTGGTGTCACCACACTAGCTCTAAAGAAAATGGAATATTCCTAGAATATTCCGTTGACTATACTTGCAAGCTGACTAAGCATCCAATCATCAAAATTTTGTTGTTTGGAAAAATGAACAGAACGCAATATCTTCCTCATATTACATCAATTTTTCAAACCATTCACGGTGCTAGAATCACAACGATGAGACCTTTCCATTCACTCAGGTTCGGATCTGTTTCGAGCACTTTCATTTTTGAGCATATGACTTGATCTCTTGATCAGACCTCCCCACTAGAAAGATTTTGGACCCCAAAATATCTCGGACCCCAAAATATCTCGGACTACTGAACATGAATATGAGGAGACTGTGTACCCACTATTCCAATATTAATCCAATGAAATTTCCCTAATTTCATTAATCAGAGGTTTTCATGAAACGACAATTTTTTCCTTGATTCCATTGACCAACCATTGTTGTTTTTGACATTGACATGTTGCACATTTACTAAAATTGCAGAATAGCAACTTAAATTTGTACTAAACATCTTGATTCTACAATGGTCTATAATCAAAGGAAACTTGAAATTACTCTCACCTTTCATCATATCCTTATGGCGATTTTTCTAAATTAGCCTTGAACATGTGTCGATTCCTAACCAAGTTTCTTCGCCATTGTACCATGCCTTTCTGAAACCAGCATTGATCATTTGTCAATCATGTGTCTGCTTTGCTAAGTTTCTTTTCCCTCTCTTTAATCTTTGCAACTTCTTGCATTGACAATTTGTTTTCAGCACCGTTCAACACCAAAGTCGATTGCTGCAATTGTTTGTCATCTTATTTCAAAGAAAAACTGCTTTCAAACTGAAATAACTCATTATATACATTAGTATTTGCATGAAAATGATTATGTAAAACTTCTGTTTGTTTAATCATCATCAATGTCAAGTTTTGACTTGCATTGACGAGCCTCTTCATCTTCCCTACATTAACTAAAGAAGTGTCTAGTTTTTTACAATGAGCTCTCACAATGTATTCCTTGCCATCTTTGAATAAATTGTATTTGTTCTCATGGTGATGAAAGATAGCTTTCCTATCAGACAAGTAAGGATTTCCCAAGCGGAACAACATCTAATATAACATCAAGCGGAACAACATCTAATATAACCGTGCCAATGAAATGTGCAGTTATTTCAAAGCGCAACATGCACTTCTTTGAAACCTGTAAATTTGCATCCTTACAAATCCAACCAAGTGGATATGAGTTCGGATGTGGAATGGTCTCAAAAATAATTTTCTTGACCAAATCTTCGGAGATTAAATTTTCTTGTGACCCACTATCAAACAATGTGTCAACCTTGGTATGTTTGGAAATGACCCTCACATGAAACAGTTCAATTCTCTTTTCTTCACTTGGAGCTTCTATGTGACAGTTAGAAATACTAGAACTAGGTTTATTTTCATTCTCTTTTCCCTTTACATTCTTTATTCCCATGGCTATGATTTTTGTTTCATCTCTTGAATCTGACCCTAAGTCTTGTTCAGTTATTGCAACAGTTTTGCCTTTCTCCTTGGCTTTCTCTTTTCCTTTAAAACTTTATGGTTTCAACTCTGGATGAGGTTTCCAACAATGGTCCTCATCATGGCTATTTTTAGAACAATGTTTGAAAAATAATTTTCCCTTCTCTTTTCTAGTATTTGTAGTTCTCTTTTTCTTCCATTTGCCTTTAAACTCACTTTCCTCATTCCCATCTAAATTTTTTTTTCCCCTTGCCTTAAATGTGTGGCTTGAACAGAAACCTCATATAAGCTTGTAGGGTTAAAAATGAGGATTGTATGTCTTAGGTAGGCATGTAACCCTCCTATATACTTGAGCAAAGTGTCTTGGTTATGCAAATCTACTCCTAGTAAAAAGAACTCTTTTTTTAAATTCTTGAGTATACACTTTGTTATGTCCCTATATTAATAGTGTAGTCCCTTATTATGTTAGTTTAGCCCCTCTTATTGTTATTTTTGTACCCTTGTAACCCCCATATCGTTATTATTGTGCCCTTACTGTAGAAATTTGAATAACTGATATATTATTCACCGAGATTCTCCTAATCACACACTGTTTCAGCTTCAAGCATAATACAAAATCTCTTCTACCATTGATCATTACATGTGGAAATAAAATCAATTGCATGCACACATTAAAACCACAAACAATCACACATATGAACACAGTATTTAATGGGAAAGCTTAAAGCTGAAAACCCCAACTATATGTATATTATATGTCATGGAGATCATGTAACAATCATAGTACAAAGCTCCTCACAAGCTCTCAGCACAACCTCCAATTGCTACACACTATCAAGCTAGATCTAGAAAAACACATGCTCCAATATTTTGCCACTTGATAGCCAGCCTCTATTGCATAATCAATGTTGTAGGATAGCTCATTAAATAACATAAACCACCTGTCTTGTACTGTGAAATCCTCATAGGCTCTTCCAATCACTGGTATTTGTAAATATGCAACAGTATAGTCACAACTGATAGTTAACTTGCTCTTTCACCTATCTCTTCACTGGTCTCCAGTAAAATTGTCCATGCACTAAAGTTAACTGATGTATTCTTTAGTTGATTAATGAGTTTATAATTAGTGAATTAATTAATAATTAATTCACACCACTCTCACGAATTGTATCAATAAGTTAAACTAGATACAAATAGCTCAACTATGTTTAGATTAGTTAAACTGAACACAACTCCACCAAACTCTTTCACATGAGTTCTAACTGAATTATCCATGCAATAGCTCCACTTAACCCTCAAGAATAGCATAATTCCTTCTGTCAGCTCCTGTGCCACATCTGTGCACTTAACTGAAGTGCTCCAAGAGAATAAGATAATGTTTATAGTCCAAATATTATTAAGAGCTAATAATATTCGACATATTTATTTTTAGACTGGCAATCTAAAAATAGATTCCGCCCAATATGTTTAAAAATAGAAGTCCATTTATTTTTTCCAACTTGACCAACCATCCACAAATAGCATCCTGCAACTCATAGAACATGATCCATATCTCTAAAAATAGACATATTCTAAAAATAGACTTTGCGCCAAAAATAGCCTGCTGGGCCACTTAGTGAAGGTGACTTCTTTCCACTAAGCTCATCATATTGTTGCAATCTCAACACTCCCTCTCAACAAGATAGGGATTATCTGCCACCCCGATCCTACCTCTGTGGTATTCAAATTTTCTCCTGGTGAGCACCTTCGTCAAGATATCAGCATCCTGATCCTCCGTAGGAATGTATGAAAGTAACATGATCTTCCGCTGCACACAATCTCTGATATAATGATACCAATTCGTGAAACCATACCGCTCAAATCATCCTCCTATCTATACCATAATCCATATCCCGATGTGCCTCTGAGATATCTCAATACATGCTTCCCCGCCTTCCAAAATAGCTTGGCTGGTTAACTACATAGCATATGTTGGGTCATGTATTGACCAGATACATAAGCGACGCCACCAACTGTCGATTAACAACGGCATCCACTACCTCTGCTGAAGTAGCATCCTCCTTCCTCCATCCACCGGGAAGAGGAGTGTCAACAGGCTTGCAGCCATGCATGTTGAACTTCTCCAGTATCTCCCATACTTTGTTCTAACTAAATGTCCACACCACTCATGGCTGCAAATTCCATCCCAAGGAAATAAATGAAGGAAACCAGTCCTCTGCCTGCAAATTCCGTAGTAAGATCGATTTGCATGAGTGTATCAACAATTCATCACCTGTCAAAATCAAATCATCTACATAAAGTACAATGATCAACAACTTACCCTCCACCACAATCTGGTATAGGTTAGGATCCACCTCACTCTTGGAGAATCCAAGTCCGGTGAAATAACTGTCTATCCATGTGTACCAAGCATAAGGTGCTTGTTTCAACCCATACAATGCTCTCTTGAGCCTGCACACATGTGACTCACTACTGAAGATCTCGAAACCTTTGGGCTGCTCTATGTACACCTCCTCCTCAATCACCTCGTTGAGGAACGCAGTCTTCACATCCATATGATGAATGTGCCACCCCATCTACGCTGAGAGAGCAAGAATCGTCCTTATGGAAGAATACCTTGTGACAGGTGCAAAGGTCTCGTCATAATCGATCCCCTCAATCTGTGAAAAGCCTCGGGCAACAAATATTGACTTGTACTTCTCCACACTCCCGTCAGCTGCCTGCTTCACTTTGTAGATCCATCTCGAACCCACCACTGATTTCCCCTTTGGCCTCGGGACAATCTCCCATGCACTGTTTCTGACAATCGAATCATACTCTTCCACCATGGAATCTACCCATGCAGGGTCCTCCACAGCTTCCTCGAAAGAGGATGGCTCTGTCACGATACACTTTCTCATAAGAGCCATGTATCCAGATACTTCCGGCCAGTGACCGTCTCATTCTAAGGCCAGGATGTAGTGCTCCTACAACCTTGCTGCCTGCGCATCTTGAGCCGGGCCGCGTTCCCTTCGTAGTGCGTCTCCGCCCTCTAATGGTCAGCACCGCTTGAGTGGTCTCTTCCACTCCATGAACCTCATCTTGTGGCTGATCCACATCCTGAGACTCATCCTTAGGAACTAATAGCTCCTCATCTGCATGCAAGTGTGGCTCCCTCTCAAGCAAACACTTCATGGATTTCTCCTCATGAAATTTGATATCCCGTCGCACAACAGTCTTGTGACTATCTGGAAAATACACACGATAGTTTTGGGGTGTATCAGTGTACCCCAAAAATATCCCAACCTCTGTAATTGGCTCCAGCTTCTTCCTGGCATCCTTCATCACATGAATGTAAACAGGTGAACCAAAAATACTCAAATGGGAAATATTAGGCTTCTTACCAGAAAACGCCTCCTCAGGTGTACTCATGCCAAGTATCCTATGAGGACAACGGTTCTGCACATATACTGCAGTATTTCATGCCTTCGCCCACAAGTGAATGGGTAGGCCCTGATCATGCAACATTGCCCGTGTAGCAGCCACGATCGTTCTGTTCTTCCGCTCAGCAACCCCATTTTGATGTGGGTTATGAGGTGCTATGAGCTCTCTTCAAATTCCTTCTGTGCTATAAAAGTCCTTGAATTCACCAGAGATGAATTCACCACCATTGTCGCTCCTGAGAGCCTTCACCTGCTTCCCCGATTCTTTCTCAACTAGTGCCTTGAACTCACAGAACTTTGAGTATGTCTCGCTCTTCTTCTGCATGAAGAAGATCCAACACTTACGAGAAAAATCATCAACAAATATCACATAATACCTCTGTTTTGCTGTCGAAGATGCTGAGAAAGCTCCACACACATTTGTGTGAATTCTCTCAAGGATCGTCGTGGCACGACTATCCTTCTCGTGAAAGGTGTCTTTCACAAATTTTCCTAAGGTACATCCCTTGCACTGATCTAACTGCGCAAGAGTACCCTTAGGAAGCCCAGTAGAAATCTGCTGCAGTATCTTCAAAGCTCCATGGTGAAGGTGGCCCAATCTTCGGTGCCACAACTCGCCATCATCCCGACTGACCACTCCTTCTGCCTTCCCTACCATTGTTGCACAGCCATCTACCTACAATTGATAAAGGTTCTTAACTCAAACCCCTATCCTTCGGGTCTCACCATTTGCCTTACTACGCAGGAAAGCCTTTCCCTCGCTAAAGACAACATCATATCCCTTGTCTTCTAACATCGCCACAAAGATAAGATTCTTCTTCAATCCTGGAACATGCATCACTTCCTTCAATACGAAGGGTTTACCAAACTCCCTCTCAAAGGAAATGGTACCGATACTGGTCGCACTGTATTTACCATCATCGCCCATCTCGATGTGCACTCCAAGATCTTTCTCATCCAGATTAGTAAACAAATCTCGATCTCCTGTCATGTGAAAAGACGCACCACTATCAAGAAACCACACTGAACCCATCACACTTGAGACCAATCATGCGATCAGTGGAAAATATAGCTCAGCCTCCAAGGCTAAGGCCTCTCCAGTTGCAGTTCCAGCAGCCTGCTTATTTTTCTTCTTCTATGGACAACTAGTGGCGTAATGTCCGTGTTGGTGATAGTGAAAGCACTTCACCTTGGACATGTCTTGCTTCTTGCCTTTCACACCAGAATGAGAAGTTTTCTTGGTCTTCCCCTTCTTTGCTTTGGTAGCCAAAGTTCAATTCTCTTCATCAGAGTTCTTTGATGAATATTCTTCCCTGGTACTCCGCCTTATCTCCTCTTGCAGAAGATCCGACCAAAGTCGCTCCCATCCTGGCAATTTCTCCTGACCATTGACAAAGTCCTGATAGGAATGCCAACTCTTCAGAAGCCCAAGGAGAGCCAAGCTCACCAAGTCCTCGTCATCAACATTCACACCCACACTTCCCAGCTCATCCCTGCATTGGATGAAATTCGTGAGGTACTTGGGCATACTGTCGCCTTTCTCCATTTTTATGTTCCTAAGTTTATCCTTGAGCGCCAACTTCCTCTGGTCGCTCCTGCTTTGAAATAAATCTGTCAAAGCTTTCCACATCAAGAATGGAGAAGCCTTACCATGAAGGCTAGACACTATGTGATCCTTTACACCTTCCAATAGATTCCTTCGACACTTTGCTATCTTCTTTTTCCATGCGTCAAGTACGATAGCATCACTAGAAGTAGGCTTTGGAACTTCTGCATCTATGAACTCCTTCAACCCATTTTCATCTAGCACCGCCTCCATCCTGTCCTTCCATGCAATATAATATGGGCTGCCCTCAAGGGCATACTCTAATCGCAATCCGTTGAAAGACATCTCAACTTCTACACCAAGAAAACACTACTGCAAATTCGAATTCCACCAGCTCAAAACTCAACCGCTTCAATGTTTTGCAATTTCTCCAATGATCAATATCACTCTGATACCATGTAGAAATTTGAATAACTGATATATTATTCACCGATATTATCCTGATCACACACTATTTTAGCTTCATGCATAATACAGAATCTCTTCTACCATTGATCATTACATGTGGAAATAAAATCAATTGCATGCACACATTAAAACCACAAACAATCACACATATGAACACAGTATTTAATGGGAAAGCTTAAAGCTGAAAAACCAAACTATCTGTATATTATATGTCATGGAGATCATGTAACAATCATAGTACAAAGCTCCTCACAAGCTCTCAGCACAACCTCCAATTGCTACACACTATCAAGTTAGATCTAGCAAAACACATGCTCCAATATTTTGCCACTTGATAGCCAGCCTATATTGCATAATCAATGCTGTAGGGTGGCTCATTAAATAACATAAACCACCTGGATTGTACTGCGCAATCCTCATGGGCTCTTCCAATCACTGGTAGTTGCAAATATGCAACAGTATAGTCACAGCTGATAGTTAACCTGCTCTTTCACCTATCTCTGCACTGGTCTCCACTGAAACTGTCCATGCACTGAAGTTAACTGATGTATTATTTAGTTGATTAAAGGGTTTATAATTAGTGAATTAATTAATAATTAATTCACACCACTCTCATTAACTGTATCAATTAGTTAAAATAGATACAAATAGCTCAACTATGTTTAGATTAGTTAAACTGAACACAACTCCATTAACTTCCTCAATCAACTCCACCAAATTCTATCACATGAGTTCTAACTGAAGTATCCATGAAATAGCTCCACTTAACCCTCAGGAATAGCTTAATTCCTTCTGTCAGTTCCTGTGCCACATCTGTGCACTTAACTAAAGTGCTCCAAGAGAATAAGATAATGTTTATAGTCCAAATATTATTAAGAGCTAATAATATTCAACATATCTATTTTTAGACTAGAAATCTAAACATAGATTCCGCCCAATATGTCTAAAAATAGAAGTCCATCTATTTTTTCCAACTTGACCAACCATCCACAAATAGCATCCTGCAACTCATAGAACATGATCCATATGTCTAAAAATAGACATAGTCTAAAAATATACTTTGCGCCAAAAATAACTTGCGGGCCCACTTAGTGAAGGCGACTTCTTTCCACTAAGCTCATCATCTTGCTGCAATCTCAACACTTACATTATTATTTTTAGGTCGGCTAGGATTACATTGTGTCCCCAGTAGGATTACATTGTGGCCCCATGGACTCCTATATATAGAAAGGAGGTTTTGTCATTTGTATGATCTAAGAATTGTTCATCTATGTATTGTATTAGATTTTTCCCCCTCGAAGTAGCTTATTTATAAGGCATTGATCTCTCTTTTCTTCTATTTTTGGAGTTGGTTTCACAACATTTGGTATCAGAGCTTTGGATTCTATGGTTTTGCTACTCCAAATAGGTCATCGTGGTATTTTTGCTATAACTTTTTTTTCTATGAAGGTTCAAAAGCGGAATTTTTTATAGTGCGAAGATGAAATCATGAGGAACATTGTCACAAAATATCAAAGCTTGGTACATAATATTTTTGGAGATATGATCTATCGAAGTTATGGATTTTTGCAGGCTCCTTAATTTAACCTAAACAGTTCATCGTACAATTTTCACTATAAATATTTTTCTATGAAGTTTCACAGGCTGATATTTTCAAAGAGTGAAGCCAAAATCTTGGTGAACCTCCTGTGAAAATTTCAGATCTTGATTTGAAATATTTTTGGAGATATGATCTATGGAAGTTAGGATTTTTTCAGGCTCCCAAATTTCATCTCAAAGAGGTGACCGTGGGAAAAACATCATAACTCTCTCTCTCAGTGTCAGATTGAGATTCTGTAAAAAATGGCCGCAAGTACACAGACTGTAGTTTCCTATTTATCAATTTCAGAGTCGAAGGAGGAAAAAAAAACACGTTGCAAGTCGTACAAGTTCACTCTACTGAACTATTCCATAATTAGGTCATCATAGGATATTGGGCATAACTTTTCCCTCAAGAATCCAAATCAAGTTAGACCTGTGGCATTCAAAAGAATGTTTCAGAGGGCTATTTTAGGGCCAAATTTTTATTATTGAGGATCCAAAATCACATAGATAATTCAGTTTCAATATTGATCTTATCAAAAGCAAGAAAAAGGAGTGTATTTGGTTTTTAAAATTGCATAACGTTTAAGCAATTTGAAGTGATTCCAAGGGCATATTTTAGAATTTTTATCAGTATTGGGTTCTATAATTCCTCCAAAAAATAATTTCATACCCATTAATCCCTCAAAAATCTATAATATGACACATGAAGAGGAAGAATTGCAGTATGTGATATCAAAATTACAATACCAAGTGCAACAAATTTTGATCGTACGTAGAGCAACTGAAGATGACATAGATGGTTTAAAATCAGAAATGGAGGTTAAGTTGGATGGTTTGAAGGATCAAACAATAGCTAATATGGATGATAAATTAGTGGAATATCACATCGAGCATCAACAACAAGTTCTCCAACTCTCAAAGGATAACCTAACTTTGGTGCTGAATCTAACGAAACAACAGGAAGATCAACATCACATCGAAAGAAGTTCTGAAGCAGTAAAAAAAACAATAAATTTGCAAGGACGATCAATTTAAGAGTATCTCAGCAAGTGGAAGAACTTTTTTGTAGAGTGTTCCACATGGGAGGATGAGAACTTTATACAGAAGAATCAAGAAATAACCAAGCGCTGAGGACAACACTTGTTTGAAGGAGAGGGGAATGCTAAGTCCCTATATTAATAGTGTAGTCCCTTATTATGTTAGTGTAGCCCCCCTTATTATTATTGTTGTACCATTGTAACCCCCATATTTTTATTATTGTGCCCTTACATTATTATTGTTAGGTCGGCTAGGATTACATTGTGGCCCCACTAGGATTACATTGTGGCCGCATGGACTCCTATATATAGAAAGGAGGTTTTTTCATTTGTATCATCTAAGAATTGTTCATCTATGTAATGTATTGGAGGTTTCCCCCTCGAAGTGGCTTATTTCTAAGGTGTTGATCTCTCTTTTCTTCTATTTTTGGAGCTGGTTTCACAACATTAAAACTTTATGGTTTCAACTCTGGATGAAGTTTCCAACAATGGTCCTCATCATGGCTAGTTTTAGAAAAATGTTTGAAAAAAAAATTTCCCTTCCCTTTTCTAGCATTTGCATTTCTCTTTTTCTTCCATTTTCCTTTAAACTCACTTTCCTCATTCCCATGTAAGTTTTTTTTTCCCCTTGCCTCTAAATGTGTGGCTTGAACACAAACCTCATATAAGATTGTAGGGTTAAACATGAGGATTGTATGTCTTAGGTAGGTATGTAACCCTCCTATATACTTGAGCAAAGTGTCTTGGCTAGGCAAATCTACTCCTAGTAAAAGAGCTCTTCTTCTAAATTCTTGAGTATACACTTGTATGTTTTCTCCTTTCAATTGTTTAAAATTTTTCAAGTCCATTATGGCTTTTTGCATGTGAGATAATGGACAAAATTTTTGTTTTATTGCATTAATGAAATCAATCCATGATAGAATAATCTTACCATGTTTTTTGATCTCCTCCTTTGTCTTGGCTTCCCACCGAACAAGTGATTCACCTTCCATTCTCAATGAAGCTATTTGGATTTTGGTGTCATCATCACGAAAATTTTGAATTCTCAAATAGAGCTCTAATTGCCTAATCCAATTATCTAGCTTTTTTGCATTAACTTCACCATCAAACATTGGAAATTCAAACTTAACATCAAGTTTTAGAAAAGGAATTTTACCATTTTCTTTGAATTGTATGACTGATGTACTAAAGATGAAGTAGAGGATGATGAAGATGAAGATGAGGGTGATGATGGTGACTTTCCACTGTCTCCATTTCCTCAATTACCCTTCTTGGATTTATCTTCATCATTGTGACCTCTTGATGATCCTTGGCCTTCCTTGTGAAGTTTGGATCCTTCTCCTTCTAGTCTTTCATTCCTTTCTTGATAAAGGACTCTCACCATTTCAATCATGTTAAGGAATTCTTTCCTAAACACTCATTCTTCCTCTTTGGGATCCTCCTCTTCATGGGTTCCTTCTTCTCCTGGAGGCATGCTTGATGTTGCTTCTACTTCTCTTGGAGGTGAAATAGGTGGTGGAGAATGTGGCAATCTTGCCGTCCTTTGCTATGGCTCACTTTGAGAACCTTTTTCTTCCACCAATTTTCCTTCTCCTCCCTTAATATTGAGCCTAGTAAGCATGAAAACTATTTCAAACAGTTAACAAATTCTTGCACATAAAAACACCAAAGATGAAACTCTAGCTTTGATACCAACTTGATTTGAAATGAGTGTATTATTTTTGTCATGCTAAGTTTCCAATCAGTAAATAAAACATGTAAAATTTTCCTCCATCGGTTTGCTTAAGAAATGAGTGTTTTAACCATGAAAATTAGATGAATTAGTGAACTTTAGGCATGTAAATAAGCCTTAAAAACACTGAACATCAGTGCATAGTAGATAAAAAATTTCACACATAAGTTTTACACATTAGGCATGATGAAGCAGTTCACCCCTCCTAGGCTAAATCTACCGGTCTAGCTCCCAATGGCATGTCCCTCTTTGTCATTATGATAAAACTTGAAAATTAAAAATGTTTGTAGGCCTCTAATGGTTGTCTTTTCTGCACAAATGGCTCCAGAATGCTCAAATTAGTCTAGGTAGACTCTTGTTTCACAAAATTTGGTCGAAAATTGACCTCCTAATGCATTTTTCCTAATGACAGCTAGAAATGATCCACTAAATGTGGAGACTGTTAGTTTAACTACAGATAAATTGATAGTGAACACCAAATTTAAGGGCGTGCTCCAAATTAGGTGAGTGGATAAGGTTTAACATTTAATGTGGGTGGTGAGGTGGTCACACGCCACCTGCACCGAATACTCCGCTACAGTTTGAAAACACCGCCATTGATGTTGGAACTCTGCATTACGCGGTTCCATAACCTGCCACATTAAACTACCACACTAACATAAATTTCGTATGTGATCAGGTTCTTCACATCAATCCCTGCTGGAGGTCAGAACCTAATGTGGAAATGTTCCATACCTTTTAAACTATCGCATTTACTATTAAATCTGCGCATGTGATACTAATGGTTGGAGCCGTCCATGGTACGGTCTAATATAATCATTGAAACCTTGTAACAAATGTCACAGTTTCATGTGACCAAACATAACTGTAATTTGATTGGATGTTGCGGTTATAATCAGAGTCACGATTCTAGGTGCTAGCGCATATGGAGGGAGGTTGGCCCACAATGCAAAATTTAATAAATTTAAAATACATATGAAGAAGTATAGGGTTAAGAACTTCGATATAGGTAGGTTGGTTAACGCTATTGCGTGTGGAGATGAGGTTGTAGGTTCGACCCCCGATGACTCCACAAATTTTTTCCCAATAGCTATGAGGACACGTGGCAACCTGCAAGCTTCCCACGTGTCACTCAATCATTCACCACCTACAAACACATCCAATGTCCAAGGTCCTTCCGTACCCTCATCATCCAGTGGTCCACAGTGTGCCATGTGGTGCCACCACACTGGCTCTAAAGAAAATGGAATATTCCCAAAATATTATGTTGGCTGTACCTGCACGCTGAATGGGCATCCAGTCACCAAAATTTTGTTGTTTGGGAAAATGAACATAACATGATGTCTTCCTCATACGACATTGGTTTTTCAAATTGTTCATGGAGCTAGAATCACAATGACGAGACCTTTCTAGTCGCTCAGGTTCATACCTATTTCGATCACTTTCATTTTTTATCAGATGACTTGATCTCCTGATCAATAAGCTTCAATTTTATCATAAACCTTTTTCCAAAGAATCATTTTTTAAGAGCATCATTATTCGATGCCTTAAATTATAGATTTATGAAAAAGAATGAACCCATGCTAGATAATTCATTCTAATTCAATAAAAATTAATAATAAAATTCACATATGGAAACCCTTAGGGGCATACACGGGGGCATGTTATCTTAAAAATAAATTATGTTGGTAGATATTATTGGCATGTAAAAAAAGATGAAGGAGAGAGAGAGAGAGAGAGAGAGAGAGAGAGAGAGAGAGAGAGAGAGAGAGAGAGAGAGAGAGAGAATCATGGACAAAAGGGCACTTCACAACTTCATCGTGGTTATGTCAATATCCTTCTACTCCTATAGCTCATTTACATAATTTGTTAATAATAAATTTATTTTTAGGATATGCAAGGGAGGATGCTACTACTGTTACATCTCTATTTTCGCAACCCCATTGCTACAACTCCATTATAACCAAGTTGCTAAAACTATGTCATTGAACTCCAATCTCTATAACTTTGTTGTTGTACCACCATTAATACAACTTTGATGTTTCAACTTAATGAATAAAAGTTAGTTTCTACAACTTTATACTACCATTACTACAACTTAGTGATGGACCATCGTTGTTGTAACTCTAAATTTCATTTCTACAATTGTGAAGCATCGTTGTTGCGACTCTACTACTACAATTCTAATTGCCAAAATGGGTGATGATGGTTGACACTATGGCACGATGACTGGACCAAACTACAACTCTTCTAGCACAATTGTTGTGAATCCAAACACCATTATTAAAAATTTGAACATCATTGCTACAATTATGAGATGATGTCGCAACTTCGAGTCTATGCTATAACTTTCATACTATGTTATAAATATGATTACAATGAAGATCCTAGCTATATTATGGGGCCAAACATAACAAAGGTACAAACCACCAACATGGTGAAGGTAGGAGCCATCACATTCACTTATATTAAGTTAGGAGGTATGCCTCTTGAACTGTGTAATGAATGATATTGGATGACATTACTTGAATATGCCTTGATTTGAACCCCACACATAATGTGTTGCTACCATCAAACTATGACATGATTTCCTAGACCACTCCTTCCATAATTGGAAACCTCCCCCCTCCATACCGTTCATTCCATCTTTTCAGTAACATTTTCATGAGCTTTGACTCAGAGAAATGGAAGGCTTACTCAACCACAAGGATCTGATAGTGCCATTGTTACTAGAGGGATATGACAACATCAATAATATTTTTTAACGTGGAGGATGGATGGAGTATATATGAAATCTAAAAGGGTATAACAATGATGTGAACCTTAAATTTCCATCTACTTCAGTGAATACGAGTGTATGGTGGTAGGGATAGTGGTGCACATATGGAGGAGATGATTGTTGATGTAACAACGCTTTTCTACATAGGAGAGTGTTAGTGGTATTGAAGGAGGCCAAAGCCTAAAATTATGCAAAAATTCCTTTATTCAGGAGAAGCCCTAGACAAGAAGAGAATAGGGTTTGACAGTATTTCACCACCACCTCTTTGGAAGGGTGAAGCTTTATTATTGAAATAATGCATTACTTTTGAAGGCCACCACATAGTAGAATACTTGTAACACCTTTTTCTATTAGACCATCTATGAAATGATAGGTTGATCAATATTTCATTCTTCCTCTAGATAACTTTGCAAAAGATTACCTCAATAGTGTAGAAGTGCTCCTAAACACAAGAAACCTCTCACATCATGGCCTCATAAAGCTCCCTATCGAACATACATTGCGTAAAGAAGGCAAGGTTTAGAGCGAAGTCGAAAATGTATTAGTAATTTTTGCAACTTCATTTGGAAAATCCATAATTGCTACAACTCCACCACGAGATAGCACAACCACAACTTTAGAGTTTGCAAAAACCCCAGAAGTTGTTGCAACTCTTGGAGTTGCGGCTGAAAAATGCATTATTGTGACTCCATTGGCAATAAATATCTTGGTGTGTTGATTAAAGAAGAATTTCTCAAGGGTTCTTTTAAAACTTCATAAATAAATGAAGAACTCCATGATAGAAATGTGGAGATAATAGTAAGAAAACCCTTGACAAAGAGACTATGGAGAATGAAGAAGAGGCTAGCTAATTTGATTGTCCTAAGGAAGAAAAGGGCAAGATACACCCTCGTTGCTACAACATTGCATATAGTAGAAGAATTCCCTACTACTCCCTAAGAACCAGTAGGTGTAGAATTATAAGGAGTTGCAGCATAAGAAGAAACCCCTACTACTCAATAAGAACCATTAGGGGTAGAATAAAAATAACCCCCTACTACTCCAAAATAGCCACTAGGGGTAATGGAGGAAAGACACTCTACTACTCCACAAGAACCAACAAATGTGACAGTGGATGGACTAGAATTTGTTGAGCCTACATTTGATGAGGAAATGATGAGAGGGGACCATGTTGGGACATAAGAACTAGCAAGATAAACTCTTGGAGAAGGCTTTGTTGTGATTTTGAAAATATACCAAATGGAAAAGGAAGTTGTTGAAGCGAGACGGTAATGGGATTCAAAAAAATACCTTAAGTCATTCTTTATCAAATTGTATTGATGTCAAGATATGAACTTATATTACATCAATTAAACCACTCTAGATCTAGATCTTATTAACAACACTCTAATAAATATGAAATGGCCCCATCACAAATGAAAATAACAACTCACAAAAATCAAAACTAAACTCATATATATATATATGATTTGGACTTTCTAATTGTTGAAAAATTCATAATCTAATAACAAAAATATAAATAAATAGAATATGAATATTAACTATATCACTAAAAAAAATTGTTAAAAAAAATTAATTTTTTTAATTGTCATTATTTCTGTAAATAAATGAAGTATTACACAAATAAATAGAATATAAAATACTAACCACTTGAATGATAAAGAATGTTCAAATATTGACCACAAATATCTAAAAGATCACATATTCTAGTCATTATCAATTATGTTAAAGCAAAAATAAGAATAAAAAACTCAAAATAGAGTTATGTCACTTGTTAAAGTAAATGAATAAGAAGCAACTTGAACGATAAAGCATTTTATAAAATACCAAAACTTGAGGTAGTAAGCATATTACAAATATGCAAAAATGGATATACAATGTTTATCGTAACTTTTTCTATCCCGAGATTATGGTCATGATAACTTTATTAAAGTAAAATAGAATTGTACCCAAGATAATCACAACTTTTTTTATTTGAATAAATATGACAAAAGTTCATTATCACTCCATCCTCCCTGGTTTAATCAAACAAAGAATAAGAATAACATTGTGCTCAAAGTTTAAGACTCGTCATGAGGACGAGTACAAATAAAAATAAAATTGTAAAGTTAAAAAATAATTCTACATTTTCTTAATTTTAGTAAGAAAAAAAGTATAATTTAATATTAGGAGAATTTTCTATTAATTTTTTTTTTTTAAATGAAGGTTGAAGATTGATTTTAAAATTTAAGTTAAAATAGATTGAAGTTATATGTATATGTGAGATGTTCGTGCATGTAAGAGGTTAAATTTGTAATAACTAGAACATGTAACATGTTAAATTTATAATGACTATAATGTGTAACCAATTGATTAAGGACGAATTTTAAAGCATGTGTATTTTTTATATAGAATATGAATAAAAATTCATTAAAAATATGTGTTTTTTAAATTATTTAAAAATTAATTTTGAAATATATATATATATATATATATATTATATTTTGGGATTCAATTGTGTTAGGTAAATTATTTATTTATGATTATTTTCATGAGAGGTAGTCGTAACTTACTATTTTTCATGATTTTTTTAAATAGTTCACTTAGCACTCATTGCATCAGGTGATGCTCGTAGGAGTGAAGAAGTTGGATCGAAACTAGTGAAAGGAATCACATAGTATCAATCATCACTTGCGGGGCTTTCACCCAATAACCAGGACTTCTCGGGAGGCCACCCATCCCAGATTACCTCTAGCTCAAGCGTGCTTAACTATGGAGTTTTCTCCACAATCAAGCCCATCTATCTTGAAATTGGTTGTCCTCTTCCATATGGGTTTTGAATTTTTCTTCGTTAGAAAACCAAAGATTCATCTCTTGATAAAAATGCTTCATGGTGTCTTCCACTATCCTATTCATAGATAGTGAATCATATGAAACAAGGCATTGGAAAGGTAAGGGGTAGTACTAAAGAATAGATCAAATTAATAAGACACAAAACAAGGCAAGTTGAAGTCGATTAATGAACATCGTTAGTGCTCGAAGAAGAAAAACGTTAAATTGATTTAAATAATTACAATAATAATTTAAAAATAATAATAAATTACTATTTACCCTAATTACAACATAATGAAATTTAATTTAAAAAATAAACAACAATAATTTGTTTATTTTTCGAGTCAAACTAACGGTTATTCTAATGGTTAGTTTGAATTTCTACTCATTATTAATTACTTTAATTATAACATAATAATATTCTAAATTTATATATTAAATAACAATAATTTATTTATCATAAAATTTCCTACCTAGAAAAACTAGTTGTTTTTCCAACAGCTACTTTGGCCTTCTCTACATCTACATACGCTTAATGACTGGATCTGATCTCTCATCTCATCCTAAATATGAACCACACTAGTTGGTTCAAAGCGCATCGACAATTTTCTGTCTCATGTGATTACAACCGAAAGATATCTAAAAAATTACTATGGATCACAGAAGCATGAATTCCAATATATTAAATTTTGTCGATATATGAAACTGCAGGATGCAGTGACACTTCTATTGTTTTTGTTCTCATTACCTTTCTCCTTTATGTCAATGATATCTTTCTTCTTGCAAAAATCCATGATGACCTAGAAAATCAACTTCACACTCTTCATGTCTACTGCTCCAAGATAGGTATGACAGTTAATACCGACAATACTAGAGTCGTGATCATTAAATCCAAAGATCACCCATGGTAGTTTCGTTTATAATAACCAGTGCTTAGGACATTTTTCTTATAAATATTTGTGTATTGGCTTTCCTCATCATTTAAACTAGAATTATAGCATCATGAAAATGATCATTGGAGGTTAGAAAGCTTATTATGAGCTTAAAAAAATTGTAAGTCGATCGATATTTAAATTTGGAGTAAAAAGAGGTTCCTCTTTGAAATTATTTTCATCCATGCTTTCTGATACGGATGTGATGTTTGGGGTTGCAGTATATCCAGAGAGTCATGGAGGAATATTGAGATGATTCAAAAGCAATTCATAACCTACAACCTTAAGATCAAGAGAAATACTCCCTATCCTATCCTCTTGATCGAAGTTGGTATGTCCCCCATTGAAATTATGGGTATGTTTAGATATCTGATGTATAAGAAAAAGCTTTAAAACATGGAATCCAAAGGGATCCCAAAAATTGCTTCTAACTTTAGTCAAAACCCCCACGTTTTCCTCAAGCGCGGGTGGAAAAAGGATCCACAGTCTTGGCTTAACCATTGCAGAATTAGGGAGGAGCTCAAAATGGGAAACAAAGATAGTGTCAAAAATACTATTACCTCCAAGTTTAAGGGTAAGTTATGTGAGGATCAGGAGATGGAGGGTAAAAGGAAGCTAAGATACTATAAGGAGGTGATCAACCCCACCTTAATAATCACAATTTTCTCTTTGTTGACCAGCACTAAGAAAATTATGAGCATCGCTAGGATAAGAACTAATTCTCATGAGCTTCAAAGTGAGAACAGACAGTGGTATATTCCCAAGACTCCATCGAATGATAGAATCTGTCAAATTTGTGATAATAAGAAGGTGGAAGATTAAAAGCACTTCCTTTTAGATTTCCTTGCTCTTACTCACATCCACTCTCAATTCCCTAACATCTGCCATATTTCCAATCTGCTTGACTTGTTAAGTCAACCCACCTATAGCAATCTTGGGGCATTTCTTTCCCTTCTCTTTGATCATAGAAACGAGATTTTTAAGAATCGCACTTAAATTTTTTTCTTTTCTTGAAGTCCAATAAGCCACATTAGTCTTAATGGACATTAATCATCATCATCATTATAATTTTTAAATTATAATATTATTTATTATGATATTTAAATTATAATTTTATTATGTTAAGTATAATAAATATATGACAGAAATGAAATAATTTAATTTTTTTTTAAATTATATATATATATTTTTTAATTTAAATAGTTGACAAACCGCGGATGAAAAAATATATTCATAGTTAACCAAACTTATTTTGAAAAATCAACAAAATTATAAAATAATGTTTATTTTTTTCGTCGTTTGCAGAGAGTCCTAGATTTGTTCATAGTTAACCGATAGCTTATTTTGAAAAATCAGTAAAATTAAAAAAACATAAATTATAAAATAATATCTAATTCATTTATTTTTATATAGTTAGAGTCCAATGTTATATATATTTGTTTAGGTTTTATAGTGTGAGGTTACGGATTTTTAAGCATGGATTAAACGTTGATATTTAAAGTTATATATGCACATATAAGAGAATTTTATTTAGGATTTCGGTTTGAGAGGTAAGGCATATGGGTTTGCTTTATGATTGCATATTAAAAGATAAGTTTTAAATTAACCAGTAATAGTTAGTATTTGTTATTTAGTTTAAATATAGCTAATGAGAGTATGAATTTAGGTTAATAGGCTGTGAGATGGTCAATTAAATTTTTCATTAAAAAAAATAGAAATGAAAGTGAAAATATTTCTTTTTGGTGAGCGCTCTACCACATTAGTTGTAACGAAGCTTTATAACTTCATTTTTTTGGCAGTGTTTAGTTCAAATTGATATGGAGAAACTTAGTTTCAACTCAATCAGAGGTCAATTCCAAGAAACTTGTTTTGCACAACCAATTTTCTCTTACAAAATTCATGGGAATTGTACATGTTTGATATTTGAATGCAATTGTGTTTATGGCAGTGAAGCAATGGGAATATGGAACACAACTTTTAATGTTCTCTGAAATGCCATGTCATTTTCAACATGACTTATTTTTTTTCCAGAGTAAAATGGAGTGGGAATGATCTATAATTAGTGATTTAGTATTAAATTATTTTTTAAATTAAATTGTAAAGACAAGTTAATTAATATTTATTAATAATTTGTAATAACAACTCTTTTACTATTGATTTAACAACTAAATTATGACTAGCACAATTAGACAAAGTAAATTAGTAGTAATTATTGATGGATATCAAAACACTTACAATGAAGCGGAGTCTGGGAATGTTTCAGATCAATGGGAGATGAAAAAATAGAAAGTAGAGCTGCAAGGTGAATTCTAGAAAATCAAACCTCCTATATTTTATCAAGAGGTTGAAGAAGTGGGAGGAGCATGGATAACTAACATGAAAAAAATACTTTCAAGTTCATGAATATAGTAGCAACCTCAAAGCTCATTTGGCTATTTACCAACTACAAGAAAAAACCACATTATGGTGGGAGGAAATTAAAAATGTGTGGGGAATTGAGGACCAGAATGTGATTTTGGACGAGTTCCAGCAGTATTTTAAAGACAAGTATCTAACAGAGCAGTTATATGATGAAAATTCTTGAGTATCTCATGACATGAGGTTGGGACAAATGTTTATGGGCGAGTTCATATCTAAATGTACCTCCTTACTGAGGTATGTACCATATTTGAGAGATGAAAAAGAAAGAGTACATCGATTTTTGAGTAGCTTACCTGCTCATGTGAAGGAGAGGATCGAATTTTTGAATCCAAGGACAATGGATGAGGTGATTTGAAAAGCACGAATGTGTTATCAATAGTCCAAGGTAAAAGGAGATGCTCGCAGGCATTGGCCGCCAAAGAAGGGGCAGAAAGGTACTTCAAAATTTAAAGGTAGCAGACAAGGAAACTATAAAAATGAAGCAAGAAACCTAGCAAATAGATAATATGGAAAAAGAAGCAAAAAACCCAAATGGCTAGTAGAAGAACAACCTACTGAAGCATCAAACAGACCACACCATGGGCAAATCCAGAAACCACCGCTGCAATTTTTGGGATGCGGGGAGGCACATTACTATAAGAATTGTCCTCACTGTGGAAGAAACGAAACTATAGCCAATATGCAAGAGGCATCCATAGTGGGGGATGTTGCACGGAATATACCAAGGATCAATATTGCACTAGAATATCAACAATAACATTACCAGCCGACCATCAAAAAACTGGAAGGTAAATTATATTCCCAAACTGTTTCTATTTTGGTTGATCCTGGTGCCACTTTAAGTTATATAAATCCCCAGATAGTTTAAAAATGTAATTTTCAAAGAAAAAAAATTAAAACTCCCTTGTTGGTACAATTAGCGACTAGAGAAAAGAGAACGGTTAATCCTAAAATCACAAATTATTTCCTCGAAATAGGAACCAACATATAATTGTTGGGTTGAATATTTTACGCTTGGGTTCCTACGATATATTTTTGGGAATGGACTAGTTAGAAATATATTTTTCACTCGTAGATTGCAAAGATAAAATAATTCATTTTAAGGTTGAAGATGGTACTTGCCAAGAGTTACAAGGAATTAAGAAACCACTCCAGTTGTGCCCCATCACTACATCCCAACTGGTTAAATTCATCAAAAAATGTTTTGAACTTTATGTTATTGAAGTGGGATTTTCTAACTCTAAAGACAAGACCCCTATGATGGAGAATATTCCAGTTGTTTGGGACTAAATGGATGTGTTTCCTGAAAATCTTCCGGGACTACCCCCAAAACGAGATATCTATTTTACCATAGATTTAATACCTGAAGCAGCACCTGTGTCACGAGCACCATACATAATGAGTGTGCCTGAGCTAACAGAGTTAAAAATTTAGCTGTAAGAACTATTAGATAAGGGGTAAATCCATCCTAGTGTGTCTCCTTGGGGTGCACCGGTGTTGTTCGTTAAAAAGAAAGATGGTACGATGCGGATGTGTATGGATTACAAGCAGCTTAATAAACTAACTCTCAAAAACAAATATCTGCTACCACGGATATATGATCTTTTTTATCAAGTGAAGGGATATATTGTATTTTCAAAGATATACCAAAGATATGGGTATCACCATATACAGATTAAGGATGAGGATACATCTAAAACAAGCTTTCACACCAGATAAGGACATTATGAATTTGTGGCGTTACCATTTGGATTAACCAACACACCGAAAACTTTCATGATTATGATGCATGGAATCTTCCACTCATTTTTGGATAAATTTGTTTTAATATTCTTTGATGATATATTAATATACTCTAAAAATATGGAACATTTGCGCTTAGTGCTGAAAATTTTGAGGGAACATCAACTCTATGCCAAATTTAGAAAATGCAATTTTTACAAAGTACAAAGCTACTATTTGGGCCATGTAATCTCTGCTGAAGGAATATCGGTAGACCGCGAAAATCCAATTATGGAATGGAGAGTACCTAGAAATGTAGAAGATATACGTTTTGTTGTAGTCACTACAACACCACCCAAAATTTTGGGTGTATTCAAAATTTTGGATTCCCCCCCTCCCCCCTGCTCGCTTAGCCCTTTAAGCTGTCAACTCGGCCTTCAATCGGTAATATCCCTTTGGCCTATTTTGGCCTAGCCCTGTCACCACACCCTCTTGGAGCATGGTCCCAGTCATTTAAAGAAGGGCTTCTATGTGAATGAATCACGAAGTGTTAAGGTCTACTACAATCAGTGATTGCATGAAAATATAAATTTAAGTTGGTTTCCATAACTATGGATGCTCAAAAAATTGACTTAAGTTACATTATCTTAGGCTAGATATTTCAACGTTGCTACTCCTCGAATGAGATATTTGTCTTGTCATTTTCCTTTTAGTTTCTCATTATTACCAAGAGCTGATTCATTCTCATGCTATTCCATCCAGGAAATTTGTCAAAGATTCTATCGTTACACCAAACAACATATATGTTTCATTAAAAGGTCCATTAGCATGACATCATTAAAATACTATACAAGATGAGGTTCCAATTATCCATGATATCTACACATACTCATCAAAGGGGGTTTCGAACATGGCATGATTATACCCTCTCCAACCATGGTGATTCTTCAACATATGGAATAGTTGGTATTCAATGCAGGTAGGGGATTAATCCCTTTGACTTTGGGCTATATTGGCACATCTGAAAGCCTCAAAATTCGCTTGGTAACCATCGTAAAGGGCCAACGCCCTTTGAAGAAATGTGTAAACATGTAAATGACCCAATAAATATTCTAACAGTTACACATTGTGGAATAAAAAGTCATGATACGACATAGGCATAAATTTTTCTCCATAAATTGCGTGCCTTATTGACCGCCCAAGGAGCCATATTTCATGAAAATTTTGGCACGTAATGAGTACATATGCGTTGTGGAGCCTTGTTAATTAGGAGGAAAGGAAGCCAGAAATGGATGGCCTTGCACAATGAAAAATTCAGGTTTTTTGGAGGTGGAACAGAAGTGCACAATCAAGGGAGCAATATTTGTGACTGCATTAATATTTGGAGCTCATTTTGCAATATGTATTTGTTGGAAGCTCGTGAGAGAAGGAGGAGCTTACCACAAAAGTAGAATACTAGAAAAAAATTGCGAAAAAAGAAATGTACGTAGGCTTGGCTGGAAAGTGCGTAAATTTTGGAATGTTATGGAGATGAAAAAAAATATCGGAGGGTTCACAACCACTCTAATAAGCTGAAGATGATGATATGGGTCACACCAATAATGAGCAACTCCAAATCAGACCGCGGTCATAAATCACATGCCATGTGTTCGGTCCACATACAGGGATGGCATGCATTACTAAACACATCCGTGACATCTAGTATAACGTTACCCCGGGCCACACAAAGAGGAAAGAGCGCAACTCGATGAAGGACATTTGTGGTCAGCCGAGAGAAGGAATGTGACTAGTCACAAAGTCACATGTGCTGAAGGAGTGACGTGGAATGTGAGTTGTGGGGGTTTTGACTCTGCGACTTCATGGAGTCACGTTACCGAGACTGAATTCACATGATTGCATCCATGTGATGTGTCAAAATATCGAAGAAAGTCAAGAGACTCGGTCGGAGCTGGCCTGGAGAAATCGAAACAAAACAAAAACATTCGTGGCTCTCAGATTTAGCGTTGATAGGTATCAGGTTACTCTGGGCGGTCGCAATCCTCCCACGCAGTCTCTGCCAAGGTTTCATAGTCACCAGTTTTTCCATGAGCATGGTCGCCAAAGAGACACACAGGGTCGCACAGAGGCACTTTCATTTTTCCTAGTCGTAGGCTACTTAATCAGTCAAGGGCTTCGACCCAACCTCCATGCGACTATGCGACCTCTACCAAATTGAAAGGTCACAAAATAGCGTGCCCAAAGGAGTCTACAACTTATGCGACTACCTAACTCTGTCACCGCCACCCAAGTCACGAGGTCATAGATAAGTGCACCCAACAGGGATCGTGACTAGTGCAACTCTTTGAATGTGCGACCTCCGCACTAGAATTGTGACCTCACACAAATACAGCTCCCATGCCCGTCAAATGGAAAATCACACTCCCAGGCATTCAAACCACATAAGGAGGGCATGCATCAAGTTATGGTAGGTGGTATGAACCTAAAGCGGCATTTCCATTAGAGGTGAAGTTGTATGAGAATAGAGGGCATTGGTTGTTGTGCTTGCATGCCCACATACGGTCGAGGTGCCATAAGAATAAGAAGGAGACTCACCTTCATGCACAGTTGAGAAAACATCGGGGATGCACCAAGGAGATGTGCACATGTACACATAGTGGATTTTTCAAGGACGTAATGGCACACTGCATTTTAGTCATCCAAAGGAAATACAAGGCAGTGACCAAGGAAGCAGCATGTAAATAAAAGTGCGCTCGGTGAAAATTAGCTTTTCTCCTTACCGTTATGCCATAGAGAAGAAATAAGTTTTGGGTAAAAGGGCACAGGGTCATCATATACAAACTGCATGCACCAATAATGTTGCGATGTGATGAAAGACTAAACAGGGGTCTAAGCTAACAACTTCTGTTTGAATCACTCTTGAAATTAATTAAATACACCTCTAGAATTATTATTCGATCATAAAGACATGTGACCTATGCTATTTGATTACAGGTGGAAGCTATTGCTTTGCACAAAGAGCTAGGGTTTTCCTAGCAAGCAAGGGGACCCTTTCAAAGCTAGGTGGATTCTCACGAATCCCCCAAGAACCTTACTTTAAGCTCAAATGAATCTGGTCACTTACACATGAAGAATGATGTAAGGACAGGCATATTCTTTGTGGCTGGAGATCACCAGAAGAAATGCGAGAAGGGACAAAACTCAATTTCACGGGTCGCGATAACTTATGGTAAAACGGGTCGCACATGACTTGAGGTCGTAGGTCGCAGATGGCTCAAGGTCACAGGTCACAAGTAACCCCAGGTCGCAGGTCATATATGACCTCAGGTCATAGGTCGCATATAACCCTAGGTCGCAAGTCCCAAATGGACCAAGTCGCAAGCCAGCCCAACACTCGGGAAGACCAAGAGTCAAGGGAAACTCAAGAGTCATCTTATCCTATATGTACAACTTTGGGAAAATATAGGACTTTTAGCTCTACAATTAAAGCCAGTATGACTAACGAATTGGTGCTGGAGAGCTAGAGGGACTCAGCTCTTGGTATCAAGTAGAGATAGAGGTAGCAAGGCTAGGGTTTTTGTATCATGCATTGAGATGAATGGCCCATGTTCGACTATTGGGTTTTGATGAGTTGTAAACATGTATTTGATGTTGCAGCAACATTAATAATATATTCTCTTTTTCAGCACTGAATCACATGCTTGTTTGTGGTGATAGTATTAGCTATATAATATTTCACTATGTTGTACGTATGCTTTCATGCATGCAATTGATTATGAACTAATTCATAGTGGTTGCATGTATATTTTCTCTTGAATCAGTGTTTATTTGTTCCTTTCCACGTCGATTATCTATTGTGAACTACTTTGCAGTTAAATTTTAGCGTGTTTTATTTCATGTATGTGTGACTGGTTTTTCGGCTCACTAATCCCACTCATGGCATACCTCCCCCTTTATTTTTCTTCTTAGAATTGTTTGTATCTTTGTTTATGGTTCATCCATTTTGGGCTTATTTTTCTTCATTGATCGGTCATTTCACCTTTGCCTCACCCAATCATCTTCTCCTTCGACAACCAAGAGTGGAACACTTATGGCAGTGGTCGGGCCCACATACCGGATGGGGCTCCTGTCCCAAATGGTGTGAGGTATAATTGGGACCTTTCACAGGGGAGCCCCCCTTGTTTTCGGTAGTACAATTTTTCCGGTCAAAAATTTTGCACTAGAATGAGGGCTGGATGACAAGGTGAGCCCTTAGAGCCTGCACTTAGTCTCATATATGTAAATGGCTCATCCCCAAATCCTTCTCCCGAGATGTTTATCAGATTTATCTAGTTCTCGATGCTCAATCCCTAATGAACCTCTGTATCACTTGTCCCAGTTAAAATTTGATGGTGAGAATGAAATTTCCATAACCGATCACCTTTCAAATTTTGTTGAGTTTTGTGAGTGTTACAAAATTGACGATGAGAAATTAGCTTGTGTTATTTTCTCCCTCACTCTCGAAGGTTGCATTAAGCAATGGTGTCACACATTTCCGATAGCTTCCATCCATTCATTTGAGCAGCTCGCTGGTAAATTAAAACAAGCTTTTCAAAGGTACAATTTTCAAAATGTATTAATAAGGTTAAATAAGATCAGAATGGAACCTCAATAATATCTAGAGGAGTTTTCTATTAGATTTCTTCATTTTTGTTTTGAGTTCCCTGAAAGGGATGTCGATTTGACATATTTAATTGAGTGGTTTCTACAGGTGGTTTTCATTTCCCTAGAACACTTTCAATCAGCAACAAAGCCTGATCCCAGTGTTTATTATGATAATCCTCAAATTTCCAATTGTTCAGACTTTGTCCCTAATGTTTCCTTGTCTATCTCCCCGAGCGCAGAACACATTCAGGCCTCCAAGAAGAATATTACTATTCCTCCTCCTGAATTTCCGTGTAATGGAGTTGTGGTCACAAAAGTT
This sequence comes from Pinus albicaulis, assembly GCA_034641835.2. Taxonomy (NCBI): domain Eukaryota; kingdom Viridiplantae; phylum Streptophyta; class Pinopsida; order Pinales; family Pinaceae; genus Pinus; species Pinus albicaulis. Next base: position 601,089,327 of record CM076575.1, on the reverse strand, counting down.
CTAAGTGATGATAGACGTGTGCAAGAAAATAAAACTTGTTGTACCACCCCTGAATCTTTCACACACCCTATCAAATCAGAGCTTGAAAACCATATTGGCCCAACATCTCTCCCTGTTAATGAAACCTATCTCGAGTCCACTAAATGTTTACCTGGGCACAATCCAAAATCTCATTCACATAGTGATAATAAATTGAGTCTTGGCCCAGATAAAGTTGATTTCCCTACAAAATCATTGGATAGTGATGGGCATGCATGATCATTGGCCTCTCTAGATGACATTGATGTGTGAGATGAAGGTCCTTGCATGGTTGATACTGCCGCATCCGAATCATTTCATCCATTATTCCCTGATTCCTTTCTTGATCTTGCCATGCCAGTAATTTCTTCAAGTCTTTCGAAATTGTCTTGTACTGGTGTTAGCGACAACCATGAGCACGCAGGTGGTGTTTTACAACGGCATTACAAAATTTATGAATCTCTTATATCGGATATTTTTCATCCACAATATTTAAATAGCCAAAAGAGTGATTCCCTATCTCAACAACCTAAATATGTTTCTTTTATTGATTCATCCCAATTGTTAACCCAAGGGGAGCCTAACATGCCAGGTACCCAACCTTGATCAAATTGATGGCTCCAATGGTCACTACTTATCTGAAAAAATATTCACTCACACCTCTGAGAATTTTCATTCGTATCTATCTGTCAAACATATGAAGCCACCAAGATTCGATGACCCACTTTGTGATGATTTAGGGACCCATCAGGAAATTGAAACAATCTAGCTTCTACTGGTTGTTACCTTAAGTTCTTATGATCTTGATGAGACCCCTGAAACAAGTCAAACTAGGGTTTCTCGAATTATGGTTTCTGAAATTTCGGTTCCCACGTCTCACACTCCTCTCAGCATAACCACACCAGATGTCAGCTCATTTGGGGAAGTCTTCCATTCAAGTGATTTTTTCCTGAGCACATATTTCTATCCCCAAACAGCTGGTATGCAAGAACTAATATACCCTAATTTATTCACTGGAAGGAAAACATAGGCCATTATTTCTAATATTTTTGGTTGTTTCCCAACCATTACCAGTTGCATTCAGGCACAAGCATGCGATGTCTTGCAAACCTCTCTATTTCCAAAAAATTTTCCGGTCAATTCATTCCATCCTAGGAAATCTAAAGAATCTGATACATTGGATTGTCAATATGTCAGTTCGCAAATATTTGGTTGACTTGATAATAAACTCGTTGACTTTTTTCCAATCACCACAATTAATGATCACATCCATTCGCCAGTTGATCTCATGAAACCATTGAAATTTGGAAGCCCCCCACTCGAAGGTCCAGAGATTGTCCAAGACGGCGAGGCATTTCAGCCTCTGTTGAAAGTTACTTTGGATCCTCACATCCTTGATGAAACCCAGGGAAAACTATGAACTAGGGCTTTCAAAATTAGGGTTTCTGCACTTGGATTCATGATCACATCAAATTCGCTTGGTAGATGCTTATTTCTTCCATTCCATCAAATTGATCATCCTCAACATCATGATGAGATTCCCGGCTAGCTTGAAAGATCCTATCCGATGAATATATCTGCAAGAAGGAAATGTTTTACCTCGCTTCCAGCGGATTTAGGGTTATGCATGCATAGATGTGTGTCATTTATAGATAAATTTGGTTTTCAAGTAGATATTTATGTGTATCAAGAGGAAAGTGAAATTCATCTTGAACAATACATTCTGGCACGTTCTCTGGTAAGTAGCTATGACCTTATTATTGTTTCACATGCTTTTCAGGCGATTATGGTTGTTAGTGCACAATTGTGTATGCTGGCTCTGATTGCGAATATTGTTGTTCTTGCAGGATGGGAGATAATGCGATGGCTACATTGGAAAGATGATTTCACATAACCCAACCGCCTCTTTGGTTAAATTAGGATTTTAGGTTTAGGCTGGCTAGGATTTGATAATAAAATTCTGTTAGTTCAAGTTGTTAATTAGGTTTACTTGAAAAAGTTTTTCTTTATGGTTTAAAATTAGGTCTGTTGTCTTTTCTTACAATAAATAGCTTTATGCATTATGATTTTCCATTTATTTTGCACTCATTTCTATTTCAATTTTCTTATTGCTACATAATGTTCAGATAATCACTACATGTGCTTTGCCTTGTTTTTTCCACCTACAACTAGTTGATATTTCTCACACATGGCATTGCATTGCGTCATAAGCCTTGTATGTTGCATCGCGTTGTACGCTTTCTTCCTTGCATCATTTGCACTGGTTGTTGAGATAGATGTGAAAGTTTCCGTGCATTGCATACTACTACATGAGCCCTCATTGAACTCGGGGCCTTGAAACCCTAGGTACCTAGACTATCCTTCTTACTCTCCCTTGCATGAGTTTAAAGCGGGATGGATTACTTTTACCTCTTTGCACACATCGAAATCCTGATGATATTTCTTAATTGTTTTGCCCTGATTGCTGAAACCATAACTCCATTGTTTCCATGAGGTTGTGGTGGTTACCTTAGAGGCATCTTCTCTCATAACAGGTCATCAAAGTCACATTCTCAACATAATTCCTATGAATTTAAATTAATCATCCAGGGAGATATGAGTCGGTTTCTTTTGGGGAACCCTAACAAGTTTGAATGACCTATACCTACAACCTGAGCCTTGTGCCCAGCATAGTCTCGAGTATCTCAATGATTTGTTTTGCATGTTTTCCCTGTGGGCAGTAGATGGGATGTGAGGCTTTGCACAAGGAAAAGCCCAAATGAGAATATCTTTCAGTTTCTTTCAAACAAGAAACAACCTCTCTTGCCCATAAAATAAGTCAGGATGCCTCATCCACCCATGCAAAATTGGTGCCATGAGCACATGAAAATAAGTGCTACAAGCATGTGAAACAAATAAGGGTAAGGGATTGAGAAAGGCTTCTTGCACAGAGAGGTATCGCAAAGACTCCGTTGGGGTACTGACTAGGCTCGCTAGAAGCAAAGCAACATTTGTGATTTCTTGAAGTGACTCCATCAAGGTACTGCCCAGGCAACCGGCAGCGGAACAACACCAGAGACTTATTTTAAAATTATGAATATAAGAAGCCCGTTGCCTTTTTCTTTGCACCACAATCAAACTACTAACAAGTGTGAACTTCTGCTTGGGCATTTTTCAATTAATAATACCTAGCTAAGGCATAGTAAAGGTCTAAGTAATACAAGAGGTACCCACAGAACCTATTCAATATTCCCTTGCATCACTATCTAGAATCAGAATATGGTGGGGACGTTGACAGAGATGCTGGATTCTACCAGTGGTTCGCCAATTTTTGTAGATGTTACAACACCGCCCAAAATTCTATGTGTATTCAAAATTTTGGGTTCCCCCCCTCCCCCCCCTTGCTCGCTCAACCCTTTAAGTTGTTAACTCGGACTTCAATCTTTAATATCCCTTTGACCTATTTTAGCCCAGCCTTGTCACCACACCCTCTTGGAACATGGTCACGGTTATTTAAAGAAGGCCTTCTATGTGAATGAATCATGAAGTGTCAATGTCTACTACGATAAGCAATTGCATGAAAATATAAGTTTAAGCTGGTTTCCAAACCTAGGGATGCTCAAACAATTGACTTAAGTTACATTATCTTAGGCTGGATATTTCAACGTTGCTACTCCTCGAATGAGATATTTTCCTTGTCATTTTCCTTTTCATTTCTCATTATTACCAAGAGTTGACCCATTCTCATGCTATTTTGTCTAGGAAATTTGTAAAAGATTCTATCGTTGCACCAAACAACATATCTATTTCATTAAAAGGTCCATTAGCATGACATCATTAAAATATTATACAAGATGAGGTTCCAATTGTCCATGATAGCTACACATACTCATCAAAGGGGGTTTTGGAAATGGCATGATGATACCCTCTCCAACCACGGTGATTCTTCAACATATGGCATAGTTGCTATCCAATGTGGGTAAGGGATTAATCCCTTTGACTTTGGGCTATATTAGCACATCCAAAAGCATTAGAATTTGCTCGGTAACCATGGTAAAGGGCCAGTGCACTTCGAAGAAATGTGTAAACATGTAAATGATCCAAGAAAGATTCTAACAGTTACGCGTTGTGGAATAAAAAGTCATGATATGGCATAGCTATAAATCTATCTCGATAAATTGTGAACCTTATTGGCCACCCAAGGAGTCATGTTTCATGAAAACGTTGGCACGTAATGAGTACATATGTATTTTGGAGCCTTGTTGATTAGGAGGAAGGGAATCTAGAAATGGATGGTCTTTCACAATGACAAATTCAGGTTTTTTGGAAGTGGAATAGAAGTGCACTATCAAGGGAGAAATATTTATGACTGCATTAATATTTGGAGCTAATTTTTCAATACTAATCTATTGGAAGCTCTTGAGAGAAGGAGGAGCTTACCAAAGAAGTAGAATACTATAAAAAATTCGTGAAAAAAGAAATGTACGTAGGCTTGGATGGAAAGTGCATAAATTTTGGAATGTTACGAAGATGAAAGCAAATATCATAGGGTTCACAACTACTCTAATAAGCTGAAGATGATGATATGGGTCACACCAATCATGAGCAACTCCAAATCATAACGTGGTCATAAATCACCAGGCCATGTGTTCGGTCCACATACAGCGATGTCATGAATTACCAAACACATCCGCAGCATCTAGTATAATGTTACCCTGGGCCACACAAAGAAGAAAGTGCACAACCCAAGGAAAGCCATTTTCGGCCAGCCGAGAGAAGGAATGCGACTAGTCGCAAAGTCACATGTGCTGAAGGAGTGATGTGGAATGCGAGTTGTGGGGGTTGTGTCTCTGCGACCTCATGGAGTCACATTAACGAGACTGCATCCATGTGATTGCATCCATGTGATGTGTCAAAACATCCAGCTAAGTCACGAGACTGGAGCATAGCTGGCCTAGAGAAATCAAAACAGAACAACTACGTTCATGGCTCTCATATTTAGCATTGACAGGTATGAGGTTACTCTGGGTGGTTGCAACCCTCCCATGCAGTCTCTGGCAAGGTTTCATAGTAAGCAATGTTTTCATGAGCATGGTTGCCAAAAAAAACATGTAGGGTTGCATAGAGGCACTTTCATTTTTCCCAGTCACAACCTGCGCCATCAGTCAAGGGTTGCGACCCAACCTCCGCGCGACTACGCAACCTCTACCAAGTCGCAAGGTTGCAAAACAGTGCACCCAAGGGAGTCTACAACTTATGTGACTAGCTGACTGTGTGACTGCCACCCAAATCGCAAGGTTGCAAATAAGTGCACCCAAGAGAGATTGCTACTGGTGCAACTCTCTGACTGTGTGACCTCCACACCAAAGTTGTGACCTCACACAAATATAGCTCCCATGCCCGTCAAATGGGAAATTGCACTCTCAGGCATTCGAACCAGATAAGGAGGGCATGCACTCAAGTTACGGTAGGTGCTAGGCGCCTTGAGGGGCATTGCCATCAGGGGAAAAGTTGTATGAGAATAGAGGGAATTGGTTGTTGTGCTTGCATGCCGACATACGGTCGAGGTGCCATAAGAATAAGAAGGGGGCTCACCTTCATGAACAGTTGAGCAAACACCAGGGATGCACCAAGCAGATGTGCACATGTGCACATAGTGGGTTTTTCAAGGACGTAATGGCACACTGCATTTTAGTCATGAAAAGGACATACAAGGCAGTGACCAAGGAAGTAACACGTAAATAAAAGTGTGCTCGTGAAAATCAGTTTGTCTCCTTACAGTTACGCCATAGAGAAGAAATAAGCCTTGGGTAAAAGGGCACAGGGTCATCATATACAAACTGCATGCACCAATAATGTTGCGACATGATGAAAGAATACACAGGGGTCTAAGCTAACAGCGTCTGTTTGAATCACTTTTGAAATTAATTAAATATGCCTCTAGCATTATTATTCAATCATAAAGACATTTGACCTATGTTATTTGATTACAGGTGGAATCTGTTGGTTTGCACGAAGAGCCAAGGTTTTCTCAGCAAGAAAGGGGACCCTTTCAAAGTGAGGTGGATTCTCACAAATCCCCCAAGAACCTCACTTTAAACTCAAAGGCACCTAGTCACTTTCACAAGAATGATATGCATGACAAAGCATCTTGCTGTGAAAACCGGAGATCGTCGAAAGAGAAATGTAGGTTGGAAAAAACTCAAGGTCGAGGTTACGTATGGACTGGGCTGCGTGCAGCAAGTAACCCCAGCCTGTGTCGCATGACCTTAGGTTGGCCGGTCACGTATGACCTCAGGTTGCTGGTCGCATATAACCCTAGGTCGCAGGTCACAAATGGACCAAGTCGCAAGCCATCCCAATAGACGGGAAGACCAAGAGTCAAGGGAAACTCAAGAGTCATCTCAACCTATATTTACAACTTCGGCAAAGGATACAAGGACTTTTAGCTCTTCAATTAGAGCTAGTATGACTGAGGAATTGTTGTTGGAGAGCTAGAGGCACTCAACTCTTGGTATTAAGTAGAGATAGAGGTAGCGAGGTTAAGGTTTTTGTATCATGCATTGAGATGAATGGCCCATGTTCCACTATTTTTTTTTGACTAGTTATAAACATGTACTTGACGTTACAGCAGCATTAATAATATATTCTCTTTTCTGGCACTGATTCATGTGCTTGTTTGTGGTGATAGTACTAGTTGTATAATATTTCACTATGTTGTACAGATGCTTTCATGCTTTCAATTGATTATGAACTAATTCACAGTAGTTGCATGTACATTTTCTCTTGAATCAGTGTTTATTTTTTCCTTGCCACGTCGGTGATCTATTGTGAACTACTTTGCAGTTAACTTCTGGCATGTTTTCTTTCATGTATGTCTGACTGGTTTTTCAGCTCACTAATCCCACTCACGACATACCCCCATTTTATTTTGCTGCTTAGACTTTTTTATATATTTATTTATGGTTCATCAATTTTGGTCTGATTTTGCTTCACTGATTATTCATTTCACCATTGCCTCTAATCCATCATCTTCTCATCCAATAACCAAGAGTGGAAACACTTATGGCGGCAACCGAGCCCACATACCGGATGGGGCTCCTGTCCTAAATGGTGTGAGGTCTAATTGGGATCTTTCACCAAGGAGACCCCCTTATTTTTGGCAGCACAATTTTTCCCGTCAACATGTTTTTTCAATGGCTTGGGTGGCTACTACCAGTGCTTCATCGAAGGCTTCTCTAAAATAACTTTTCCCATTATTTCCTTGCAATAGAAGGGGTGAATTTTTAAATGGAATAATGAATACCAAGCCATTTTTGAATGGTTAAAATTTTTTTTAACCATTGGTCCTGCATTAAAGGTAGATGACCCAAACAAGCAGTTTGAAGTCTGCATTGATGCTTGTAAGGAAGGGGTGAGAGCAATATTGACACAAGACGATAAGGTAATAGCGTATGAATCCAGGAAGCTAAAGGACCATGAGAAAAAATACTCTACTTATGATTTAGAGTTTACTGTAGTAGTACATTCCCTTTGGGTTTGGAGACATTACTTATTGGGGAAAAAGTTTGTGCTAAGAACCGACCACAACATCTTGACTAGCTACTTTTAACAATCTAATTTGAATACCCGCCAAGCAACGTGGAATTCGTTTCTAAGTGATTTCGACTTTGAAATTCATCATGTGAAAGGTAAGGAAAACCATGTCACTGACGCTTTAATTAGGAAAATATATTGTGTTTATGAACTCTAATTTAATCAAGTGGAATTGAAGTTCTAGGAGCAAGTAAAGGGGCAGCACAAAGATTTCCTAAATATCATTTTTTGTGGCAGCAAGTACAAGAAGGAGAAATACAAGAGAAAAATTCAAAATATAGGAGCAATGAGAAACAACTATTGGTATTATAAGGAAAAATATACATTCCAAATCAAATGAGCTTGAATGAGCTGATTTTGGATGAATACCATCGAAGTTCCTATGATGGACATTTGGGATATAAAAATATGTTAAGAGAAATTAGAAAATATTATTTCTAACCTGGGATGCGTAAAAATATTGTTGAATACTTGACCAAGTGTTTGGAGTGTCAGCAAGTCAAGGTGGAGCACCAACACCCAGCATGATTACTTCAGCCTATTCCTGTACCAGAATGGAAATGGGAAGTCATCTCAGTCAACTTCATCACGGGTATACTGAAAAATAAAATACATAATGATTCCATCAGGGTGGTTGTGGATAGACTCAACAAGGCAGCTCTTGTCATACCAGTCCAATCAACTTACAAAACTGTGTAGATTGTTGACATCTTTATGAGAGAAATTTTTAGACTGCACATCATTCCGAGAGTCGTCATCTCAGGCCGAGATGTGAAGTTCACCTCATCTTTATTGTAGGCACTTTTCACTGGATTGGGTACACATATCCATTTTAGTACAACCTATCATCCAGAGATGGATGGGCGTACTAAGAGGGTGAATCAAATATTAGAAGACATGCTACGCATGTATGTGATGCAGCAATCAACAAGGTGGGAAAAATATTTTAATCTGGTAGAATTTCACTACAATAATGGGTACCAAGAATCCCTTGAGATGAGTCCTTTTGAGGCATTATAAGAAAGAAAATTCTGAAAACCCATAAACTAGAGCAGTTTGGAAACCAAACTGATGCCTAGGCCGAAAATTCTGGAGGAGATGGAGCATGAGGTAAGAAAAATCAGACAAAATTTAAAAGCTTCCCAAGACAGGCCAAAGGTATATGTCAATCAGAAAATAATTTGCAAGAGTTAGAAGTGGGTGACCACGTTTATGCAAGTATCCAAACTATGAAGCACATAAAGATGGATTACCTATGGCAAATTAGCTCCCAAGTACTGTGTACCTTTCCAAATTTTGGAACAAGTACGATCAGTGTCTTATCGGTTAGCATTTGGCGGTCACATATTGGTACACAAAGTGTTTCATGTATCATTGTTGAAATGCTATGTACATGACCCGAAGCATGTTATGCACTAGCAGAGCATACAATTAAGTTGTGTTTACTATTATGACTTCTAGAAAGAGAATAATCTTTAATTCAATTAACTATGAATTTTTTATGCATGCAGGTATAGCTGGATAATGAATTTCTAGTATAACCCTAACGTATTATCGATCAGAGAGAAATAACGCTCTAAAGTCGAGCAATTCCCCAAGTTAAAGTGTTGTGGAAGCACTTTGGACCAGAGGAGGCTACTAGGGAGGACGAAAAATCTATATGAGAATCATATCTTGAATTGTTTGATGTGATGAAGTAAACACTAAGGAAAGTGTTTACCTTAAGCGGGGGAAGATGTAACACCCAAATTAATTTCATTATTTTATGTTTACAATAATTTTATAAAGTACATTTAATAGTTAAGTAGAAAAAAAGATTAACGAATATCATTATTCGTTAGTGAACTTGAGTTCTATTTTATGAATATAAGTTACATTTAGTATTTGGTTAACTGATTGGTAAATAATTCCAAGATTCCAAAGTAAAAAGGAAGAGGGATTTTTTGAGAGTTACCTTCCCCAAAAGGATAAAAAGGAAATCCTAGGAAGGGGAAGGGGTTCTGTGAAATGATATAAGAGAGGGTTAACATCAAAATGTTCCAGAAGAGAGCTTTCTAGAGTTGGCATAAAACTAGTGGAGCTCCGTAACCTGAAAGGAGTATATGCTGGACAAAGTTCTTGAGGCCTAGCTTCTGAATATTACTACTACCTTGGACTCTAGTAAGGAGTACGGGGGGATTTGAGGACATAATTTTCTGTCTGATGGTTGGGTGGAACAATTAGGTTAACGGAATTAGAGATAAGTATTTGAGTTATATGGTTAAGTTGTAGAAATGATTGACAAATATTTATGCAACTGCTATGCATGACTCTTTAGAGAAATTAGAGAATTATTTTTCAAGTTAATTATGTTATAGTGGTATTTCTTATCTAGGATAATGATGAAATATTCTAGATGTTGGAAGAGCGATTGTTTTATGACATGATAATGTTGTGAATATTGAACATATTTTTCCTCTACCAAAATAGTATCATTATTATGTGTAGATTGTATTTTTTGTGGAAAATAGAGATTAGTGATAGTAGGATATGACTTCAAGGTATATATATTGTGTTTATCAAACTAAATTTTCATAACATTTTCAAGTGTTAAATTACAACTATGATATATGTATCAGTCTGTAATATACAATCCCCTGTGTAAATAACTATAGAGAACTATAAGAGGGTAAAGTGGGAATAGATGGTTTAATTGTGGTTTTGGGATTAAAATTTATACCATTTAATTATAAATACATACATATATCCAAATAGCCAGTGTAAATAATCAATAGAATAACAAGGGTAGGCACCGAGATTTAGAACCCTAGTTCTGTGGCAATGGAACACGGATATTGTCCTCTGACCTCCTCAATGATTAAATCTATACACTTTAAGTTTACATAAAAATAATAAGTAAATTGTAATATCTTAATGAGTATTAACATAACGAGTGGAAAATTAACTAATTCTTAATTCAGATACCTAAATAATAAACCCTGGCATGAGACAGTGAGACAGAAAATGAGTTTGTAAGTACCGCGTCCTAAATTAAAAACAATAAAAGAATAAAATGTGTCCAAGGGGTATTTACCTATGCTAAAGCTTACGAAGATCTTGGTTGGAGGCATCCTTGTTTCTGAACCCTGTCGAGGAACAACCACAAGACCTACAACATGAAACCCTCCAGCTACTAATAATTTTTCAAAAATGGAGCAAAGGAATTCAACCAAAGATGAAGAGGGATAAGAAAAAAATGAAATTTGGAAGTATTAACAAAGCCTTATAATATAATTTATGCATTTAAGGAAAAAAATTAATTGAAATGGAAGAATTACTTGTGTGTAAAAGAAGGCTAGATAAGCTTGGTGGAGTAGACTGAAAAGCAGAGTTTTCACACCACATCGAGAGCAAAGAAAACCTTGAGATTTTAATTGTTTAACCAGGATGCAGAGAAAATAACCAGAGCTACACTAATGATTTTTTACCAGAGAAGGATAAAAATCTTTCTACTGGAAGGAAAATCATTGTGGTGTTGCAGACCTGCTTAGCGAGAGAGAAGGGGAAAATGAGAAGCGTATGCGGCATTTGGGGTAGGGTTAGTTACCCTAACCCCCTCCAGTTTGAACACCATCATTGGATATAGGTTATGAATATCAAAAGCTAGCATTCAACCGTTGAAAACCTCGGCGACCGACAGCTGTCGGCAAAAAACATTTGAGAAGTTTCAAGCTAGTCCTTAGACCGACAGATAACTAGCTAAGACCAAATATCGGCGGGAAAAGTGAAAATCAATTATAACATTTGATTTTAGATTAAATCACATATAGTTTACAATGCACATGAAGTTGATTAATAATCTTAATGTTTATGATGAAAATCATAAAGACAAATTAATGAATAAGCACCCAATAAAAAATCATTAACAATAAATAAAACCGTAGCAAGGCCATCTACATTAAAGTGTATAGTTATATAAATTTATGATATAGTATTTTTATTTGCTTGTGGTAAGGGATTTTTTTTGTTATGATAATGTTTAGATCGTAGTGACAAGTGGTATGAGATCATGGTTACACGTTGGGGCCATATGGGCCATTTAAATTACCATGGGTGTTTTCATTTCTTTTAAAAATGTGCACAGTGACAAGAAATTGTTGATATGCTTCAACGAGGAGAGGATCTAGTCATCAAACACATAGAGGTATAGGGGAATCTCATATCCTGTCTAAGTTGGAGATTAACCCAAAGATGTGGGTACAATTGAGTGTGGATCAACATGAGAAAACTAGTATATTAATGGTAGAACAATAACGTCAGACCAACAAATTGTTAGATACAGTTCAACAACTTTAGAAAAAAATGTTTCAAGTAAGAAGCGCCAATGAAGATTAATGCAGGGACAAGAGAGGATTCTTAAGAGCCTCTCAGATAAGCAGAATCATTGTGTAGCACAACCTAGTCTGGAGAGGGATACTCATGAAGAAGGTGAGCACCAATAGCAAGTTAATGTCCATCCAGAAGGAAGTCATACCGAGCGAAGTAACAAAAGTAGAACCTAAAATGAAGAAAATTCTGGGAATTTTTTAGATCAACAGGAGATGAAAAAACATAAAGTAGAGCTGCAAGGTGAATTCTGGAAAATTAAACCTCCTACATTGGATGGAGAGACTGAAGAAGTGGTAGAAGCATTGATAATTAACATGAAAATTTACTTTCAAGTTTTTGAATATAGTATCTAGTACGGTCAAATATCGCTTGGCTATTTAACAACTATGGGAAAACACCCCATTATGGTGGGAGGAACTTAAAAATATGATTGGAATTGAGGACAATAATGTGACATGGGACGAGTTCCAGTAGTATTTTAAAGACAACTATCTAACAGAGTGATTCTACGATGAAACATCTCGAGAATTTCATGACCTCAGGTTGGGACAAATGTGTATGGACGAGTTCATAACTAGATTTACCTCCTTACTAAGGTATGTACCATATTTGAGAGATGAAAAAAAAAAGTACATCAATTATTGAGTAGCTTACCTGCTCACATGAAGGAGAGGATCAAATTTGTGAGTCCAAGGAAAATGGATGAGGTGATTCAAAAAGCATGAATGTGCTATCAGCAGTCCAAGGTAAAAGGAGATGCTCGTAGGTGATGGACGCCAAAGAAGGGACAGAAAGGTACTTCAAATGTTAAAGGTAGAAAACGAGGAAACTATAAAAATTTTGTAATAAACCCAGCAAATAGACAATATTGAAAAAACCAGCAATAGCCCAAATGGCCAGTAGAAGAACAACCTACTGAAGCATCCATCAGACCAGACCATGGGGAGATCCAGAAACCATTTTTGCAATGTTAGGGATGCAACGAGGCACATTACTATAAGAAATATCCTCACCTTGGAAGAAACGAAACTACAACCAATCTGCAAGAGCCATCCATAGTGGGAGATGATGCACATAATATACCAAGGATAGATGTTGCACTAGAAGATCTAAAAGCATATTACCAGCCGACCATGATACAACTAGAAGGTAAGTTATATTCCCAAATTTTTTCTATTTGGTTGATCCTAGTGCTAGTTTAAGTTATATAAATCCACGGATAGTTGAAAAATGTAATTTACTAGCCCTAAAATTTAAAAATCCCAGGATGGTACAATTGGCTACTAGAGGAAAGAGAAGGGTTAATGCTAAAATTACAAACTATTTCCTGGAAATAGGAAACCAACATATAATTATTGAACTGAATATTTTACCCTTAGGATCCTACGATATATTGTTGGGAATGGACTGGATAGAAATACATTGGTCACTGGTAGATTGCAAAGAGAAAATCATTCATTTTAAGGCTAAAGATCGTACTCGCCAAGAGTTACAAGGAATTAATAAACCACTCTAGTTGTGCCCCATCACTGCATCCCAGCTAGGAAAATGAATAAAAAAAGGGTGTAAACTTTATGCTATTCAAGTTGGGGTTGCTAACTCTAAAGACAAGACGCATGTGATGGAGAATATTACAGTTGTTTAGGAATTTATGGATGTGTTTCTTGAAAACATTCTGGGACTACCCCCAAAATGATATATCAATTTTATCATCGAGTTAATACCTGGAGCAGAACTTGTGTCATGAGAACCATACAAAATGAGTGTGCCCGAGCTAACATAGTTAGAAATGTAGCTGCAAAAACTTTTAGATAAGGGATATATCCTTCCTAGTGTGTCCCCTTGGGGTGCACTGGTGTTGTTTGTTAAAAATAAAGGCAGTACGATGCAGATGTGTATATATTATAGGAAGCTTAATAAACTGGCTGTCGAAAACAAATATCCGCTACAATGGGTAGATGATATTTTTGATCAAGTGAAGGGAGCGACCATATTTGCAAAGATAGACCTAAGATCTAGGTATCAGTAGATACATATTAAGGATGAGGATATATATAAAACAAACTTTTGCACTAGATGATGGGCTTCTAAAATAGACATAAAATAGGGCCCATCTAACATTTCTTAAGCCCGTATACCTTCCTTATGCACATGAATATATATATTAAATCTCTCCTTCTGCACTCAATAATGTTTTCTTATGCTTTAATATTATCTTAGGAAGGTTTAAAGGTAATTCAATATATATTCCTAATATTGGTTATTTTTGTAGAATATTGTGAGAATATTTGGAAAATTATGCAGATTTGGAGAAGGAGATAATGTAGGGACTTGATCCCTGCCACTAGAAGATCAATATTGGCGAATAAATGAGCAAAATGTCAGGAAATCATGGAGAAATATTAGAGAGATTCAAGGGGGTTGTCCACCCTCCTTAACTATCAAAGGAAACCAAGCAACTCCAAGAGGAGTGCACTCAATCTTTGTTGACTTGGATTCAAGTGGACTCAATCACCCCAAATATTCACTCCAGCAATTCGAGTTCCAGAGGGAGCCAAGCAACTCAAAGAGGAGAGGAATCAATCTATGTTTACTAGGAGTCTCCAACAATTTGAATTCCAGAGGCAGGCAAGAAACTCAAGACCAAGTGCACTCAAGCCATACCTCACATGGAGTCAAGTGGAATTGATCCCTATTTTCTAGAGATGTTGGTAGCTGCCCTGTAGAATAAATAGAGAAGAGCTAGAGCTAGCAAGGATTTAGTTATTCAATGAGTCAATTCTTCCATTGTATTTTAGGAATTTTGCTGCAAGCTATTAAGATTTTTATTGTACTCAGTGATTAGAATTTCATAAATACATAATAAGGCTATTTTCTTCCTAAAATGAGTAGAGATACTCCATTTTAATGATTTTTTTCTAAATACTTGGGCTCCTGGGTTAGGGCCTAACCCATGTGCCTTAGTTTCTCTATCATTGTCATCATTTCCTTTCTGTTATTTAGCTAGTTTTATTTATGATATTTTCATTGCTAGTATATTTTTTGTTGTAGATTTAATCTACTTATCTCTGTTGTAGAATAGCTGATAAACTCTATAAAACTGTGAGGTAGTCTTCCCCTCTCATATATGTCAATAAAATTCGAGAGAGGTTGAACTTCCCATAGGAAAAAAATGCTTTCTGTTCACTGTTTTTATCATGCCTTTTTTCTATTTTTCTATGCATAAATTTGTAGCTTTGTTCGTAGGAATAAGAACCAAAAGTTATGAAGAAGTTCATTACGTTTTTTCACTTCATCTTCCATTTTCTCCCCATCTCCGAGTTATGCTTCGGAATCTTGTTGTTACGCCTTCATTTCCATCCTTTCTCTCTTATTATGAGTTGTTGTACGTTTTTTTAAAGAAATATACTAAAAGGTTGACCTCAACCTATTCTCCATGAAATTCCTGCTATCGCACTTTGCATCTCGCATGACCCCTTCCTTTCCCTTTCCTGCTCTTCAACATCTCAACGAATTTCCTTACACACCTCACCTTTACCTTTTTAATGCAAAAACTCTTGAAAATCATTAAAATTCGACCCCCACCTTTGCTCCTTGGCTCTCCCTGATCCAGGTGGATATTGGTGGCCACCCGCCTATTCCACTTGGGCCCCCACCATTTTCTCTTTCAGTTTTTTTCCGTTTTGGCATAACTTACTATTTTTAGCAGTTTTTCGGGTCCTGAACTTCCGGAGCCGTTTTGAGGCCAGCGAATTTTCTGATAAAATTCGTCCCGACAGCTGTAGTCCTCGGATAGAGCTTTCTAATGATGTATCATATGCGTCAAACGGAGATAGTATGCCAAAGTTACGTCCCTGGGAAGTTGAAACACCAATTTACCCAAACGGGGCCCATAGTTTTGGCGCTTCATCTCCTAGGGTTAGGTTTTTGGGATGTTTAGGGTTCTCCATTGTTTCTCAATAATAAATAGGCCCTCGCGCCTCATTGTAAAGCGGTTCAGAGGCCTGTAGCCGCCACATCTCTTCTCAGAGATAGCTACCAGTGCCCTAGCTAGTTTTATTTCCATTCTGTCTGTAAGCAAATTTCAGTTCTTTGATATTAATGAAATGAAGTGTTATTTCAGCTGCATCTCTGTATTTATGGTTATATGTTTATTCTGTTGCGTTCCTGCATAAATCCGGATCAGTGGTATCAGAGCGGTCTGCTTTTTCTCGATCCTTCTTTGCATGTCCCCAACGAGGTCGGGGTATAAGGAGCTAGGGCTTGATATGGTGGAACCTTTGCAAGATCAGCCTCGCAAACCTCGACGGACGCCCATGGGGGACGAAAAGAAAGATGAGGGAGCAGGAGATCCTATCAAAATATTGCTCGAGGAGGCCCTCGAAAAACAAAGGAACGCGATGATGGATAGCTTTGCTCGGATCCTTCAACGGCTGCCCACCGGCGGCGCATCTGCATCCAGTAGCCACTCTGGAGTTGCGACTCCCTTTAAGGTACAAGTAAATTTTGACATTCCCATATTTGAGGGTCAAACAGATGCAGATGTCGTAGATAGATGGTTGAATCTATTAGAAGGATATTTCTCTGTTCATGACTTTTCAGACCGGGAGAAGATTATTTTTGCACTCCTCAAAGCTACCCCCCATGTTAAGGACTGGTGGGAAACCTATTGTGAGAACAAGGACCAGACAGAACCCTCTCTGTTCTCGGCTGTACCAACTTGGAATTCTTTCCGAGACGCCGTCAAGGAACAGTACTATCCCGTAGGGAGCTATGAGGACAAGTACATACAATGGACCACGGTGCGACAACAAAGGGATCAAGATGTGCACGAGCTGACGAATCTGTTCCATACCCTGCGCACAAAGTTGGGTATCAAAGATTCAGAGAAACATTTGGTGCTAAAGTATCGCAGTTGTCTGCACAGATACATTCGGGAGGAAATGGAGTTCCTCGACATCTCCTCGCTTGGTACGGCATACCGGTATGCTGCCAAGATTGAGCAGAAATTCAAACAGAAGAAGCGAGACTTTGGATCTGTGAATCAAAAGCAAGGAAAAGGTGCTTCCAAACCGCAGAACAAAGGACCGAGCATGGCGGCTAAAGACAACCCGTCAAAGCCACAAGAAAAGAACAACACCGTAAAGCCAAAGAAGGACACGGGAAAGTGGTGTGAGTTCCATAAGAGCTCCACTCATAACACAAGTGAGTGTCGGGCCAAGCAGTCGCTAGTGGCCGAGATGAGGGCTTCTGAGTCAGATGCATGCTCCGACTCCGAATCAGAACCTGAAAAGGGGAATGAAAAAGGGAAACAGATTATTGATGCGGAGCCCAACGCCATTGTTGCCACTACAAAGGTCCAGAAGGAGGAACCAGAAGATCCAGAGGAGGAGGAACGTCTCTTCCACTCCCAGATGTGGGTAAAGGGCTCCCCTGTACGGTTCATTGTCGACAATGGGAGCCAAAAGAACCTCATTTCAGCAGACGCCGTGAAGCGGTTGGGCTTGCCGACCACAGCTCACCCACATCCATACACCATCGGGTGGCTTCACCAAGGACGATATCTCCGCGTCAGCCGGCAGTGTCGCCTTCCCTATAGCATCAAGCCCTTCACGGATGAGGTATTATGTGACGTTGCTCCTATTGATGTTTCTGATGTATTATTAGGACAACCATACTTGTGGAAGCGTCATGCTGTGTATGAGTCTCGACCTCGTGCTGTTATTATTACTTTGGGAAATAAGTTGTACGGGATACCAGAGGTACCACCTCCTACGACTATCTCTTTGGTTACTGCAAAACAATGTAGTAAGCTCATTTCCCAAACCAGGAAATTCGTTTTCTTGATGATCCGCCCCCAGGGCAAGAAGAAGACTGTGGCCACGACCTCCAGACAGGGCCCCTCTGCACGACAACAACAAATGGATAAGGTCGTGGAGGAGTACGAGGACATCTTCACCTCACCCACGGGGGTTCCTCTGCACTGCCAGGTCAAGCACCCGATTGATCTGACCCCAGGTGCGCCACTACCCAATGGACCGATCTATCGACGCTCTGTTCTGGAAAATGATGAAATCAAGAGGCAGATTCAGGAGCTGTTGCAGAAAGGTCACATCAGACCAAGTTCATCGCCATGTGGGAGCCCGATCGTGTTGGTACAGAAGAAGGATGGGACGTGGAGACTCTGTATTGACTATCGGGCGCTGAACAAGATCACTGTCCGGAATAGGTACCCAATCCCACGGATTGATGACCTTCTGGACCAACTCCAAGGTGCAAAATATTTCGGTAAGATCGACCTGAAGTCTGGGTATCACCAGGTACCAATTGAACCCTCTGATGTGTGGAAGACTGCCTTCAAAGCTAAGGAAGGCCTTTTTGAATGGCTGGTCATGCCTTTCGGGTTGACGAATGCTCCCGTAACCTTCATGAGGATGATGGACGACATCTTGCGGCCATTCACCAACTCATTCGTAGTGGTGTACTTGGATGACATTCTGATCTTCAGCAAGACTTGGGAAGAGCACCTTCATCACATTCGACAAGTCCTCCAAACACTGCGGCAACACAAGTTGTGTGCCAATTTGGAGAAGTACACGTTTGGCATGACCCAGGTTCAATATCTGGGATACATTATTGATGAAAGGGGGGTGCATGTGGATCCAGCCAAGATCCAAGTCATTCGGGATTGGCCAGCCCCGACTACTATAACAGAGCTTCGTAGCTTTCTGGGTCTTGCTAATTTCTACAGTAGATTCGTGTTGGGATTCTCTCATATCACTTGGCCCTTGAGTCAAGTCACCAAAGGAGGAGCGAGAGAAAAATTCTTTTGGTCGGAACCTCAACAGAAGGCGTTCAACGAATTGAAAAATCGCCTCTGTTCTGCCCCAGTGCTCACCTTACCAGACTTGCAGCAGCCATTTGAGATCGAGACAGATGCCTCTGACTATGCTATTGGGGCAGTTCTTACTCAACGGGGACATCCAGTGGCATATCACAGTGAGACATTGTCTGAGACAGTTCGCAAGTATCCCACCTATGACAAAGAAATGTATTCCATTGTGCAAGCCTGTCGACAATGGAAGCATTACATTTGGGGGAAGGAAACAATCATCCACACAGACCACCGGCCCCTGCAGTTCATACAGACACAAGGGAAGTTGCAGAATGATCGCCATCAGAAGTGGTCCACATATCTGCAACAGTTTCATTTGAACATCAAGTACAAGAAGGTTAGCACCAATAATGTTGCAGACTGCCTCAGCCGACCACCGATCGTGGCGCTCACCACTGTGCTCAACTCTTGTGGGCACGAGACTTCTGATTGGCCGCTTCTCTATGAGAGTGACCCAGAATTCGGCCACACTTACAAGGCACTCTTGGGGGGCACGCAAGTTCCAAAATTTCACCTCCAAGATGCAATTTTATGTCACCTGGGACACCTTTGTGTTCCTTAAAGCGAGCGTGCCAAGATGATATGGGAAGCACACTACAGTCGAGTCGCTGGGCATTTCGGGGTCGAGAAAACAGTAGCAATACTACAGAAGTATTTCTATTGGCCGGACCTTCGAAAGGATGTCAAGAAGCACATCAGATCCTGCACTGCTTGTGCCATTGCCAAATCGACCATCAAGAAGCAAGGCCTATATACTCCACTACCTACCCCTAGTCGACCTTGAGAATCCATCTCCATGGATTACATGTCGGGCCTGCCTTCTACTAAGAATGGAAATGACTGTGTTTTCGTGGTCGTTGACAGATTCTCGAAGATGGCCATCATGGCGGCCTGTAAGAAGAATATCACAGCAGAAGCCACTGCTAAACTCTTCTTTGAACGAGTATGGGTGCACTTTGGGATCCCACAGTCTATCATATCAGATCGAGATAGCAGGTTCCTCAGCACATTTTGGTCCAGCCTCTGGTCAATGTTGGACACAAAGCTCACCAAGTCCACAGCTTTCCATCCCCAAACAGATGGCCAGACAGAGGTCGTCAACAGAATGATTGTACACATTCTGGGCATGTACAACTCAAAGCATCCACGCACATGGGACGAGAGCCTCCCCTATGTACAACACAGTTATAACCGGGCTCTCCACAGTTCAATTGGCCATAGCCCCTTTCAGGTGGGCTTGGGATTCCAACCACTATGTCCCATTGACATAGCCATGCCGTTTGCAGCTGCTCAGGCCGATTCAGCTCATGTCCAGTCCGAAGTTGACAAAGCAAGTAGCTTCATCGAGCGCATTCAACACATCCGCCAACAGGTTCATGATATATTGGACAGAGCCAATGCGAAGTACAAGCAGCGCCATGATCAACACCGGGTGCCACACCACTTCGAGGTGGGCGACAAAGTATGGCTACATTTGCAGAAGGAGCGCCTCACTGGACCTCACCGCAAGCTTCGCCCACTCCGATACGGGCCATACACCATCACCAAGGCTGTAGGTAACAATGCCTTCGAGCTTAGTATTCCACCATTCCTTGGTCTGCACCCAGTCTTCAATGTGGATCGCCTTCGTCCTTACTTTCCACCTCTGCTGGACACCTCAGACATTGCAGAACAACTCACACCAACAGAGTTAAACCCAGACTGCATGGAACAGGCCACCACAGATTGTATCATGGACATGCAAATCAAGAACACTCGTCAACAGCAGATCCAACTGTATCGGGTTGTCAAAGCTGGCCAACTCCTGCACCAAGGAAAGTGGTTCACCGGGGACCAAGTTCAGCAGAAATTTCCTCATCTCATGGAGGAACTTAACGCAATGGGGACCATTGCTTCCTAAGGGGGGAGGAATGATCCAGGTGGATATTGGTGGCCACCCGCCTATTCCGCTTGGGCCCCCACCATTTTCTCTTTCAGTTTTTTTCCGTTTTGGCATAACTTACTATTTTTAGCAGTTTTTCGGGTCCTGAACTTCCGGAGCCGTTTTGAGGCTAGCGAATTTTCTGATAAAATTCGTCCCGACAGCTGTAGTCCTCGAATAGAGCTTTCTAATGATGTATCATATGCGTCAAACGGAGATAGTATGCCAAAGTTACGTCCCTGGGAAGTTGAAACACCAATTTACCCAAACGGGGCCCATAGTTTTGGCGCTTCATCTCCTAGGGTTAGGTTTTTGGGATGTTTAGGGTTCTCCATTGTTTCTCGATAATAAATAGGCCCTCGCGCCTCATTGTAAAGCAGTTCAGAGGTCTGTAGCCACCACATCTCTTCTCAGAGATAGCTACCAGTACCCTAGCTAGTTTTATTTCCATTGTCTGTAAGAAAATTTCAGTTCTTTGATATTAATGAAATGAAGTGTTATTTCCGCTGCATCTCTGTATTTATGGTTATGTGTTTATTCTGTTGCGTTCCTGCATAAATCCGGATCACTCCCGCTACTGTACTTTGCAAATCGCAAATCATATTTGTTATTTCATTCCCGTTAACACTTACCGCTTGTTTTTGTTGATTGCAATAATCACTTCGTACCTCGCCACATCACAATTGAAAATCACACTTCGCACATTTTCCTTGTTTCTTTAAGAGTTATTGCTTTCAAAATCCAATTTTAAACTCTGTCGCATCACAAATCATCTTTCGTAGTTTTCGTTTTTTCATGTTTACCTTTACCGCTCCAACCTTGTGACATTGCAATTGTGATATTGCACTTCTATCCGCCAATTATAACTCCACCATCACATATTTTAATAATGTTGCTCCAAAAGAATCTTTGCTCCATATCATAAATTTGTATAAGGTTTAAACCCATATTTTCACTTCTACGCCTTGTTTCATGTGTTTAAGCCCTCCATTAGCCTCTTTAGCCATTTTTTTTCCTCCAAACTACGGGCAACGCCTCTTAAAATTATAATTAGGTCTTGACTAGTTGTATATATAGGAGAATATAGATAAATTAGGGTGTGTTTAGCCGATTTTCCAAGTTAAGTGTGGTTTAAGTTAGTTTCCTTTTTGCAATTTAAATTAGTTTCCTTTATGAAATTTAATTTAGTTCCCTTTCTGGCATTTATTTTCAGTAATTTAGATTAGTTTCCTTCCTGTGATTTCTTTTCAGAAATTTAATTTAGTTTCCTTTCTATCATTTCCTTTTTGCAACTTAGTTTACTTTCATTGAAGTGTGATAGACTTCACTGAGAACCCTTAGAAATACCACCCTTTCGTAAAATAGAGGAAGATGACATGAACATAATCCATTTCTTGTGTATATATCACTATCACCTCCAAGTTTGTACGAACCCTAGGTTGATAAAGTAAAGTAGGGCAACCCCTTGGAGTTACAACACTCTTGGTGCAATACCAGGGCTCACCACTTTTTGGCATCGTTGCTAAGGAGTTGTCTAGTAGATGCCTTGATTCTGTTTTCCTTTGTTTAGATTCCATTTCAGAAATATAAAAAAAAAAAATACAAAAATATCTTATTTTCATGCCTCATAGGAGTAGGTATACTTAGAATTATTATTATTATTTTTAAATACTTCTCCAATACCAACCCCCCCACTTGACCACGTGGTGCAGTAAGAACCACATCACCATACACTTTTGAAGGTAGAAAATATGGATGGATATGATGACAATGAAGAAGATCTTATTTGGTTTCCCATTTAAGATATGGACATCAATGTACATATGAAGAACATCCCTCCATCCTTCCCAACTTCCATGGTATGAGGACAGAGGCCCCAGAAACATTTCTATTTGAATTTGAGATACTCTGTAGGTCTTATGGCTACTTATCACACACTCAAAAACTAAGGTTGGCTCTTGCAAAATTGAAGGGTAGAGCTCTTAAATGGTTCATGATTCTAGGTACTAATTCAATAAGATCATGGAATGATATGAAAAATATATTTCTATAAAAATACAAAGATCATGATCTTAGAGAAGGAAAATTCAGAATGAACCAAGAAGAAGATGAGAGCCTTGAGGATCAATAGAGAGGTTCATTTATAATGTTAAGAGGGAAAAATTTCATCATTTAGGATTTGACACACTAGAAACCCTCTTACCTAGAACAATTAGGGTTGAGTGGATTGATCTCCTTAATCTCATGAGTAAAGGAGATGTATATCAATTGTCATTTGAAGAAATTTGTGAAACATGGAAGTGCATATCAAGAGGAAGGGAAAGAGTAAGTAAGTCAACATAAACATTGGTAAGGCAAGATGAATTTGGAAATTTTCTTGACAAATTTAAAACAGAAATTCTTAGCAATCTAAGCGAACAAGTAGAAATTTAAAGAATGCAAAATGATCAAAAAGAAGATGCCGATATTTTTTTTATCCATGCAGAATCATATGCTACTAAATTTTTTTCATCATTCCCCAAGTTTAACGAAGTTTACCAGGAAGACAATGGAGTAAGGAAATCACCAAAGAAGCTATGTTATGTAGCTCCAAGGAAACCTTGGCAGCCTAGTCAACTTGATATGATACAAGGACCCACTTCTTAAGTTCAATATTATTCACATCCATCTTGAACTAATTGGGACACACTCCCTCCTTGGAAACCTTGGCCATCTCAACCCCAAAAATAATCTTGGAAACATGGTTGGCAAGGTCCTTATTGGGAAAATCCTCAACATCCTCAATATTTCCCTCAATATTCTCCATACCCAACTCCATTCTATCCCTACCATCCACCTCCACCACAACCACACCCTCAACCACATCCATCTCATATATCCACCCGCACTCAACTACTCGTACCACCATTTCCAAACCCACACCATGAAGTATCTCAGCCCACTTACAATGCTGAGGTACAACACTACCAAAAATATCCTCTTGATATAAATGGTCTTCATCTTAGTTCAAGAAAGGTATTGCAAAGAAGATACTTTCTTAATGTCATTGAAGGACAACATCAAGAAGAAGAAGATCCAAATGAGGAGATCAAAAGATCAAGGGCCGCACTTGATGAAGAGTTAACATCAAAATCAAATGTTGAGAAAGTTTCATCATGTTTACCAACATTTTCTCCATGTTTCCATGAGAAAAAAAAAAAAAAAAAGAGGAAGATTTGGATGCCATAATATAAGAGGACATCCAAGGTGATGCAACTCAGCAGGGGAACTAGGGGCATCACAACTATATTTACATATGGTTCCAAATAGTCATTAAGTTGCAGAAACACACTCTTCTCTGACAGTAATTGATACAGTCCCAGTCAAATAAATTCATCTCTCATATTCAGGTACATGTCAAAGCATGTATTCCAAGTGTGCACATAATTTTATCTGTCATCTTGATGTGTACATGGCTCCATTGGAAGTATTCCTATACTTGAAAAAGGTTTTTTTTTCAAGTACAATAGGAAAGTGAAAAAAGAAAAAAAGAAAAAGAAAAGAAGGGAAAGAATAAAATCTTAGGTAAAACCTCCTTTGAGGCATCTAATATTGGACCAGTGATTGAAAACCTCCATGAGGCAGTCATTGGGTTGAAAAATAAAATATCCTAGGTCAAAACCTCCTTTGAGGTGCCTAGGCATACCTTCTAGCTCAAAACCTCATTGAGGAAGCTAGTAGGCCTTATATATGTGTGTGTGTGTGTGTGTGTGTGTGTGTGTGTGTGTGTGTGTGTGTGTCTAATGAATGTAGGTGCTCTCAAACCTTTGAAAGCTAGAAAAACAGCAAGTTCACACAAAAAGAAAATTATGTCAACACCCTCGTTAAAGGTAGTCAAACTTGGACTTCCTCCTCTTGTGCTCAGAAGCTTCAAAAGGACCTCAAGAAGATTATCACATGTAGTTTCAGAACCAACGAAGATAGCTTCAACATCCATATCAACAGTTTGAATATCACCTGCAAAAACAAATCAATGGTAAGGCTCATGTATGAAATAATCTAACCCTTAATTTGAATCTATTTTAGCTTAATAAAACATTAAAAAGTGTGAGAAGGAAAACTTTTTTATATAGCCAAAATAATTAGAAGAGAAACATTAGCCTTATCTAGCAACTAGTCTCACTTTTTCCACCAACAATGTAATATTCCAAATTAGCAACAACTACACTATCGGGAGTATCTCAGGATATGACCAATGTGGAGATCAGCAATACATAAACATGAGTTGGAATTAGTAGTGAATACATTAATACAATAATGTCAGAAGATCCACATAACCATTACATTAGATTATAGTAGCAACAATGTATACAAGATCTTGAGTAAATGATCTCTCAAGCCAGGCAATGCAGCCCCAATGAAACATATACATGAAAAATGGAGAAATACTGCTATACAAAAGAAGCCCTGGCTATGACTGCGCAATCCATGAAGTAGAAATATTTTAAATAGTGTCAATACACAAATATGAAAATATACAACTCAAATAAAGAAGGGGGAGAAAGATCTCAACCCCTGGAAACAACAATACACAATCCTTAGAAGGATTGGCTGAAATATACAGAAATTGGAAAATCTGCAGAAATGCCAGAGTTGCTGGGCAGCAACTACAAATCAAAAAATAGAAATGGATGGGGATAGCTGATGATGGTGCAAATGATGGCTAAATCTCATCCAAAGGATCTCTCAGGTGAAAGGCCGATCTAATCCCTGAAGATATCACCCTCCAAAATAGTGGGGCAAGTCCCCACTACAATTGCACTTAGAAATAACGTAGACTATAGAAGTGACTGCGTTGTTGGTGAACGGAAGTTCTTGGCATATTGCTAATTCTATACAATAAGATTTGAAAATTCCCTCACTAACCTCCCAGAGGAATAGAAGCTCCCTCCTCTGAAAGATGAGCCAAGGACATGGTGTGTGGAGTCCTCCACTGCAACACCCAGCAACACTACGTTATGATTCAGCAGGAATAACGCAGTGACTGAAAGGAGTAGCTTTGGCCTTGAACCAAGAGATGTGGAGAATGAAGAACAATCCCTCAAGAGGCCTCTCAAGAAGGAGAAGGAATCCTAAATAGGAATTCCTCGGAAATTCTTGCTAAACAACAAAATAATGCACAATGTCTGCATAGAAAATGAAATCAATAATCCAATTCATGAATAACAATGGCTACCTTGCCCTCCTTTTAAACAAGTGAAAGCTCTATCTCCATGGGTCCCACTCCTTTTAAGGTTTCCTCCACCAAATAACCCTCTTCCCATTCATACTATGTTGTTTCTGTAAGTGTTCTCCACCTCTCATCCCAGTGCTATTGACTTGGTCAAACTTGACCTTGTCCACCTGCAAATGACCCTATTCACACATGACAGTGTGAAAAACAACTCCAAATATGATCCCCTCTCATACTATGAGGGATTTTATTGATATTTTCTTTATGCATGGGCCTCCTTACCCATTTATTCTCCTCCTAGGTGAAATTAGCAAAAACTAATATTCCAATTTATTGTAGGAAAATTTTGGAATATTACAGTTCTCCCCTCCCAAATGTTGCTTGTCCTCAAGCAACTGGAAGGATCGAACTGGAAAGCCTCCTCCCAAGGCATGGATTCTATGATTTGTTAAGGAACATCTTCCTCATGTGGATCCTCCATCCCCCAAGAAATCATCCATGCAAAACGAGTTACCTCCCAACATGGCAACTCCTGAAAGTCATCTTCCACCTCTGGCCCCGACAATGTAGGTGGGCTAAAAATATGACCTTGGTAGACAAAATAGCCTACCACACATTGTCCTCCTCTCCACTTAGGATAAGTGTAGAGTGTATGATGATCCTGGGCTGCAATGATATTTCCCTCAAATGTCAAGATGGATATTAGACCTCTAAGGATCTCCCCTCCAACGTTATGAAACATGTTGGCCCAAATCATCTCATATGTGATGAGTTGGAAATCATCATCATATGGCAGCATATTCCTCATATGGATCGCCTCATAATGAAACAAATGTGCTACTGCAGTGGCCATACCATCTCGCATGCTCCCTTTAGAACATGAAGTGCAAAGAGTGTGGGAGTTCTCTCCCTCCAAGGACACATTCACCCAATGTGTCTCTCCTCGAATAATGTTCCCAAGAAAATATTTAGCAATATCAACCAAGGGAACCATAAGGAGAATCATGCTGGCTGCCATGTGAATTAAAGGAGAAGGAAAATGGTCCCTGAAATGTAGCCAACGCAGTTTTACTCTCCACTTCCATAGAAAATAAAACGATGGGTGGCCTCCCCACCATTTGCTTGCTGCCCCAATCTCTTCACAAGTCTGGAGAAAGTGAATGATGTAATGTGCAATGTGAGTATGTTCTCCATGAGAAATATCCTCCCCATATTCACTTAGGGAGTGATCATCCACAATGGCCTTATTTAGACCACCAAATCTAGAAGGAAAAATATCCCTCCTTTGAGAAAATTCCTGCACATATATGGTTAAGATATGCATAATTATAGACAAATTACTATGCCAATCGACAATACTCTTACCATATTTTTTTCTCATATAAATGGAGTGGATCATAGGTGAGTCTTCCCTCATCCTCAAAAGTAAAAGAGCTGGTTGTGCTAACTCCTCCATCTTCTCATGATCCATGGAGTGCCTCCTCAAGTTATTCAAGGGGTTCCTCCCACAAGAAGAAAAGAAATGTAATGTGGAAATCATGGTTGGCCCATGGTTCCTCCTGATTTGTACAGCATGTATAGTATGGAGAATCATGCTCCCAATGGGCATCTTCAGTCTCAAGCCAACTTTCCAATCAAAGCTCCCCATGAACCTAAACATATCACCAATATAGGGAAGCAAGGTACAATAAGAAAAAGTTTCCAAATGAAAACGGGAGAGTCAATCATAGTTCCACCCATGGAACCAGCGCAGTGCATCCTTTGCCTACATCAAAAAAATTAACAAGTGCTTTACCAGCCACTTGTTTGCTACCACAATCATTTCACAAGATATAAGCATGAAAGTACAAAAGGGTGTCAATGGTGCACACCAAAAATCATGTGGCTTTCCCCACAAACCACCAATGACATAGCCAATCTCAATGCTACAAATTGTTGAGATTCAACAAGATGATGAACTTAGTGAAAAGAGTTGCCTTCAGTAAGTGGACCCGCAGGATATTTTTGATGCAAAGTCTATTTTTAGACTATGTCTATTTTTAGACATGTCGATCATATTCTATGAGTTGTAGGATGCTATTTGTGGATGGTTGGTCAAGTTGGAAAAATAGATGGACTTCTATTTTTATACATATTGGGCGGAATCTATTTTTAGATTGCCAGTCTAAAAATAGATATGTCGAATATTATTAGCTCTTATTAATATTTGGACTCTAAACATTATCTTATTCTCTTGGAGCACTTCAGTTAAGTGCACAGATGTGGCACAGTAGCTAAAATAAGGAATTACACTATTCTTGAGGGATTACTGGAGCTAATGCATGGGGAATTTAGTTAGAACTCATGTGACAGAGTTTGGTGGAGTTATAGAAGTATTTGGTGGAGTTGTATTTAGTTTAACTCAATTAGACTCAGTTGAGCTAGTTGTATCTAGTCTAACTGATTGATACACTAGTGAGAGTGGTGTGAATTAATTAGTTAATTAATTCACTAAATAATAACTCATTAATAAACTAAATAATACATCCATTAACTATAGTGCAAGGAAGTTTCAGTGGAGACTAGTGGAGAGGTAGGTGAAAGAGCAAGTGTGACTATCAGTTTTAACTATAGTGATGCATTGATTGCATCCAACACTCAGTGGAGATGCCAATGAGGGTTGTGTGAGAAATATTGGCTGAATTCGAGTTCATTCAGAGCCATTATTTAGCAAGGATTGCACAGTAGAGGCAGGCTAGCAGGTGGTAAAGATCGGTGCATGGATTTGCAAGATCGGGCCTGATTAGTGAGTAGCGATTGTATTGTACTGAGAGCTTGATATGATCAGCTTTGTATGAGGATTGTTACATGAATATCTATGAAATATATTATATACAGATATTTGGGGTTTTCAGCTTCATGATTTCTCATTAAACAATTGTGTTAATGTGTGTGAATTTTTATTGTTTCATGTGTGCATTGCTATCTTGATTTTATTTCCGCAAATGATCAATGGTGGAATATATTATGTATTTTGCATGAAGTTAAAATAGTGTGAGATCAAGAGATTATTAGATATATAACACATAATTTATATAATTTATACATGGTATCAGAGCGGTATTGATCGAAGGAGATTGCAATTATTGAAGCAGTTGAGTTTTGTGCTGGTGGAATTCGAATTTGCTGCAATGTTTTCTTAGTGTCAAAGTTGGGCATTCATTGAAATATCTTTCAATGGATTGCGATTGGAGTATGCCCTTGATGGTAGCTATAATTA
The DNA here is from genome assembly GCA_034641835.2 of Pinus albicaulis. Taxonomy (NCBI): domain Eukaryota; kingdom Viridiplantae; phylum Streptophyta; class Pinopsida; order Pinales; family Pinaceae; genus Pinus; species Pinus albicaulis. The sequence goes on along the minus strand of CM076575.1, from coordinate 601,060,079 downwards.
TATTGCATGGCAGGACAGGATGGAGGCGGTGTTGGATGATAACGGGTTGAAGGATTTCATAGATATTTATATTCCAAAGCCTGGCTCTAGCGATGCAGCCGCACTTGACGCATGGCAAAAGAAGGTAGCGATGTGTCGAAGAATTCGGTTGGAAGGTGTGAAGGATCACATAGTGTCCAGCACTGAAGGTAAAGATACTCCATTCTTAATGTGGAAAGCTTTGACAGACTTGTTCCAAATCAGAAGCGACCAGAGGAAGTTTGCGCTTAAGGACAAGCTCAGGAAAATAAAAATGGAGAAAGGTGACAATATACCAAAATACCTCACGAAGTTTGTCGACTGCAAGGATGAGCTGGGAAGTGTGGGGGTTACTATAGATAAAGAGGAATTGGTGAGCTTGGCTCTCCTTGGGCTTCCGAAGAGTAGCCATAGCTATGAGGACTCTATCAATGGTCGAGAGAAACTGCCAGGATGGGAGTGACTTTGGTCAGATCTTGTGAAGGAGGAGATAAGGCGGGGTACCAGGGATGGATCTTCATCAAAGAATGAAGCTGAAGAAAATTGCGCTTTGGCTGCCAAAGCAAGGAAAGGGAAGGGAAAGAAAAATCCTTCTCAATCCAGTGCGAAAGGCAATAAGCAGGACTTGTCCAAGGTGAACTACTTTCACTGTCACCAACACGGACATTACGCCACTAATTGTCCAGAGAAGAAGAAAAATAAGCAAGTTGCTAGATCTATAGCTAGAGAGGCCTTAGCCTCACAGTTTGAGATGGATTTTTCACTGATTTCATGCTTGGTTTCAAGTGTGCTGGGATCAGTGTGGTTTCTTGACAGTGGTGTGTCTTTCCATATGACTGGAGACAAAGATTTGTTTAGTGATCTGGATGAAAAGGATCTTGGATTGCACATCGAGATGGGCGATGATGGTAGATATAGTGCGTCTGGTATCGGGACCATTTCCTTTGAGAGGGAGTCTGTTAAACCTTTCATATTGAAGTATTTCATGCATGTTCCAAGATTGAAGAAGAATCTGATCTTTGTGGCGTTGTTGGAAGACAAGGGTTATGATGTTGTTTTTAGCGAGGGAAAAGCCTTCCTGCATAGTAAAAAAACTGGTGAAACCCAGAGGATAGGGATTCGAGTTAAGAATATTGATCAATTCCAGGTAGATGGCTATGCAACAATGGTAGGAAAAGTAGAAGGAGTGGTGAGCCAGGATGGGGGTGAATTGTGGCATAGGAGATTGGGCCATCTTCACCATGGTGCTTTGAAAATTTTGCAGTAGATTTATACCGGGCTTCCCAAGGGTACGCTTGCACAGTCATATTAGTGCAAGGGATGTACTTTGGGAAAATTTATGAAGACCACTTTTCATGAGAAGGATAGTCGCGCCATGGTGATCCTTGAGAGAATTCACACAGATGTGTGTGGACCTTTCTCAGTAGCTTCAACAGCAAAGCATAGGTATTATGTGATATTTGTTGATGACTTTTCTCATAAGTGTTGGATCTTCTTCATGTAGAAGAAGAGCAAGACATACTCCAAGTTCTGTGAGTTCAAGGCACTGGATGAGAAAGAGTCAGGGAAGTAGGTGAAAGCTCTAAGGAGTGATAATGGTGGTGAATACATCTCTGGCGAATTCAAAGACTTTTGCAGTGCAGAAGGAATTCGAAGAGAACTCATAGCGCTTCATAACCCACGGCAAAATGGGGTCAAGGAGAGAAAGAACAAAATGATCATGGGTGCTACATAGGCGATGTTGCATGATCAGGACCTTCCCATACACTTGTCGGCTGAAGCATGCAACACTGTGGTTTATGTGCAAAACCGTTGTCCTCATAGAGTACTTGGCATGAGTACACCCGAAGAGGCATTTTCTGGTAAGAAGCTTGATATTTATCATTTGAAGATTTTTGGCTCACCTATTTACATTCATGTGACAAAGGATGCCAGGAAGAAGCTGGAGTCGACCGCATAGGTTGGGATATTTGTGGGGTACACAGAAACACCCCACAATTATCGTGTGTCTTTTCGAGAGAGTCGGATCATTGTTGTGCGATGGGATATCAAATTTCATGAGGAGAAAGCCATGAAGTTGTCACTTGAGAGGGAGCTACACTTACATGCAGATGAGGAGCTACTTGATCCTAAAGATGAGCCTCAAGATGTGGATCAGCCACAAGAGGAGGTTCATGGAGTTGAAGAAACCACTCATGCAGCACCAAACATTAGAGGCCGAAAGCGCACTACAGAAGCTGAGTGACTGAATCTTGATGCAGTGCAGAATGTAGGAGCACCTACATTACAATGCAGATAGAGACAGTCACCTAACTGATTTACTGGATACATGGCTCTGATGAGAAAGTGTATCGTGACAGAACCATCCTCTTTCGAGGAAGCTGTGGAGGATCCTGCATGGGTAGATGCCATGGTGGATGATTCGATTGTCAGAAACAGCGCATGGGAGATTATCCCAAGGTCGAAAGGGAAATCAGTGGTAGGTTCAAGATGGATCTACAAAGTGAATCAAGCTGCTGACGAGAGCGTTAAGAAGTATAAGGAAAGATTCGTTGCCTATGGCTTCTCACAGATCGAGGGGATAGACTATGAAGAAACCTTTGCACCTGTCACAAGGTATTGTTCCATACGGACCATCCTTGCTCTCTCAGTGCAGATGGGCTGGCACATTCATCAGATGGATATGAAGATTGCATTCCTCAATGGAGTCATTGAGGAGGAGGTGTACATTGAGCAGCTTGAAGGATTCGAAATCTTCAGCAGTGAGTCACATGTGTGCAGACTCAAAAGAGCGTTGTATGGGCTGAAACAAGCACCTCGTGCTTGGTACACACGGATAGACCGTTATTTCACCGGACTTGGTTTCGCCAAGAGTGAGGCGGATTCGAACCTATATCATATTGTGGTGGAGGGTAAGTTTTTTATCATTGTACTTTATGTAGATGATTTAATACTAACAGGTGATGAACTCTTGATACACTCATGCAAGGCAGATCTTGCAAAGGAGTTTGAGATGAAGGAATTGGGCCTCCTTCAATATTTCTTGGGATTGGAAATTTGGTAGTTGAAGGGTGGACTGTTTGTGTCTCAAGGCAAGTATGATTGGGACTTACTGGAGAAGTTTCACATGCAAGGCTGCAAGCCTATCGACACCCCTCTTCCTGGTGGTTGGAGGAAAGAGGATGCTACATTGGGAGAGGTAGTGGATGCCACTGTTTATCGACAGTTGGTTGGTTCTCTCATGTATCTAGGCAATACACGACCGGACATATGCTATGCTATGAACCAGCTTTCACAAGCGATGGTTAAGCCTACCAAGCTCTTTTGGAAGGTAGGCAAGCATGTCCTAAGATATCTCAGGGGCACATTGGAATATGGATTGTGGTATAGACAGTCGGATGAGTTGAAGTTGCATGGCTTCACAGATGCAGATTGGGAAGGGAGCCCAACGAACAGAAATAGCACATTTGGAGGGATATTCAGTATCAAGTCTACAACATTTTCTTGGTACAGTAGGAACTATAGATCCGTGGCACTCAGTTCAGCGGAGGCCGAGTACATGCTAGCAAGTTTGGCTACATGCGAGGCTATATGGATGAGGAAGATCCTAGTCGGGTTGTTTGGTTCACACTTACATCCTACTGTGATATATTGTGATAATTAAAGTTGCATTAAACTCTCGGTTAATCTAGTATTTCATGATATATCTAAACATATTGACTTCTGGTACCATCATATCAGAGATTGTATGCAGCGGAAGATCATGTTGCTTTCTTACATTCTTACAGAGGATCAGGATGCAGATATTCTGACGAAGGCACTCACTAGGAGAAAATTCGAATACCATAGAGATAGGGTCGGGGTGGTAGATAATCCCTATATTATTGAGAGGGAGTGTTGAGATTCAAAAATATGATGAGCTTAGTGAAAAGAGTCGCCTTCACTAAGTGGGCCGCAGGCTATTTTTGGCGCAAAGTCTATTTTTAGACTATGTCTATTTTTAGACATGTCGATCATATTCTATGAGTTATAGGATGCTATCTGTGGATGGTTGGTCAAGTTGGAAAAATATATGGACTTCTATTTTTATACATATTGGGAGGAATCTATTTTTAGATTGTCATTCTAAAAATAGATATGTCAAATATTATTAGCTCTTAATAATATTTGGACTCTAAACATTATCTTATTCTCTTGGAGCACTTCAATTAAGTGCACAGATGTGGTATAGAAGCTGACAAAAGGAATTATGCTATTCCTAAGGGTTTATTGGAGCTAATGCATGGGGACTTCAGTTAGAACTCATGTGATAGAGTTTGGTGGAGTTATATAAGTAGTTGGTGGAGTTGTATTTAGTTTAACTCAGTTAGACTCAGTTGAGCTATTTGTATCTAGTCTAACTGATTGATACACTAGTGAGAGTGGTATGAATTAATTAGTTAATTAATTCAGTAAATAATAACTCATTAATCAACTGAAGAATACATCAATTAACTATAGTGCATGGCAGTTTTAGTGGAGACCAGTGGAGAGGTAGGTGAAAGAGCAAGTGTGACTATCAATTGTGACTATAGTGATGCATTGATTGCATCCAACACTCAGTGGAGATGCCAATGAGGATTGCGTGAGAAAGGCTGGCTGAATTTGAGTTCATTCAGAGCCATTCTTCAACATGGATTGCGTAGTAGAGGCAGGCTAGCAGGTGGCAAATATCGATGCATGGATTTTCAAGATCGAGCCCGATTAGTGTGTAGCGATTGTATTGTACTGAGAGCTTGATATGATCAACTTTGTATGAGGATTGTTACATGATCCCTATGACATATATATATATATATATATATATATATATATATATATATATATATATATATATATATTTGGTTTTTTTAGCTTCAAGCTTTCCCATTAAACAACTGTGTTAATGTGTGTGAATTTTTATTGTTTCATGTGTGCATTGCTCTCTTGATTTTATTTCTGCAAATGATCAATGGTGGAATAGATTCTGTATTTTGCATGAAGTTAAAATAGTGTGAGATAAGCAGAATCTTGGATATATAACACATAAGTTATATAATTTCTACAAAAATGGCTTCAATTACATCATCATATAATATGCAAGAAGAAACAATCCTCCTTGGGACAATATGTTGTTCATAAAAAAACAAGAAGTACAAAACATATGGTGAAATTGCACATCCTCCATTATGTAATTGAGGACTTGAGCTGAAATGGCTCAACTCAAAATGCTCCCTTACTCCCAATGAGTAGGAAGGTGGCTGTGACATCCTCACCATCATCATCCGGGATATGCATCTCTCCATATGCTGAAATATGTCTTGATGAATGCCCTCCCAAATGAACTCCTCTGCTAAGGCAATATATGCATCAAAATGCATGGAAAAGAAGTCCTCATGTGCTGCATGCAGCAGATTCTCCTTGAGACTAGAATATCTAGTCAATAAGACTTTTCCATGTGAATAGATGACCATATCATCCACCATACACTCATCATCTCCATCTGGGTCATCGAGAACCATGGATGCACCAAGATCCTTGGAGTACTCTACTAAGAGCTGAGATTTCCTGTAAGGATCAATCCTCCTAAGAGACAGCGTTGGTGATCTGGCATGTAAAGCTCTCCTCATGCTACTTCCTACTACTTTGACACCCCCCGTGCCAAATTTCTCCTCCAAACTCTTCACCTCTCCAAAATCCAAGAGCGGTGAATCCAAAGGCAAGATGTCTTCCATCAATAATAGATCTGGTGGCCTCCTTGGTGGAATGCCTCCATGTAGTGAGACATCAATGTCAAGAGTGGACTGCATATTTAAATGGAAATACTTGTCCCTGCTCTCACTATGAAATCTAGTCTCCCTCTTAGGTGTATCAACCTTATGAAATAGACAAGGATTTGTCCTCCTCATCACAGGATGCTGGTCATCCTCTCCATCATCTCCTTGTATCTCCATAGTTCCACACCTCATCATAAATGGCACATGTAAAGCATGAGTTGTTCCTTGATCTCCACACACGAGATCCCAGGGACTACCTTGCAAATATGCAAACATCCCTCTAGTTGGAGCAAGAGCTTCTCCTTCCTCTGCATGAGGTGCTAGATCAACTCTAGTAATGACAATGGTTTTTCCCTTATCCTCCTCAACATGAGTGGGAAACCCTCTAATGATTGGATCCTCTTTTGGAAAAGGGATCTCTTTTCCTCCTTATGCTGAAATAAAAGATGAAGGTTTTGCCTCCAACAAAGTATAATTCAAGATATCAGCCTCCTTTATAGTTCCAAGAAGTGATCTTGAGTCTAGGGTCTCCTCCATCACATGCAAAGGTTTTGTTTGTTTAGATGAGCTTGTTTCCTTCACATGTGTTTCAGAATTCTTCCTACCAAATATCTCCATTAAGGTTTTAATGAACCTGGCATAGGAAGAAGTATTTGCATTCTTTAAAGTAAAGGACTCAAATAACCACCATGCATAGACCTTACCTCCAAAGTGCAGCACTGCTACTCTGATGGCTTCATCTTTGGAAATCTGATGTTGCTGCAAAAAGGTGTCTAGCTCTTCCACCAAATCCATGGTTGAACATGTAGGGGACCCATCAAAGATAGATAGAAGAAATATATCCATATTATGTTGCTTGCTCCTCCTCACCATGATATTGCAAAACTCCGAAAAAGTAATATGATCTCTAAACTTCTGAGTTTGAGATTCATACTTATGCAAAAAAAAACAAAGAGTTCCTCTCTTCGGAATTACTTCTTCTTCTCGCTCCATTATGGAAAAAGTGGCCATGTGACTGTGTTGTGCATCATAGGGTGTGGCTGCATGTTCACACTCCCCATAATAAAATCTAGAGTTTTACTCAGTTTCAAACCCTCTTAGATATTTTGTACATATCTCCCTCCTTATTTTCTTGAAATCTTCATGAATTTTCTGTACAGATCTTGGAATAAGCTTTGTAATCTTATCTTCCTTTTTCTCTCCACACAATGGAGTCTTCATATTCTCTTCTCTTGATAGCATAATAGCCAAGATCCATAGGCTCAGCCAAGATTATGCTTTGATACCAATGTAATATTCCTAATTAGGAACAACTACACTATTGGGAATATCTCAAAATATTACCAATGTGAAGATCAGTAATACATAAACATGAGCTGGAATTAGCAGTGAATACATTAATAAAAGAATTCCGGAAGATCCACATAACCATTACATTATATTATAGCAGCAACAAAGTGTTAGAGTCGGTATCTTCATCCCTCCGTCAGAGATCAAATTTCTCTTGTTGCATTTCATTTTAGGTGTCTCATTCAGTTTAGTCAGCCAAATTCCATTAGGAGCATGGATCATCTGACGAAAGGGCTGTGTCATTCATATCCCTCATGTCATGTACCTGTTGGTCTAGTTCTATTCATCAAAATCATTTATAGTCATTTTTGGTCTCCTGGTTGGCAAACCGTCATTTTAGGGTTTAGTCTTATTAGGTCTAGGGTTTTATCAATATAGTCTCAAAATGTATAATAATGTCAGCAGGCACATGAGGGAGGTTTGAAATAAGTTTTCATTGCAAAAAAATTTCATTGTCATATGTTCAAAAATGATTTTTCTTCAAAACCCTGTTTTGAAGAAAAATTGTCTATTTTATCATTTTGTACCAAATCTAATGCAATTTTCAAAATTCTTCAATTGTAATAATGCTCCATTCACAACCCTGGTCACCTTTGCCAAAAATTCATGCCATCCATCCCTGCAAAACAGACAAGAAACTCATCATTCAGTTCAAAAATCAAAACCAAGTAAGACAGAGCTCTTTTGAAAAAGTGCCAAAGTTTTCAAACATAATAAAGTGGGTTTTCAAATAAAAAATCAAAATCCTTGGTATACATAAGATATTTCCAAATTTCAAAACTCAATTTGCATGTCAAGAGATAGCATTGAGGAGCAAAGAAATCGTGGAGGGAAAAACTGTGATTTGGGGGCAGATTGTTTAGAAATTCCAGAGCACAACGCACTAGGCGGTGGTCACGGCACATAAGGCCGCTCTTCTCTATGAAAATTTGAACCAGCGCAGCACATTAGGAGGGCGCGACACACTGGGTAGTGGTCGCGGTGCATTGAGCCGAAACACAAAATTTTTTCCATTCCTCTCAATTATCAAAACGACTCGGTCCCTCCTTGTTCGAGTAAGTCCATACAATCACTCCATTGCTTATGACAAATGTTTGGTGTTGATTTTGATTGATTATGAGAATTTGAATACACAAAAGCCAAACCCTATTATATTGTTGAAAAGTGCCTCCTTAGGGTTTTGAAGTTGAAGTTTTAAAATTGGTTGTGGTGTCAAAAATTTTCATTCCCCACCTTGTTTTTCCTCCCCCTCACTGTCACCTCATCACTTCCCCTATTTCCCTACATCCCTAAAACCACTCATATCATTTGCAAAATTTCTCCAAATCCCAATTTTATCCCAAACAATCAAGTGGTTGTCCCTTGTCCCTAAATTTGTCAAATCACAAGTTTTCAAAAAGCAAATTCCACTTGATTAAACCCCATTTTCCCCACTGCCCTATTCCTCTACAGTCCCTCCCATTTGACACATATTTGGCACTAAAACAAAAGCACCAAATTCTCATTTTCATCTCATACAAGCCAACATACACCTTGCATCAACCTTGAACACCATGGAGACAGACACTGATACATCATATGATCGAGATAGTGATTCTACGACTGAGCTACATGCACCTAGAAGGGCTCGTAAAGGTGGCAGACATGTGAGAGAGGAACCCACCTCATTGATTGAATTGTAGGCTTGCCCACTTGCCATGGCATGTTTTCAAGAACAGTCATGCTATCAGTTTTGTGAAATGATTGCTAGGATCCATTATCATTAGGATTTGGCTCATTCTTTTGTATTTAATTTACATGATGGTTAGGTCACCCTTGCCAGTGTAAATTTCACTTTGACACTAGAAACTATCTCTCAATCAACTGGAATACCGAATGTGGGTGATCGCTGGAACAAAAGACATCAGGTGGATAAAGTGCATTATGAACCATATATCAGGCCTAGCTTTGTGAGACAGCTCAACATATTATTCCCATTTCGATTCCTAAAGGAGTCTTATGTGCCTCTGATGAAACTCATTATCAGATATTTCAGTTGTGAGGGCTGATTTTCATGCCTCTATGCCTACCATATCAGGTTATTGATGCATTTCACAAGGGTGAGGATGATGAAAATCCCTTATTTAATGTGCCGAAACATCGAGAGAATGACCACTCTTGTGTAGAGAAATACTCCCGAGTAGCAGTATAACAGTATTGATCACTATGCACTCATTAAGATCGTGGTTGTACATCAGCTTGGATTGCAGGGTATTTCATGGGAGGATTTAATTTCCCATGATTTCTTCACAGCTCCTCAGGTTCCTCTGGATGTTTTCCATGATGCAGGTGAACCTTCACATCAGTATGGAGGTCAGGAGGTAGAGACTACTAGTGTGCTGACATATGTCACTTATCAGAGAGGCACTAGAGGATTATTTGCAGCAGCTTGGCGAGTACTATCTCCACCTGGGGTGGAAGGCGTCTCGTTGTCATCATCAGCAGCACAGATACAGGTACAGGATAGAGGTGAGAGGCCCATGCAGGATGAGGGGCCTTCAGGAGGCCAAGACATAGGTTTCATACTGATGGATGAGGATTTGAGCTCTCCAAGCTCAAAGTTGAGAGAGACTATTCAGGAGTAGAAGGTGGAGATAGACACATTGACCATCAAATTACAAAGAGCCCAATGGATCATAAAATAACTGGAGTAGTGAAACAAACAGTTGGAAGATCATAAAACAATCATGGAGTTGCAAAACATCTGTGAGAACCGGCAAGCTGCCCAAAGAAGCCAAACCGAGATGACATCCATTGAGCAGGAGATTGAGGCTGATAGAGAGACTTGGCTTGAGAGGGTCAATATTCATCTTGAGAAGCTGTTGGAAAAGGAAAACAAGGAAAATAACATGCTAAGGAAAATGAAGAACCATTATTGGGCGCGAAATCATGTTTGCAAGGCGCGAATCAAGATTCTGAAGGCAAAGCTAAAGAGGGCACTAAAGCATCGCAAAAGGCATGATAGACTCCAAATTTTGGCCGAAGCTTCTTTGGCCCAGCATAGTGCTTGATGGTGGACATTCAGCTCAAATTTCAAGAAATTTGGGAAACGTTTTGTCAATTTTGATTTTTTTGGCCTTAACACAGATTTTCCTGCCCGATGCGTAGCGCCACTTGGCACGCTCTTATAATTGGCAGCTCCTCTTGAAGAAAACTATGCATTTCTATATTTTTCATCAAAATTTATGCATGCCTACCCATTACCTAAGGATTTTGACAAGTTTTGGGTTGCCTGAAGGGTCAAAAACACCCTAAAAATGGCCTTTCTGCCACTTTTCGGACACACAGGAAGCAGTGTTGGGAGATTTGATTTTTGGAGGGGAAAATGGCAACAAAATTCAAAAATTCCACTTAGGTTGGAAATTATACAAGCAAATATTTCCAACGAGCTATCCTGAACTCAATTTAGACTTCGGGAAGGCCCTCAAAATAAGCCTCAAAGTGGCGCGACGCATAGAGATTTCAGGCGTGACGCATTGGGAATTTTGGCCTAATTTTCACTCAGCAGTTCAGATTTTCGCCTAGTTTTGGCCAGTTTGAAATTTTATCTCCAAATGTGAAACTCCTAATGTAACTTGATGTAATTTTGGCACATTTTTACTCATGCAAGTAGATTCATTCACCAAAAAGTGAAATGTAACTGAATGAATCAGTTTCCTATCTTATAGAGGCAAGTTGTTTCATTGCCTATTTTCCAGTTCTTAGTTTAGTTCTTGTTGAAACATCTCATAGAATGGTGAGCTCGACCGCTAGAGGCATGTGGATGAGTTAGGCTTTTCTATATCTTGTATTTCTTCAGTCATTTTTAAGGGTGGACACTTGGGATTGCTTGGCACTTCATTATACATTTCATCTCTGCAATTTTGGCAAAGGAATAGACCAGGGTTTGCAGCAATTTTTGGGATCCATGTGGCTCTATGTTTTGATGGTTTGTTTCTCTCTGTGATTTTAAGTTTACTGAAGTTTCATGTGTATCATTTTCCTTCTCCTTTCTTCTCAAATTAAACAAATGAGTGATAAAGGTGGAATTCATTAGATTGCTTTGCTCTGCCTTGAGTTTTGTTTAAATTTCCATGTTTTCATCTGTTTGAAGAGGATTCTTGAAATAATATTACCCTCTTTATCTCCACACCGGTCTGAAATATCCATTCATTCAATCCAAAGCATCAAAACAATTGCCTTTCTTGCCCCATTCAGAACTCTGCAAAAACTAGGCCTCATCCCCAGACCCAAAACTGCCTTTCCCTTTGATTCCAAAAAAACCCAAAAATCAAAATCAAACTCTTTTAACAATATACCTAGCCTAAAATTAACCTTTATTTCAAGTCATCTCAAGCCTTATTGATTATCCTTGCTGATATTGACCCGGAGAGAGCCCTCTCCTGATCTGGTAGGGCTAGCTACCAGATTAAGCGTGGTTTGATGTTACCCTGAACTCTGCCTTCCTTCAGCCTAGGGTAGATTTAGGCAATAACACAATGTATACAATATCTTGAGGAAATGATCTCTCAAGCTAGGCAATGCAACCCCAATGAAACATATACATGACAAATGGAGAAATATTGCTATACAAAAGAAGCCCTAGCTATGACTACACAATCCATGAAGTAGAAATATTGAAAATAGTGTCAATACAAAAATATGACAATATACATCTCAAATAAAAAAGGGCGAGAAAGATCTCAACCCCTAGAAACAACAATACACAATCCTTAGAAGGATTTTCTGAAATATACACAAATTGGCAAATCTGCAGAAATGTCGGAGTTGATGGGCAGAAGCTGCAACTTAGAAAATAGAAATGGATGGAGATAGCTGATGATGCTACAAATGATGGCTGAATCTCATCCAAAGGATCTCTCAGGTGAAAGGCCAATCCAATTCTTGAAGATCTCACCCTCCAAAATAGTGGGGCAAGTCCCCACTACAATTGCACTCAGAAATAACGCAGTCTATAGAAGTGAATGTGTCGTTGGTGAAGGGAAGTGTTTGGCATGGTGCCAATGATCTGCAATAAGCTCTGAAAATTCCCTCACTAACCTCCTAAAGGAATATAAGCTCCCTCGTCTGAAAGATGAGCTAAGGAAATCGTGTGTGGAGTCCTCCACTGCAACACCAAGAAACTCTACGTTATGCTTTAGCAGGAATAATGCGGTGACTGAAAGGAGTAGCTTTGGCCTTGAGCCAAGAAATGTGGAGAATGAATAAAAATCCCTCAAGAGGCCTCTCAAGAAGAAGAAGGAATCCTAAACAGGAATTCCCTGGCAATTCTTTCTAAATAGCAAAAGAATGCACAATGTCTACATAGATAATGAAATCAATAACCCAATTCATGACTAAGAATGGTTGTCTTGCCCTCCTTTTAAAAAAGTGAAAGCTCTATCTCCATGGGTCCAACTCCTTTTAGGGTTTCCTCCACCAAATAACCCTCTTCCCATTGATACTGCGATGTTTCTCTAAGTGTTCTGCACCTCTCATCCCAACGTTGTTGACTTGGTCAAACTTGACCTTGTCCACTTGCAAATGACCCTGTTCACACATGAGGGTGTGAAAACCAGCTCCAAATATGATCCCCTTTCATACTATGAGGGATTTTATTGATATTTTCTTTATGCATGGGCCTCCTTACCCATTTATTCTCCTAGGTGAAATTAGGAAAAATTAATATTCCAAATTTTTGTAGGAAAATTTTGGAATATTACAAAGAAAAGGAACAAGACAAAAGTAAAAAGGACTTGAGAAAGTGGGCAGTAAGAAGCTCATTATAATAGAAGATAAGGAGTGCCAAGGGATAACCAAGGGTGAACTCAGTTCACAGAAAAATCTATGAGTTTACATCGCATGCAATAAAACAAAAAAAAAGAAGGAGAGAACAAAAGAAGAAAAAATCAAATAAAAGGTGGATCCCCCACCTATTGTCATGCACAATAGATTTTCTTAGGGCATCTAAGGACCTCCATGAAGAACCTACAAGAATAAATGCAAGAATAATAGAAAGAAGATTATAAGGAGGAGTAGTGCATGGGCCAATAAGCCAGCATATAGGAAAAACCATAAGTCAGGGAGGATGAATAGGTTTCTCAGAGGATGAGCAATAGTTTCAGTAGGAGGGTGATGACGGGCCTCTAAATTAGACATAAAATAGGGTCCATCTAATCTTTATTAAGCCCATATACCTTCCTTATGCACACACACACATATATTAAATATCTCCTTCTGCACTTAATAATGTTTTCTTATGCTTTAATATTTTCTTAGGAAAGATTAAAGGCAATTGCATATTCTTTCCTAATATTGGTTATTTTTGTAGAATATTGTGAAAATATTTTGTAGATTATGCAGATTTTGAGAAGGAGATAATGTAGGGACTTGCTCCCTGCCACTGGAAGATCAATATTGAAGAATAAATGAGCACAATGTCAAGAAATCATGGATAAATATTGAAGAGATTAAAGGGGGTTGTCTGCCCTCCTTAACTATCAAAGGTAGCCAAGAAAATCCAAGAGGAGTGCACTCAATCTATGTTGACTTCGAGTCGAGTGGACTCAATCACCTTAAATATTCTCTCCAGCCATTCAAGTTCTAGAGGCAGCCAAGCAACTCAAAGAGGATAGCACTCAATCTCTGTTTACTTGGAGTCTCTAGAAATTCGAATTCGAGAGGCAGCCAAAATACTCAAGACCAAGTGCACTCAAGCCATACTTCACTTGGACTCAAGTGGACTTGATCACTATTTTGTAGAGAGTTATTGGAAGCTTCCCTATAGAATAAATCAAGAAGAGCTAGAGCTAGGAAGGAATTAGTTATTCAATGAGTCGATTCTTCGATTCCATTTTGGGAATTTTGCTACAAGCTATTAAGCCTTTTATTGTACTCAGTAATTAGACTTTCAGAAATGTTACAAGGTTATTTTCTTCCTGAAATTAGCAAAAAGACTCCATTTTAATGATTTATTTCCATAGAGCTGGGCTCGTGGGTTAGGGCCCAACCCATGTGCCTCAGCTTCTCTGTCGTTGTCATCCTTTCCTTTCTGTTATTTAGATAGTTTTATTTTGATATTTTCATTGCTATTATAGTTGTTATTGTATATTTAATCTACTTATCTGAGATGTAGAATAGCTGATAAACTGTATAAAACTATGAGGCAGTCTTTCCCTCTCATCTCTGTCAATAGAATTTGAGCAGGGTTGAACTTTCCACAGGCAAAAAATGCGTTCTGTTCACTATTTTTATCATACCTTTTGTCTATTTTTCTGTGCGTAAATTTTCGCCTTTGTTTGCAGGAATAAGTATCAAAAGTTTCAGAGAAATTCATTATGTCGTTCCGCTTCATCTTCCAATTTCTCCCCATATCTGTGTTACACTTCTGAACCTTGTTGCTATGCTTTCATTTTCGTTCTTTCTCTCTTCTGATCAGTTGCCGCATCTTTTTTTTTACAGAAATATATTAAAAGTTTGACCTCCGCCTATTCTCCTTGAAATTCCAGCTATCGCACTTCACATCTTTCATGACCCCTTCCTTTTCCTTTGCCGCTATTCAACATCTCAGCGATTTTCCCCTTTCACCTCACCTTTACCATTTTAACGCAAAAAAAATTGAAAATTATTAAAATTTGACCCCTGCCTTTGCTCCTCAGTTCTCCGACTACCATATTTTTCAAATCACATTTCTTATTTCATTCCCGTTAATACTTACTACTTGTTTTCACCAATTGTGATAATTGCTTCGTACCCAACCACATCGCAATCACAAATCGCAATGCTTCCCTTTTTCCATAAACACTAACCGCTCATTTTCTCCAATTGCGTTAATCGCTTTGTACACTGGCACATTCCAATCGCAAATCGTACTTCACACCGTTTATTTGTTTCCTTAAGACTTACCACTTTCAAACGTTGAGTCTGAACTCTGCCGCATCACAAAACACCTTTCGCAGTTTTTGTTTTGTTCCTGTTAACCTTTACCACTCCAACCTTGTGACATTGTGATTGCGATATCGTAGACTGCATATCGCACTTCTATTAGCCATTCATAACTCCGCCATCATGTATTTCAATTATTCCACTCCAAAATCATCTTGGCACCATATCATAAGGTTTTTTAAGGTTTAAACCCATATTTTCACTTATAAGACTTGTTTCATGTGTTTAAGCCCTCCATTAGCCTCTTTAGCCCTTTTTTCCCTCCAAACTACGGGCAACACCTCTTCAAATTATAATTAGGTCTTGAATAGTTGCATAGATAGGATCATGATAGATAGAGTAGGGTGTGTTTAGCTGATTGGACAAGTTAAGTGTGGTTTAATTTAGTTTCCTTTTTGCAATTTAAATTAGTTTCCTTTCCGCAATTTAATTTAGTTTCCTTTCTGCCATTTCTTTTCAAAAATTTAGATTAGTTTCCTTCCTGTCATTTCTTTTCAGAAATTTAATATAGCTTCCTTTCTATCATTTAATTTCTGAAACTTAGTTTAGTTTCATTGAAGTGTGATAGACTTCACTGAGAATACTTAGAAACAACACCCTTCCATAAAGCAGAAGAGGATGATATGAACGAAATGCATCTGCTGTGTATATAGCATTGTCACGTCCAATTTTGTATGAACCTTGGGTTGATAAACTAAATTAGGGTAGCTCTGGGAGTTGCAAGACTCTTGGTGCAATACCAGGGCTCACCACCAGATATGAACATTATGAATTTATGGTGTTACCATTTGGATTAACCAAGACACTTGCAAATTTCATGAGTTTGATGCACGACATCTTCCTCTCATTTTTGGATAAATTTGTTTTGATATTCATTAATGATATATTAATCTACTCTAAAAATATGGAAGAACACAAGGAACATTTTCACTTAATGCTGAAAATGTTGAGGGAACATCAGCTCTATGCCAAATTTAGCAAATGTGTTTTTTACAAGGAACAGATCCAATATTTGGGCCATGTAATCTCTACTGAAGGAATATCGGTATACCTAGAAAGATAAAGATGATTATGGAATTGAGAGTACTAAGAAATTTAGCAGATATATGTTGTTTTATGGGCATGGCTAGCTACTACCAGCGCTTCATTGAAGGCTTCTCTAAGATAGATTTTCCCATTACTTCCTTGCAGTAGAAGGGGCGATTTTTTAAATGGAATAATGAATGTCAAGCCAGTTTTGAATGGTTAAAACAATTTTTAAGCACTAGTCCTATATTGAAGGTAGTTGACATGAATAGGGAGTTTGAAGTCTATTTTGATCCTTGTAAGGAAGGGGTGGGAGCAGTATTGACACAAGGCGATAAGGTAATAATGTATGAATCTAGGAAGCTAAAGTACCATGAGCAGCAATACTCTACTTATGATTTAGAGCTGACTGTGGTAGTACATGCCCTTCAGGTTTGGAGACATTACTTATTGGGGAAAACGCTTGTGCTGAGAACCAACCACAACAACTTGCTTAGCTACTTTAAGCAGTATGTTTTGAATGCTCGCCAGGAAAAGTGGAATGTGTCTCTAAGTGAGTTCGAATTTGACATTCATCATGTGAAAGGTAAGGAGCACTATGTCGCTAACACTTTAAGTAGGAAACTACATTGTATTTATGAAATGTAATTTAATCAAGAGAAATTTAAGTTCCAGGAGCAAGTAAAGGGGGCAACACAAAGAGACTCTGAATATTATTTTTTGTGGCAGCAAGAAAAAGAAGCAGAAAAACAAGAGAAATAGTCAGAATATGGGATCAATGAGAAACAGTTATTGGTATTCCGAGGAAACATATACATTCAAAATCAGATGAGCTTGAAGGAACTAATTTTGGATGAATACCATCGAAGTTCCTATGCTGGAAATCTGAGATATCAAAGGATGCTAAAAACAATTATAAAGTATTATTTTTGGCCTTGAATGAGTAAAAATATTTTTGAATACCTGACCAAGTGCTTGGAGTGTTAGCAAGTCAAGGTGGAGCACCAACACCCATCAGGATTACTTCAACCTATTCCTATACCATAATGGAAATGGGAATTCATATCACTTTACTTCATCACGGGTCTACTGAAAACTAAAATACACAATGATTCCATTATGGTGGTTGTGGATAGACTCATCAAGGCAACTCATTTCATACCAGTCCAGTCAAAATACAAAACCGCGCATATTGTTGACATCTTTATGAGAGAAATTTTTAGAGTGCACGACATTCTGAGAGTCGTTATCTCAGGTTGAGATGTGAAGTTTACCTCATATCTCTGGGAGGAACTGTTCATTGGATTCGGTACATATATTCAATTTAGTACATCCTATCATCCATAGACGGATGGGCAGACTGAGAGGGTGAATCAAATATTATAAGACATGCTACGCATGTATGTGATGCAGCAACTGACGAGGTGAGAATAATATTTTCATTTGGTTGAATTCGCCTACAATAATGGGTACCAAGAATCACTCAAGATGAGTCCTTTTGAGGTATTATACGAAAAAAAATTCTAGACACCCATAAACTGGAGTAGTCCATAAACCAAATTGATGTTTGGGTCAAAAATGTTGGACAAAATGGGGCATGAGGTAAGAAGAAAAAGACAAAATTTAAAATCTACCGAGGACATGCAAAAGGTATATACTGATCAGAAAATAAATTTTCTACAGTTCGAAGTGGGTGACCATGTTTATGTAATAATTAAACCTAAGAAAATCACATTAATATGGACTACCTATGCCAAATTGGCTCTGAGGTACTGTGGACCTTTCCAAATTTTGGAATGAGTAGGGTCGGTGGCTTATCCATTGGCATTGCCCAGCCACATATTGGTGCACAACGTGTTTCATGAGTCATTACAAAAACACTATGTGCATGACCCCAAGCATGTTATACACTGGCAGAGCTTACAAGTAAGTTGTGTTTACGATTATGACTTCTGGAAAGAGAAGAATCCTTAATTAATTTAATTATGATTTTCTGCTGCATGCAGGTAGAACAGGATGATGAATTTCTGGTAGAACCTTAGTGTATTCTTCATTAGAGAGAAATAACACTCCAGAGGCAAGCCATGTCCCCAAGTTAAAGTGTCGTGGAATCACTTTGGTCCGAAGGAGGCTACTTGGGAGGACGAAAAATCTATATGAGAAGCATATCATGAACTCTTTGTTTTGATGAAGTAAACATCGAGGATGATTTTTACTTTAACCAGGGGAAGATATAACACCCAAATTAATTTCATTATTTTATGTTTAAAATAATTTTATAAAGTACATTTAATATTTATGTGGAAAAAGAGATTAACGAATATTATTATTCGTTAGTGAACTTGAGTTCTGTTTAATGAATAAAATTTACATTCATACATTGGTTAACTGATTGGTAAATAACTCCAGCATTCCAAATTAAAAAGGAAGAGGAAGTTTTTGACAGTTACCTTCCCCAAAAGGATAAAATGAAAATCCTTGGAAGAGGAAGGGGTTCTGTGAAATAAGAGGAGAGTTTCAACAACAAAATGTTGTAGAAGAGAGTTGTCCAGAGCTGGCCTTAAACTGTTAGAAAATTAAATATTACAGAGCAATGCAACATATAGAATATGCGGAAAACACAAGCACACAAAACAAATAAAACTAGAGAGACACAGATATATGTGGTTCACCCAGTTTGGGCTACGTCCACCCCAAACAGCCAATCCTTCCTTTCTATTATCCAGCAAAAATGAAGAGACACAACCTACAACAGATATGTTGTAATATCCCCTATTCTCTCTCACAGTCTCCCTATCTGTTTCTCGCTTTGATAATACACACACAATCCATATCCGCAATACAATACCCTCATAAAAGTGAGGTTTTTCCTTCTAGGGAAAAAACCCTAAACTAAACATAACTTCTACCGTCAGATCATCTGCCTAATGAATGGCCCAGATTAACTAGAAATTACTATAATTTTACAAGCCAATTTTACATCTGTTCTTAGCTTCGGGGGCGCTGCCCCCAAAACCCCCCACCAAGGGGGGGCTCCATAAAGTTGCAGTTACCCCCCCAGACTCCCCAGGCAGTGTTTAACTATGGGCAGCATTTCTGCCCCATTAAGGTACAGGGGTCCAACGCTGTGATAGAAAATAAAAAAGATAATCAGGCTCCACACCCAACAATCTCCCACTTGAAGACTGATGGTAGCAACTACACTGCTGCTTCATTTGCTGGACAATAACTCCTCTTCAGACCTGGTTGTTTCTCATCTTCATTGTCATCCTTGAAGACCAATTTAAAATGACCATAATCTTAGTTTCTCCCTGGTTACAACTTTTGTTAGCATATCTGCAAGATTCTGGCTAGTATGTATCTTTTCCAGCTTCAACTGTTCATCTTCCAATACTGACCATATGAAATGGTACTTGAGCTATATTTTTTTAGTCCTGGAATGAAATGATGAGTTCTTTGCAATATGAATGGCACTTTGGCTATCACTGTATAACATGCCCATATCATGATTCTTACCCAATTCATCCATAAACATTTGTAACCAAATAATTTATTTACTAGCCTCTATAGCAGTAACATACTCTACTTCTATTGTTGAAAGTGCAACAACACTTTGGATTTTTGAAACCCAACTGACAGTTGTTCCACCTACAGTAAATACATATCCTATAGTGCTTCTTTTGTTATCTCTACCACTTGCCATATCTGCATCAACATATCCCTGTAGAGCAATGTTTCAACCACCAAAGCATAATGCTTCATTTTTGGTACCTATCAAATATCTGAGAATCAATTTCACTGCCATCCAATGTTCTTTTCCTGGATTGTTCATGTACCTGCTTACAACTCCCACTGCATGTGAAATATCAGGCCTTGTGTAGACCATTGCATACATTAAGCTTCCAAATTCTAATGCATATGGAACTTTAGACATATAATCCATTTCTTCTTGGGTCTTGGAGCACATCTCCTTACTAAGTTTGAAATGGCTAGCAAAAGGTGTACTAACTGGTTTTGCATTCTGCATATTAAATATTTTCAACACCTTTTGTATGTACTCATTCTAAGACAGTGTTAATTTGTGATTTTTCTTGTCTCTAGTTATTCTCAAACCAAGGATTTGTTTTGCAGCTCCCGAATCCTTCATTGCAAATGAATTTGCCAATTTTCTTTTGAGCACATTTATTTCCTACATGTTAGACCTTGAAACAAGCATGTCATCTACATACAAGAACAATATAATATAGCTGCCATAATTTTTCCTTCTTAGATAAACACAATGATCAGAGTGACATCTAGTATAACCTTGTTCAGACATAAACTTGTCAAATTTTAGATACCACTACCTTGGAGCCTGTTTTAAGCCATACAAGATATTATTTAGCCTGCACACTAATTTTTCTTTCCCTTTGATCTCATATCCTTCTGGTTGCTCCATATAGATCTCTTCCTCCAAATCTCCATGGAGAAATGTTGTCTTTACATCTAACTGTTCAATATGTAAATCTTCCACTGCTACAAGACTTAAAATAGTTCTTATTGAAGTAATCTTAACAACAGGAGAAAATATTTCATCAAAATCAATACCTTTATTTTTTGCAAACCCCTTCACCACAAGTCTAGCTTTGTACCTCTGTTTTCCTCCATCTTCTTCCTTCACCCTGTAAACCCATTTATTCTGCAATGCAGTTTTACCTGCAGGAAACTTGACTAAGTCCCAAGTCTGGTTATGCATTAAGGAGTCCATCTCCTCTTCCATGTCTAGCTCCCACTTATTCTTGATTTCAACCTGCATTGCTTCTTCATAACATTCGGGTTCACCAGAATCAGTCAACAATAAATAATACAATGACAGAGAGTATCGTTTAGGGGGTCTACTTATCTTGGTAGATCTTCTAACACCACTTTCAGGTCTTTGAGGTTTTTTTTGTTGTGGTGGTTTCTCTTGTTGTTGATTATTATTATTTTGAGGCACCTTTACTTTTTCTATGATCTCATCAAGAACTATGTATTCTTTGTTTTCTTTTTCCTGTTTCCTTTCCTGCAACTAATTCTTATACAAGACATTTTCATTGAATATTACATCTCTTCTCCTAATGATTTTGTGATTTTCATAATCATATAAGCGATAACCAAAATCATTAACACCATATATGTTACACAGCAATTTGTCACCGTCCCTTCCAATCCCCATCCCGCACATTGGAGTACTCATTCCATGACCTGTGAGCAGAGACAAGACTTGAAAATACTTTCATTGCATCCCTCTAAAGATGAGCTTTAATTGCCCTAAAGGCATCTCCGTGCAAAAAACCCTAAAAATAGCTCTTTTTCCATTGGCGCGGTTCCACAGTTCAGCCCTCGCACCAAGGGGGAAAATCCTCCAAAGAGGGCGCGCCAATTGGTGCTCTGTCATAGAGCCGCACCCGCGCCAACCATATTAAGAGATGTTTTTTAAAAATAAAAGGTGGAAGTTTCGTCCTAACAAATTCCTGGACTGATATCTATCTTGAGTTGGGAGGTTTGGCTACGGATTTCCATAGAGAGGAAGTGGTTTGCCACCTCTCATGGAAGCTTCCTTGATGATAGGGCCAATCCCATAATTATAGGGATCCCAACTCCCTTTCCTCCTTCTATAAAAGCTTGCTCATCTTCATGGCAAGCTAATCTCCAAGTTCCCAAGAGCTTTCATATCCTTATGCTGCAAGAGCCTTCTTGATTCCCTCAAGGCCAAATCCAAGCAAGGAGACTATTGCCAAGTATCTGGAGAGAGAGGCTTGTCCTATCCTTGACAAGATTTATTGAGACATGTTTTGCTGATGACCCACCAAAGGAGAGTGCTGCGTCGAAGCTATGGTTGTATTCTTCTTTTGACTCATTAACGATAAGCGACTATTTGTTATGGTTCCACTCTTGTTCTTGATCATGTTCATGAGTTATGTTCTCTTCGACTGACATATAGTTGTATATACTGGATTTTATGCTTGCGTTTGTGTTGTTTCTTGCATGTGTAGGTGTCCGATCACGGGGATCGTGAGGATTGTGATCTGCCAGGGCAAAGGAACAGGAGCACCACCTCTTCTACAAATGACAGCGTTGGATTCCAGGTAAGCCTTCCTCACAAGTCAGTTTATTTGCAATTATGAACCTGCACTGTAGCGTGTTTGATTGTTGCTAGACCCGATCTAGGCTAGTAGGGATCGCCTCTGTCCGTAGAGGGGATTTACCTCCTCAACAATTTGGTGACTCCACTGGGGACTCAGCTTGTTGTTTGATTTGTAAGCTATAGACGGAGCCTGAAATGCAACCAGATAGCCTTAGAAACGCTTTTGCTCTACATTAGTGGAGTAGATCAACGCTGCTTCAGTCAATCTCCGGTTTAGTTTACGGACTGAACAACTTGGAGTATTGTCTTCTCTTTTTGGTCAACTTCTTGGTCTTGCTTGCTTGGTCAGATCTTTGGACTGGTTTTTCCTATTTTTTTGGCTTTGTTTTAGCCTTGTCTTCACTTGTCTGTGTCTGGGATTACTTGTTTTTCATTTTTCCATAGTAAACTCGGCTGGTGCGCTTTTCAGCGTGACAGTCGCGCCCATTGGCACAGATTGCATGTGTATCACCCACGCCATTTCCTTTCTGGCGCTAATTTCAAGCTCACAGTCGTGCCAATGCTGTGAGCTATTAGGGTTTGCTGTGTTTCATGCTTTCTGAGACTGACTTGTGATTTTGATCTTGTTTTTTCGGCTGTTTGAGTGCATTAGAGCCTAGTTTGATTGATTGTAACCTCCATCCTTTGGTTGTTTGCCTATTTCTTTTGATTTTGCATTCAAGCCCTAGGGCATCTAGGTGCTTCTGTGAGTCGAGCCTCCCTTGGGAGTTTTTGGGTTTCGTTCATTCAGTCGACTTTGGGATTGCTTCTTTGCATTCGTTTGACAGTTGTCTATCATTTTATTGCGCTTTTTGAGTGACTGACTTTGTTTTCATTCGAATTTCGCTTTGCTTCATTTTGGGCCTAGATTACATGGCTCATTGGTGTCTTTGGGACTTTTCTTGGTTTTGAGAGACTTTTGGTCGATTTGAGATCTGATTGTTTGTGCCGTTGAGTGAAATCTGCTTGTTTTTTCTCTCTTAATATAATTTTTCGAATTGCTTCTCATTTGTTTTCATTTTGTTTAGTGCATCTAGCTATCAAACATTGAAAATTAAAAAAAAAAAAATCTCTTTTGCTTTTGATTGATTACTGCAAATTAAAATCTTTTCGCTGTTATTAGTAATTAGTGACTTTGGAAGAAAAGCTTTTAGTTTCATTAGCTGCATTAGAGATATCATTGATTGTCTTTGATCATTTTGTTTGTGTAAAAAGCTCTCAACTCTTCTGTAGCTAGCTTTCATCGAACGAAATGGTATACTGTGGCATATAGTTTTGCATTTAGGAGATTTTCGTGACAGCACATTCGTTAGGGCCTGGAAACTGAAACATAATTGAAGATAAACTTTAAAATTTACTCAATTTACACTAAGGTAGCATTGAAATCTAATGAAACACATTTAGAGGTCTAGGCTAGAGACGTGTTCCAGCGTCTTAAAACCTAGTAGCTGTCGTTCGCCTCTTGGCTTTAGACAGCACTAGTACAGACTTGTGCTCCCCGTACCGTCACGTATATAAAGGGAGACCCCACTAGGTTTCAATCCTTTTTCCATAGGAAGCCGAGTCTGCCGCCCTATACCCGTGATACACCGAACACAACATTCGGGGAGATTGCCTACACGTACAGAAAGTCCTTGGTTGATTTCTCTTTCATTATTGAAACCAAGGTGTATATTGCAGTTCACGGTTATTTGGTACACCCTTTTGCCTAGTATTCCTGAGTAGTCATTTTCATCCTATCTGACTCCCTAAATTTGAAAGGATCACCAAGCACCTTTCCTTTCACGCTTGTGTCAAATCTGAAAGAGATAGAGTCACCTTTTCGACCGTTTCTCGACTCTTGAAACATGAAACAGTGAAGCTTCTTATTTTTCAATGTGGTAAAAAATTAATCACCCACGATCACACGCCTTGTTAGATTCTACTTGTTGACCGTTTGATTGTGTGCCTTGACTCTTTTTCAGCCCGTGTGTGTTTTCGATCTTTTTCTCTTGTCATTGCTACCACAGTGGCGGAACCCTCGGTTTCGTCTACTGGTAGTCCTTATACGGACGATTCATCATAGGTTTCCCAATCCTCTGCTGAACCACAGCAGCCCATTGTTTCCGAGTTTCCTGACGGGGGACCGGTTCTTTCTAAGAAACCCTTTGGGGGACCAGTTGAGTTCAATTGGCCCTTTTTTGACCCTGTGTCTGAATTGAGATTAGGAGCTAATTTCCTTTCTCTTACATAGGGATCGCCTCTGTCCACAGAGGGGATTTACCTCCTCAACAATTTATCGTGTATCTTCGGACCTCCACATTTCAGTCTGAGTTGACTAAAGATGCCCGACGTCGAATTTGGCATCAGTCTCAATCCTACCGCATCGTAGGAGATACCTTATACCGTGTTGGAGTAGATTCAGTGCTTCGTCGGTGCCTAACCTTGGAAGAGGCTGAAAGGGTCCTAAATGACTGCCACAGTGGCGCCTGTGGTGGACATATGTCCGGATATGCTACTGCCCAGAAAATTCTGCGAGCAGGTTACTTCTAACCGTCCATATTCAAAGACTGTATCGTTGCAGTCCGTAAATGTCACGCGTGCTAGGTGTTTCAGTGAAATATGCGCACGCCGCCTCTCCCTTTGCACCCTGTTATTAATGTCGGCCCTTTTGCGAAATGGGGCGTGGATTTTATGACGTGTAACCCTCACTCGGCCGGGGGGCATGCGTATATAATTGTCCCTGTCGACTACTTCACCAAGTGGGCCAAAGCGATGCCTACACTAGCTACCGACGGTAAGACAATTGCCAAATTCATATTCAACCATATCATTGCACATTTTGGGGTCCCGCAAGCCATCGTTACTAACCATGGTACTCATTTCCGAGATTATATGATGGCCGAGCTGACTTCAAGATTGGGCTTACGTCACGATAGCTCAACGCCATATTACCCTCAGGAAAATGGCCAGGTTGAAGCAGTGAACAAGGTTTGGTTACTATGCTTCAACGAACAGTTGGTATTCACAAATCCAATTGGCATCTCCAACTGTTCTTAGCTCTATGGGAATACCGGACGTCTGCAAAGAGTGTAACCAGATTCACACCATTCCAATTGGTGTATGGTCTAGAAGCAACTCTTCCGGTTGAATGCGAGATTCCTTCTTTGAAATTAGCTGTGGGACTTCTACCCTATACTTCTGCTGAGGAAGAGCGTCTTTTGTATCTGGAACGGTTAGATGAAACCCGCCATTTAGCTGCTTTAGTCATTGAAGCACAAAAGAAACGGGTCAAAGGTCACTTCGATCAATTAGTTTCTCCGCGTTCCTTTATCGAAGGAGACCTCGTCCTCCTGTATGATCAAGCACATGACAAGCTTGGGGCTGGTAAGTTCCAACCTATGTGGCATGGGCCCTATATAGTAAAATGCGTTTTGAAGAATGGGGCTTATGAGCTTATAGATTATGAAGGAATTCCACTGGCGCAGCCCAGGAATGGTTTGTACCTGAAAAATACTACGCTTAAAGTCATTTTTGGTGTGGTGTGTGTACATAGGTGTGTGTTTCATTTGTGTGCATGTGTGGTGTGGTGTGCGATGTAAACATCTTTCTGATGATCGAGTCTTCCTGATTGTGCAAATGTCCATTCATCCGTTTGTTGGTTTCGCGGATGGTGCCTCCCGCAGTACCAGGAATCTGTCTTCGACGGCCTGGGTAATCTACAATCCTGATGGTGAGTTGGTCAATCTGCAACGTGTGTCTCTGGGATGTACTACAAATAACATCGCGGAATATAGTGTTGTACTATAATTATTAACTGAGGCTGTAAACCTTGGTATCCGTGAATTGATTATGTATCTAGACTCACAACTTGTAGTATTACAGCTTAATGGTCATTATTTAGTCAGAAACCCATCCATTTTACGTCTGTATCTGCGTATTCTTTTACTGGAAAGAAATTTTTACTATATTACATATCAACATATACCCAAGCATATGAATACATTAATAGATGCAGTAGCTAATTTGGTGCTAGATAGACATTTGCGCAATTTGTAAATCATCATCACATGTAAAAGGAAAATCCATCCTGAAATAGATATGTATATATATAGATATCGAATGTTTGCATAGTGTGCATCACGTTAAATCAAAAATATACATGTTCATCTTAATACATCCGGAGACGACATGTCTCTCAAAAAATATGCATGATAAAAGCCCTAAGAGTCTAATCCGCATGGTGCTCATGATAACAAGTGACTGCACGCACTAAGCGTCTCAGAATTCGGTGGAGGCGACTAGGCACTCCCACCGTGTGTCTCTAGTACGCCATCGGTACATCTGCCAGCCGGACGTAGTCTGGGATCCCTCGGGCAATACCCTCGAGATTCTGGATCAACTCCCCCCCTTCTGCACCCTCTGCCTGAGGATCAAGTGCGGGAAGAGTCCTCCACGCGATAGGAGACATACCGGCTGGTCTCTTTGGGCCCACATCTGCATACATATAAAATGTGTCAGGAAGAACATGTATTAACAAAAAATCATAAAACATAAAAATCAAAAAGAGAAGAGGTCATACCCAACTCCTCATCCCAATCATCTCCCTCCGGCAACGGGAGATATAGGTCTCTAGTGAAATCGGTTCCTGCATAGGGCTAGTCTTCCACTACGATCAACTGACGCCACAACCACCCAAAAAAATCCGGCCTCCAAGACATCTATTGGCCTCCTCCAGCTCTGGGCATTAGTGCTGCCTAGCAAGCCATTCTTGGCTCTCATGGAATTGGCTCATCTACTATGGCCCCTTGGCCCTGGAAGATTGGTAATCATTCTAGGATGAACGATACCAGGATGGAACCATAGCCAAACTGTTTCAGTTTAGCCTGCTTGCACTTCGTGAGCTGTCTTTTGATGTTTATTGTCACTACTGTGGCCCAGTCAAATAATAGGGGACTCATGCACTCTGAGGCCAGTAAGAGTTGGGCCTTTGTGGCCTCGTGCAGTGCCTTGGATCCCGCAGCCTGCGTGATGGTATGAAGCACTACCCTGAGTGCTAGATCAGGAATGGTATGGATGTCCACCTTTCCACTTCCTGATCCCAGTCGTGCCCCTCGGCACACTCGTGCCATCACTTGCTCCATCTTCTCACCAGATGGTCTGCTCCCTATCAATATGGGCACCGGACCTCTGTGCGATAATCCGGTTATGAAATATACATCAGAGACCTCCAATTCTAATACTTGGTCCCGCAACTTGGACACTTGTTCATGTTCATCCCATATGTTGATCAGGTACTGTAAGAGCTCAGGCTGAGCTCGTAAGCAAGGTGTTAGGAAGAACTTTTTAAGCCCACAGTTCTTGAGGGCATTCATGCAAGTTTCATTCTCCATGGCTTGTTCATCCTCTTCACTGTGCTCCCTCTCTTTCCACTCAATGACCATTTTGATCGGTTGCCTGCATCCACATGGTAAAAAAACTTCAATTAGACCTCTGATATCCTTGAAAATTCTTTCAATTCATTCATTATGTGGAAATTTCGAGCGGAAAATTAGATTGCGTCACTGGCGCGGGCCCTTTGGAAATAAAATTCCATTGGCGCGGGTCCATGCCGGATACTCGCGCTAATGTGCGGAGCCCTAAAAAATCAAAAATTCCTCATAAGAAGTCTAATACACAATAAAAATCTATGAAAAATGGATTGAAATGGAGTACAAAGAAGCGCCTCTTACCTGGAACTGATGGAAATCTGAATAGTGGCCCGAATCGGTCGCAATCGCTGTCAGAAGTTCGCACACAAAATGGACCACTGTTGCTCTTCGGTGAGGTAAATAAGTAAAAAGTAATTTTATTTTTACCATTTGACATATTTATAACTTTTTGAACTCAAATAGGTTTTGAAAGTTATTTTTCTGAATATTTTAATATATTTTGTCAAAAATGGATTTTACACTTGCTTTTTGTGCAGTAACAGGTCTTTTACGCGACTTAAACGGTGAAACGAGTTGTATTTTACACTTTTTCGGACTTGGTAAATACACGAAAAAGTCACTTTGGAGTCATCTTTCAGCTCTTTTCTGACTCTCTAAACATGAAAAGATCGTCGAGGCCCTTGTCATTTCGATCTTGTTAAAGTGGACATGAATCGACATCTACCCAGTATATGTTTACCCCTTTTTCGGATTGGGATGGATTATTTACAAAAAAGGAATACCCTAGCCTATCGCGACTAGGAGGTTTTCTCAGATATTGTTTTCTACCTTTTCGGGTCCAAGGAACTATCTACGAAAAGGGACTGCTGGAGTTTAGTTTTCTGTTGTCTTTTCAAACTCTCTAAACATGAAAAGACGTCGATTTCTTCCTTTGTCGGACTCGTTAAACCCTGATGACATTGGATTTAGTCGAAATGACGTTCTCCGAGTTCCTCCTTCCTAGGGCTCGTTAAATGTACTAGGATGGATTCGCCCGAAGGGCGGACTTATATTACAAGCATATTCTATCCCCTTCAAGCTTGTTATCAAAAATAATTGGGGTACTTGCCAGAAATGGTGGGGGAAAATGGAACCAGCATCATTGTCATGTCGGCAGTATGTCGCTCTTGAACATGGCACTTGTCTGCATTCGTGTCGGGTTGGGGACATCTCATCTCGTTCTTCACTTGCCTCCGTGGGTCTGGATAATCCCTTTTGACCTCTCATCTACTCATTGCCTCGTCACCATGACCTCTGATCCGTTGATGTCAAATACTGCCAAATCCACTATTGTGTCGTTATATGTTCAAGAGAAGTTGACCTCTGCAAAGTATCAACCTTCCTCTGATTCTCATATGATCCTGATTCACAAAAAACATCATGTTCCTCTGTCTCGTGTCGATGATGTGGGAAACATTATGGCCCACCTTCGATCAAGGTCACTTCCTGTCGACTTCAGCTCATTATCCGGGAAGGTGATCTAGAGACTCCCTTTTGGTGCCTTGGAGCCTGCATGCCTCAATGGCAGGTTCTTCGCATTCGACGTGAGTTTCCATCATTGTGGCCTCACGATCGGAAGTGATTCATGGGGTTCGATGCCAGCTCATTGATTCACATGCCGTAGATTGTACCTATAGTACCTTGAGGGCCATTGTCATTATTGGTGGTTCCTTTCGTGTCTGTTAACAGCTTTCATCATTGGCTGGTAATCAGACGATGTTCTTGCATGTTCGACTTCAGCTCACATATTCACATGCTTGAACTTGTACTTTGTTCAGGTCGAGATGGAGCGCAAGACCCTGGATTGTGTCTGTTGTGATCCAGGCTGCGATATTGTGGATTATTATGATTATTTACATGACTCACTGATTGGATGGTTGCGACCATACCTGATTCTATCTATCGATCCTCTCTGGATGGCTGCGTCCATGCCTTGGATCCCGATTATTGTATACTTTGTCATGGATGTTTGTGCCCATGCCACGCATACATATCATGTATCTAAGACATCAATTGTACTTTGCTCCGCAGTTTTTCCGATGGCAGTGTTTTCATTTGGCATGTTCTCATAAAGAATTTCAGCCCTCTCTCTCTCTCGGGCCTCATGCTTTAGGGGGCAACTGTTACACAACAATTTGTTAGCGTCCCTACCAATCCCCATCCCGCACATTGGAGGACTCATTCTGTGACTTGTGAGCAGAGACAAGACTTGAAAATAATTTCATTGCATCCCTCTGAAGATGAGATTTAATTGCCCTGAAGGCATCTCCCTGCAAAAAACCCTAAAAATAACTCTTTTTCCATTGGCGCAGTTCCACAGTTCAGCCCTCGCGCCAAGGGGTAAAATCCTACAAAGAGGGCACGCCAATTGGTGCTCTGTCATAGAGCCACACCCATGCCAACCATATTAAAAGGTGTTTTTAAAAAATAAAAGGCGGAATTTTCGTCCTAACAAATTACTGGACTGATATATATATTGAGTTGGCAAGTTTGGCTACGGATTTCCATAGAGAGGAAGTGGTTTGCCACCTCTCATGGAAGCTTCCTTGATGATAGGGCCAATCCCATAATTATAGGGATCCCAACTCCCTTTCCTCCTATAAAAGCTTGCTCATCTTCATGGCAAGCTAATCTCCAAGTTCCCAAGAGCTTTCACATCCTTATGCTGCAAGAGCCTTCTTGATTCCCTCAAGGCCAAATCCAAGCAAGGAGACTATTGCCAAGTATCTGGAGAGAGAGGCTTGTCCTATCCTTGACAGGATTTATTGAGACATGTTTTGCTGATGACCCGCCAAAGGAGAGTGCTGCGTCGAAGCTATGGTTGTATTCTTCTTTTGATTCATTAATTATAAGAGACTATTGGTTATGGTTCCACTCTTGTTCTTGATCATGTTCATGAGTTATGTCCTCTTTGACTGACATATAGTTTTATATAATGGATTTTATTCTTGTGTTTGTGTTATTTCTTGCATGTGCAGGTGTCCGATCATGGGGATCGTGAGGATTGTGATCTACCAGGGCAAAGGAATGGGAGCACCACCTCTTCTACAAATGACAGCATTGGATTCCAGGTAAGCCTTCCTCGCAAGTCAGTTTATTTGTAATTAGGAACCTGCACTGTAGCGTGTTTGATTGTTGCTAGACCCGATCTGGGCTAGTAGGGATCACCTCTGTCCGTAGAGGGGATTTACCCCCTCAACAATATCCAATAAAGGTACATTTCTTTGATTTTTCCTCAACCTTTGCTCTGTTTTATTTATTAATATGGACAAAGGCCTCATAGCCAAAAGGCTTTAAAAAAGAGTAGTTTAAATTTTTACCTGTCCATGCTTCCTCTGGAATACCACCATCCAAGGAAATTTAAGGCCCTATGTTTATTAGATAAACAACAGTGTCTACAGCATCTGCCCAAAAATGTAAAGGCAATCCTGCATGCAATCTCATGCACCTTGCATGCTCCATGATTGTTTTGTTCATTCTTTTTGACACACCATTTTCTTGTGGTGTTCTGGAAACTGTCTTCTCTCTGCGAATTCCATGCTTTGAACAGTACCTATCAAACTCTTTTCTATAATATTCACCTCCATTATCTGATCTAAGACACTTCAACTTCTTTCCTATCTCAATCTCAACCAAAGCTTTCCATTTCCTAAAAATATCAAATACATCAAATTTATTCTGAATACAATAAATCCATGTTTTTCTAGTTGCATCATCAATAAAAGTAACATAATAACGAGAGCCACCAAGAGATGATACCTAAGCAGGTCCCCATACATCTGTATGCACAAGCTCTAATTTTTTTCTCTTCTTTTCTTTACTAACTCTTAGAAATCTGACTCTCTTTTGTTTTCCATAAATGCAGTCCTCACAGAAATCCAAATCAACACTCTTCAAACCCGAAAAAAAATTTCTTAAGTGAAGAATCTTCATCCCCTTCTCACTCATGTGTCCGAGCCTATGATGCCATAATGCTGCATCTACTCCTTTGGAATTTAAATAATTAACAAAGTTAGAAATACCATTTCATAAATACAATGTACCAACTTTTTCTCCTTTTTCTATTACTAGGGTTCCTTTGGTGACCTTCCAAGTTTTATCTGTGAAAGTTGTCTCGCAACCTTCACTGCCTAACTGCCCTGTTGAAATAAGATTTTTATTCAGATCTGGAACATGCCTTACCTCCTTTAATAACCATTGGTTTCCATTTTTTTGTTTTACAAGAACTTTACCCATTCCAACAATTTTACAGGGTTTATCATCACCCAAACAGACTTGTCCAAAATATCCTTGAACATAGTCATGAAAATATTTCTTATTAGGTATGGCATGGAATGAGGCCCCTGAATCTACAACCCAAGAATCAGTAAAATTTTCGAAATAAAGAATCAAAGCATATTGTAACACATCACCTGTCACATTTTCTTCATGATTTTTTTCTTGTTGTCCATCTCCTTCTTTTCCCTTTCGAGATCTACAGTATTTTTTTAGGTGTCCTTTCTTTCCACATTTCTAGCACACTATCCCCGATCTGGACTTGGCTCTGCCTTTCCTTGATTTACTGCGATATCCTGAGTTCTTTCCTCTTTCCATTCTTCTTCCCCTAGACTCTGCACTCAAAGCATTACCCGATGTCTCACCAGAGCTTTTTCGTCACATTTCCTTGCTAAAGATAGGGCCGACAACATCATTAAACTTTAAAGTACTAGATCTAGAGACAGAGTTACTAATGGCCATAACTAAACCATTCCATATTTCTGGAAATGAGCACAGAAATAAAAGAGCCCTAACTTCATCATCAAATTTTACCCCTACAGAACTTAACTGACTGGTAACTGTATTAAAATCATTTAAATGGTCTGCAACATATCCACCTTCTGACATCTTAATATTAAATAAATGTTTCATGAGAAATACCTTGTTTGAGGCCGAGGGTTTTTCATATAGTTTCGCCAATGCCTTAATCAAACCCTATGTTGTTGTTTCCTTCGAAATATTGAAGGCTACCAACACAGCAAGGCACAACCGTACTATTCTAAGTGCCTTTCTATCGAGAATATCCCATTCTATGTTTGTCATAGTCATCGGCTTCTTTGTTTTTCTGCTCAATGGTAGGTACAGATCTTTTTGATACAAATAATCTTCCATCTGCATCTTCCACAGCGGGAAGTTTTGGCCATTAAATTTCTCAACAATAAACTTACCATCTTCCACCATTGCTCCCACTTGAACTAGGAACCCTTCTTTCATGTGATTTTATCAGCCAAATAGATCTTCAGCTCTGATAACAATTGTTAGAGAAAATTAAATATTACAAAGAAATGCAACATATAAAATATGTGGAAAACACAAGCACACAAAACACATAAAACTAGAGAGACAGAGATATACGTGGTTCACCCAGTTTGGGCTACGTCCACCCCAAACAGCCAGTCCTTCCTTTCTATTATCCTACAAAAATGAAGAGAAACAACCTACGGCAGATCCGTTGTAATATCCTCTGTTCTCTCTCACAGTATTCCTATCTGTTTCTCGCTCTAAGAATACACATGCAATCCATAGCCACAATACAATACCCTCATAAAAGCGAGGGGTTGCCTTCTAGGAGAAAAAACCCTAAACTAAACATAACTTCTACCGTTAGATCATCCGCCTAATGAATGGCCCAGATTGACTAGATATTACTATACTTTTACAACGCAATTTTACATCTGTTCTTACCTTTGGGGGTGCTGCCCCCAAAACCACTTGCCAAGGGGGCGGCTCCATAAAGTCGCAGTCGCCCCCCTGGACCCCCCAGGAAAAGTTTAATTACGGGTGGTGTTGCCGCCGCATTAAGGTACAGGGGCCCAAAATTGTGATACAAAATAAACAAGATAATCAGGCTCCACACCCAACATAAACTAGTGGAGCTCTATAACTCGAAAGGAGTATAGACTAGACATAGGTCCTGAGGCCTAGCTTCTTAATATTACTGTTACCTTAGACTCTGGTGTGGAGCATAGGGGGAGTTGAGGATGTAATCACCTCTCTCATGGTTGGGTGGCACAATTAGTTTAACAAAATTAGAGATAAGTATATGATTTATATGGTTAAGTTGTAGAAATCATTGACAAATCAGTATTCAAATTATATGCCTGACTCTTTACAGAAATTAGAGAATTATATGTTAAGTTAATTCTTTACAGTGGTATTTCTTATCTAAGATAATGATGAAACATTATAGATGTTGGAAAAATGATTGTTTTATGACATGATAATGATGTGATTATTGAACATAGTTTTCCTCTACCAAAATAGTACTATTATTATGTGTATATTATATTTTTTCTGGAAAACATAAATGAGTAACAGTAGGATACGACTTCAAGGTATATATATATTGTGTTTATCAAACTAAATGTTCATAACATTATCAAGTGTTAAATTACAACTATGATATATATATCAATATGTAATATACAACCCCCTTTGTAAATAACTACACATAACTATAAGAGGGTGAGTTGGAAATAGATGGTTTAATGGTGGTTTTGTGATTAAACTGTATAGCAGTAAATTATAAATACATACACATATCCAAATAACTAGTGTAAAAAATTAATAACATAACAAGGGTAGGCACCAAGGTTTAGAGCCCTAGTTCTTTGGAAATGGAACATGTGTCCATTTTCCTCTCACCTCTTCAATGACTAAATATATAGACATTAAGTTGTAAATAAAAATAATAAGGAAACTCTTGTCTCTTAATGAGTATCAACATAGTGAGTCGAAAAATAATTAATTCAGAATTCATATACCTAAATAATTAAACCCTAGTGTGGGACAATGAGCCATACTGTGAGTTCATTTTTAGAGCAAAAAATCACAGCAGAAACTTTAAATAAGCACACACAGCATAAAACATGAAAAAAACAGAGATTTTAACTTGGTTCACCCAACCAATCTAGGCTACTTCCACCTAACAGGGCATCAACGATCTCATTCATCAACTAGAGAAAATACAATAGCAGAGTTTCTCATCTACTCAGCTCTTCCTCATTACACATGCCTCATCATGCTCACTTGCCTCTACGGGCTTACATTTTATAGCTGTGAATGGAAACAGACTCATAAATTCTCTCACAACAAATATAGGATGCATTAACTCCTCATCATAAATTGATGGAGCCAATGTAGCAACAAATCCTGTTGTTGTCACCTACATGAGATTTTCTCCAAATTTAATTAAAAATAAAAAATAAAATATCAACAATATCCACCTTGACAACAATTAGCTTGATACCCTGTTTCATCATTATTATTATCTTTTCTGCGAGCCAAGAGAAGCTAGACACCATCGTAGCTTCTCTAACAAAACTGGTTTCGTGAACATGTCTACACAGTTTTCCTTTGTATGCACCTTTTCAAGAGAGACTCCCCTTTCAGTGATAACCTGTCTTACAAAATGGTATTTGATAGGTATGTGCTTTGATTTACTAGGATAGGCCGGATTTTTAGCCAAGTGAATTTCACTTTGACTATCAAAAAATAACTTGATGTTGTCTTGCAACCTACCAAACTCACCAAACAAACCTTTCAACCAAACTGCTTCTTTGCAAGCATGTGAAGTAGCTATATATTCTGCTTCTGTAGTGGATAAAGCAACAATGTTCTGTAGCTTTGACATCCAACTAATAGCTCCACCTGCAAGAGTAAATACATACCCTGAAGTTGACCTTCTCTTATCCAAATCACCTGTAAAATCGGAATCAACATATCTGCAAACAAATTCACTACTCCTGTTATAAGTGATATAGTAATCACTTGTGCCCCTCAAATACCGAAGCACCCATTTCACTGCTGACCAGTGTTCTTTTCCTGGATTTTCCATATACCTGCTGACAACCCCAACTGCATGTGAAATATTTGGTCGAGTACAAACCATCACATACATCAAACAACCTACTACATTGGCATATGAAATTCGAGACATATATTCCTTTTCTTCATTAGTGTTAGGACATAAACTTGAAGAAAGTTTAAAATGGGAAGCTAAAAGGACTGAAACAGGCTTCACATTGTTCATACCAAACCTCAAGAGTATTTTCTCAATATACTTCTTTTGTGATAGCCACAGCTTACCATTTCTCCTATCTTTGAAAATCTCCATGCCCAAAATCTGTCTTGCTGCTCCTAGATCTTTCATATCAAACGTCCTAGCCATCTGAGCCTTTAACCTATAGATCTCTGTTATGCTTTTGCTTGCTAAAAGCATATCGTCAACATACAACACTAAGATAATGAACATGCCATTACTTAATTTCTTAAAGTAAACACAATGATCATATTCACTTCTTATATAATTTTGACTCATCATAAAAGAATAAAATTTCTTGTACCATTGTCGAGGCAACTGCTTCAGACCATACAATGATTTCTTGAGTCTACAAACAAATTTCCTGTTGCGATTTT
Source organism: Pinus albicaulis (assembly GCA_034641835.2). Classification (NCBI taxonomy): domain Eukaryota; kingdom Viridiplantae; phylum Streptophyta; class Pinopsida; order Pinales; family Pinaceae; genus Pinus; species Pinus albicaulis. Next base: position 601,023,879 of record CM076575.1, on the reverse strand, counting down.
GAACCAACCCTTCTGGTTGTTCCATGTAAATTTCCTCATCTAAATCTCCATGTAAAAAATTAGTTTTAACATCTAGTTTCTGTAATTCTAAATCAAGTAAAGCAACTAATGCTAACACAATCCGAATTTAAACAATTTTTACAACTGGTGAAAATATCTCATGAAAGTCAATGCTGGATTTCTGAGAAAAACCTTTCGTGACCAACCTCGCTTTGTACCTGTCTTCTGTATCATCAACACCCTTCTTCAATTTGTAAACCCACTTACATCCCACAGTTTTTCTGTCTTTAGGAATTTCTACCAGATCCCATGTGGCATTCTTGTCTAATGACTTCATCTCGTCCTTCATAGCCTCTTTCCACTTACCACTGTTTGAACCTTATATAGCTTCCTGATAGCACAAAGGTTCATCATCATTAGCAGTTAAAGAAACTGAAGTAACATAATCATCATACCTTTTAGGAAAACATCTGATTCTCGTAGACCTCCTAAAATATGTTTCTGGTACTTCCCCAATTTGCTGATTATAATTATCTATAGGAAATTCGTCATGATCAGCATCTGAAACACATTCATGATATGCATCTGAAACTTGTTCATGATCTGAATCTGAAACTTGTTCATCTGGACTATCATCAGTATTTGAACTAGTTTCAAACTGAATGTGTTGAATCTTAGGTACATTATCCTATTTCAATTTATCATCTACATCTGGATTTTCAAGTGAAGATTCATTAAATTTAACATCTCTGTTAATGGTGATCTTGTGAGTAGTAGGATCCCAAAACTTGTATCCCTTAGTGCCATCATCATATCCAACAAAGATATATCTTTTTGATTTAGGATATAATTTAGAACGTTGATGTTTCAGAACTAGAGCATATGCATCACAACCAAAAACTTTTAGTTTCGAATAATCACATGGATAACCTTTCCATACATCTTGAGGAATTTTTCATCCTATTGTAGTTGATGGTGATCGATTTACCAAGTAACAAGCTGTAGAAACAACTTCTGTCCACAATTCCTTCTGCAAATTGGCGTTACTAAGCATACTTCTTGCTCTCTCTAAGAGATTCCTGTTCATGCGTTCAGCAACTTCGTTTTGCTAAGGAGTATATACAGTGGTTTTATGTCTTTCGATCCCAGCGTCCTTGCAATAATTATCAAATTCCTTTGAAGTAAACTCACCACCATTTTCAGTTCTTAAACATTTAATGGTTCTTCCAGTGACATTTTCAACTAATTCTCTAAACTGTTTGAAAACTGTGAATACATCAGACTTCTTCTTTAACATGTAGACCCACACTTTTCTAGAGAAATCATCAATAAAAGATACAAAATATGACGATCCTCCATATGAGGTTGTAGGAGATGGACCCCAAACATTAGAATGGATATAATCAAGGATTCCCTTACTAGTATGTTTTCCAGTTTTAAACTTCTGCTTGCTTTGTTTCCCAAACAGACAATGTTTGCAAAAATCTAACTTAGAAGATTTTAAACTAGGAAGTAACTTACGATCAAATAAAATTTTTAATCCTCTTTCACTCATATGGCCCAACCTTTGATGCCATAAACGAATATAATTACTGTCATTTTCAGATACTGTAGAAGCATGATCTGACTCTGTTCTTCCTTCTAACTGATAAAGATTTCCAACCTTCTTTGCTCTCATGACTAGTAAAATTCCTTTATAAAAATTCATTACTCCACCTTGAATAAAGGTTTTATATCCATTAGTGTCTAGTACTCCTAGTGAAATGAGGTTTTTTCTTAGTTCAGGTACGTGTCTTACATCAGTTAAAATTTTATTTGTCCCATCGAACATTTTAATCTGCATGCTTCCAATTCCCACAATATTACATGAGGCATCATTTCCCATGTAAAAAACTCTATCATTGATTGATTTATAAGTTTTAAACCACTCTCTATGAATGCACATGTGATTTGACGCACCAGAATCTAACAGCCAATGTTGATCATGATTAGACAAACTAACCGATAACACTTCATCACTCATACCTGAAATGGATGCTAAACCTGTATCTGTCGTGTTTGCTTCTTTCTTTTTTGTCGAAGAGTCTCCTTTGGATATTTTTTGTCTCTTCCAACAGTCCTTCTTCAAGTGTCCTGATTTGCCACAAAACCAACACTTTACCTTACTCTTCTTCCCTTTCGATTTTGAATGCAAGTTGTTGTTCTTACTGAAGCGTCTTTCTTTAGAACGACCTCTGACCATCATTTCTTCTGATGTAGAGGTTTCTAAATTTTACCTCTTCCTTGTTTCTTCGGACAACAAAGCTCCAACAAAATCATCAAATTCAAGGGTTTCTGATGAACTAAGACTTATATAAGTAACAAAATGATCCCATGACTCGGGCAACGAGCATAATAAAGTTACAGCTTTATCTTCTGATTCAAATTTTACTTCTATACTTTCTAACTACACCAAGAGAGTATTAAAGGTATTCAGATGATCATTTATCATCATACCTTCCTTCATGCGCAAGCTGTACAACTTTCGCTTCAAAAGAATCCTATTGGTTAAGGATTTTGTCATGTACAGATTTTCAAGCTTTGTCCACAAACCAGCAACATTTTTCTCTGACACGATGTTAAACAAAACATCATCTGCCAAACATAGTCGAATGCCGCTCAGTGCTCTTTCATCCAAGTCACTCCATTCATCATCTGTCATGGTGTAAGGCTGTTTGGATTTTCCCAACAGTGCCTTCGCCACGCCTTGTTGCACAAGTAGATCATACATCTTCACTTTCCAAATCTCAAAGTTGTTTTTTCCATTGAACTTTTCGATCTCAAACTAGGCACTTTGTGTTTTTTCCATAGCTTAATAGCTTGTGTCACAAAAATCTCCAATTGCAACTTTTAATGAATGAAATTTTAAAAAAAAATTGAAAAAAACCTTCACCTTATAAAATGCCTTTCCTCTTAAAACCATATGCAAATGGAATTTAATAATTACCAATCGATTGTAAACCATTGATATACAATATTACAAATCGATTTTTTCTTTTTAAATACACATTGAATCAATGTAAAAAGTTTCGAGAGTCAAGTCAATGCAATAGGATTTGAAATAATATAAATCGATTTTGAAAAAATGACTTCATACAAATCAATTTCTTTTTCAAATGGAATTTAATAAAAATTTTATAAAACCTTCAAATCAACTCGACTTAAACTTCAAATCGTTATTCTACTCCACAATGATTTTTTAATTGCATTATTGCAAAATCAAATCGATTTAAAAAACATCAACACTAATTGATTTTAATTAACCCTTCAAATCGATATGAATAGAATTACTGCTCACTTTTGTTCAAACTATGCTACGTGCAAAGATCTGCTTACCATGCATACGACATCTCCAGTCAAACAGTCAATCAATGTGTCTGATATGTTTCCCACTCTATTCAATAACAGACTTCACCGATAGGCTCTGCACACGTTCACTTAGGAGACATGTACACATCCATGGACCACGCAGCTCATTGTGCAACAGTCTCACCTTTCATCGCCCAAACAATGGTCCATGTAGCTCACTGTGCAGCAGTCTCACCTTTCACTGCCCAAACAGTGGTCCACGCAGCTCACTGTGCAACAGTCTCACCTTTCACCGCTTTTAACACAAGCATTAGCGGCTCACTCAGGCGATGATACCTCCACATCGGACCCGGTTCAGTCCCATGGTTCAACGATTCTTATGCTGTTAACAGTAGCCTTCAACCAGCCATGCTTCAACCACACAACGACTCCTACGCAGATTCTAGCACGTGCAATTCATCCTACCGTCCTTTAGAACAGGCAGCAACGATTTCAACAATAGGAAGTGAATCTACCTTGCTCCGATACCAAGTGTTAGAGAAAAAAATCACAGCGGAAACTTTAAATAAGCACACACAGCATAAACCATGAAAAATACAGAGATTTTAACATGGTTCACCCAACCAATCTAGGCTACATCCACCTAACAGGGCATCGGCGATCTCATTCATCAACTGGAGAAAATACAATAGTAGAGTTTCTCATCTGCTTAGCTCTTCCTCATTACACATTCCTCATCATGCTCACTTGCCTCTACGGGCTTACATTTTATAGATGTGAATGGCAACAGACTCATATATTCTCTCACAACAAATATAGGATGCATTAACTCCTCATCATAAATTAATGTTGCCAATGTAGCAACAAATCCTATTTTTGTCACCTACATGATATTTTCTCCAAATTTAATTAAAAATAAAAAATAAAATCTCAACATTCATAAGTACCTCACCCGAAATTAAAGACAAGAAAATAAGAAAATGCATTCGAGGGGTATTTACCAATGTTGAAGCTTACGAAGAGCTTGGTTGGAGGCATCCTTGTTTTTTAACCCTGCCGAGGAAGAACCACAACACCTACAACATGAAACCCTCTAGATACTAATAATTTTTCCAAAACAGAAAAAATGAACTAAACCAAAGATGAGGAGGACAAAGAAAAAAATGCAAGCTAGAAGTATTAACAAAGCCTTATAATATAACTTGTTCATTTAAGGAAAAAAATTAATTGAAATGGAATAATTACCTGTGTGTAAAATAAGGCTCGATAAGCTTGGTGGAGTAGCTGGACACGCTGAGATTTCACACTGCATCGAGCAAAGAAAACCTTGAAATTTGCAGTGTTTAACCAGGATGTAGAGAAAATAACCAAAGCTAAGCTAACAATTTCTAACCAGAGAAGGGTAAAATTGTCACTGTTGGAAGAAAATCATCAAGGTGTTTGTAGAGCCTCTTAACCAGATAGAAGGGGAAAATGAGAAGTGTATGTAGCATTTGGGGTAGGCTTAGTTACCCTAACCCGCTATGGTTTGAACACCACCATTGGATCTAGGTTATGGAGAACGACAATCAGCATTCAATGCCTGAAAACCTTGATGACTGACAGATGTCAGCAAACCACATTCGAGAAGTTTCCAGGTAGTCCTTATACTGAAGAATAATCGATTAAGACCTGATCTCGGTGGGGAAAGTGCAAATCAATTATAACATTTGATTTTAGACTAAATCCCATACAGTGTACAATGCACGCAAATTTGATTAATAATACTAATGTTTATGATGAAAAGCATAAATATAATGTAATGAATAAGCACCCAATAACAAATCATTAACAATACATAATACCATAGTAAGTCCATGTACATTAAAGTGTATAGTTATATAACTTTATGGTATAGTATTTTCATTTGGGTGTGGTAAGATTTTTGTTTTTTTTTGTTATGATAATGTTCATATGCTAGTGACATTTATTAAAGTTTATATATGTTAATATAAATAATATTAGCTAATCATGTTCCTTTATTTTTGGTGATGGCATTTTTGTGATGAAATTTTTATGCATTTATTGATTTTTAGTTTAATTAAACTATATTTAACCTAAGCCATAGTACTAGCTACTATGTAGCCCTTGTTTGAATGGGTGATACGCAATTTTCTATTTTATTTTTAGAGTTTTTTTTTTGTAGTTTTTTAGTGTTATTAGAATGGTAATAAATTTAGTTTAAAAATAAATAAATATAATTATTAATTTTATTAGAAAACAAATATATTTATTTGTTGAATATAAAGTGGAAAATGTATGTTGTGATTTATTTGATATATTTCTAGGTTAATATGAATACTAGTAGATCTTGGATTTTGAAGCATTAAAGTGTTAGGGTGCCAAGAACTATCCATTATTCTTACTTATCACAAGATTATTAATTTTTCATAATGTATGACCTATATATTATTATTACTTGAAATGTTAGAATCATCCAAAATTTCTATTTAGAAGTGGGTTGAAAACTTCTTTCATTTCTTTATAAGGTCCTCCACTCCAATTCATCATGTTTGATTTTTCCTCTTGACAATATGTTATAGTTAATGAGTTTGACCAAGCTATTGCAAATTTTCCAAAAAATTATTCACCATGTTTTGTAAAATATTTGATATTACATAGATAATGTTTGTACATATTGCACCAATTCAATCTTTTTGAAGTAATATAAAACATGTATTTTTGTAATGTTATTTCGTTGAGCAATATTTTATAATCCACTTATAACTAAAAAAAAGTCATAAACGTAACAAAAAATGTATATTAACAAACAAATTATTTTATATTCACAAAGAAAAAATAGAAAAAACACATATAACATATTATTAAATGATCATAAAAATAAATATCAAACATCATGGAATGACAATTTTAAAATAAAACCGGTCATTAAAAATTTACTATACTCTAGGAGTGCTCATAAATGTATACCCTAATTGGAAGGCCATAAAATCCACTCTAACCAAATTTAATGGATATATGTAATCTTATCTTTGTTTTTAAAGGAGTAAATCACTTTTGGTTAAGCTATTTTAGCTTCTTCCATTCAATGTTTCATAGTAATTAACTTGAAGGCCATACAATCCACTTTTGACCAAATCTAGTGCACATATGTAATTTGATCTTTGTTTTTAAATAACTAAATCAATTCTCGTTAACCCATTTTTAACTTCTTTGATTCAATGTTTCATGTTAATTAAATTTTATTTAATATTAACATAAACTTTTTATTGATCCAGATCTTGGTTGAAATGGACCTCTTGCTACAACTTTGTTGATAACTTATAGGATCAGTGATAAAATAAGATTATGTAAAAGACCCATTTTAGGTATTGAATAGATATTTCCATTGATAGAAGACACTTAAAAATTGATGACATGAGGGGTTATAAAATGATTCCAAAAACTCATAGGATGCACGGTGGTGCAGTGATTCAAGCAAGTGTAACTTCAATTGCTCATATCTCTCAAACTAGGAAACGAAATTAAATTCTATAAAAAAACATTTGAGATAATAAAAAATCATTTCAAATGAGATATTGTGTACTCTCGATTGTGATTTGTGGTGGCCGCGGAACTTGCATGAAGTTTACTGAAGTTTACTGCAAAACATTGAAACTGAAATATGTTTCAAATCCTCATGGAGTCATAACCTGAATCTGGATTTATGCAAGAACGAAATAAAATACCGAAATAAACATAAAAATAGAGATGTAGTAGAAATTAAACTTCATTTCATTAATATGAAAGTGATTGAAATATGCTTACAGACAGAATGGAGATAAACTAGCTAGGGTGATGGTAGCTTATCTCTGAGAAGAGATGTGGTGGCTACATGCCTCTAAATCCTGTTACAATGAGGTTTAAGGGCCATTTTATTATTGAAAAATAAGAGAAAATCAAAACCCTTACCCGAGGAGATGTAACACCAAGAGTATATGGGCCCTGTTGGGGTTAGTTGAGCAGCCAAATTCTCGGGGTCATAACTTGGTCACATTATCTCTATTTGGCACATAGGATACCTTGTTGGAAAGATATTTCTGACGAATAAGCTGTTTAGGGCCTTAAAATGGCTATGAAAGTTAAATACCCAAAAAAAAATACTAAAAATAGTAAATAAGAAACTTATGAAATTGATTAGTGGAATAGGCAGGTGGCCACCAATATCCACCTAGATCGTTCCTCCCCCTTAGGAAGCAATGGTCCCCATTTCATGCAGAGCCTCCATGAGGTAGGGAAATTTTCGTTGAACCTAGTCCCTAGTGAACAACTTTCCCTAGTGAAGGATTTTACCTACTTTGAAGTGTGCATCGCTTGTGATGGCATCTAGAGAGGTGTTCCTTTTGAAAATGTAACCAAAATGTGTCGCCTACCTAGAACTTAGGTGGCACTCAATGTCGATCCTGGTGGTGCTTGTACTTGGCATTAGATTTGTCCAAGATGTCGTGGAGTTGTTGGCGGACGTCAGAGAGCACATGTGTGGATTCTATTTGTGTGGTCTCATGAGTTATGGAAATGCCAGGAAGTGGTGCGCCTGGGATCAGATCAATGGAGTGCATGACCTGACAGTTTAGAGGAACCTTTGTGGGTGAGGATAAAATGTCGTTATATTCCTCCACAACTTTTCCCATTTTTTGTTGTTGTGTAGGGGAGCCTTGTTTGGAGGTTGTGGCCATAATCTTCTTCTTTCCTTGTAGGTGAATTGTAATGAAAATAAATTTCCTAGTTTAGGAAATAATCTTACTATGTTTCTTTGCAGTAATCAAGGAGATGGCTGGAGGCAGTACTACTTCTGGTATCCTTTAAAAATTATTACCCAATGTAATAATAACAGAATGAGGCCTAGACTCATACACATCATGTCGCTTACACAGGTATGGTTGGCCCAATAATACATCATACATGTCAAGAGGAGCGACATCACACAATACTTCATACGTGAAGGGCTTGATGTTGTATGGAAGGTGTAATTGTTGGGTGACATGGAGATCTCTTCCGTGGTGAAGCCACGTAATCATATATGGATGCGATTGTGTTATGGTCGATAGGCTAAGCCACTTCATGACCTTTGTTGAAATGAGGTTCTTTTGGATTTTGCTATCAATAAGGAATTGCAGTAGCAAAACCCTTCACCCACATATGTGAATGGAAGAGACGCTCCCCCTCCTCTGGATCTTTGGGATCCTCCCTCTAGATCTTGGTGGTGGCAAAAATGGCACTGGGATCTACATCAATGATCTGCTTCCCTTTGTCTAGTTCTAACTCATAATCAAAACATGCATATGATTCAGATACCTTCAGTTCGGCCACAAGTGATTGTTTGGTCCAACACTCGCTCTTGCTGTGAGTGGAGCTATTATGAAATTCACACCCCTTCCCTGTGTCCTTCTTTGGCTTTGTGGCGTTTTTCTAAGTTTCCCCGCTTTGGCTTTGGCCCTCTTTCTATGGTTTGGGGGCGCCTTTCCCTGGCTTCGGATTTGCGGATCCAAGGTCTTTCTTCTTCTGCTTAAATTTATATTCCATCTTGGCAGCATATCAATATGTCGTGCCAAGCGAGGTAATGTCGGGGAACTCCATTTCCTCCTGAATGTATCTTTCCAAACAGCTATGGTACTTGAGCACCAAATGTCTCTCTGAATATTTAATACCCAACTTTGTGCACAGGGTATGGAACAAATTCATCAGCTTGTGCACATATTGATCCCTTTGCTGCCGAAGCATGGTCCATTGGATGTACTTTTAATCGTAGTTCCCCACGGCATAATATTGTTCCTTGATGCTGTCTTGGAACAAATTTCAATTGGGTGCAACCGAGATCAGAGAGGGTTCCCTCTTGTACTTTTTCTCACAATATATTTCCCACCAGTATTTGACAAGGGGGAAGCTTAGAGGAGTGCAAAAGTAATATTTTCTCGGTTAGAGAAATCATGGATCGAAAGATACACTTCCATCAAATTCAATAATCTATCTATAGCGTATGCATCTATCTTTTATTATTGAACAATAAGATAAAAACCTAAACAACCAAACCCTAACTCGAAGAGTTGTAACACCAAGATTTTATGAGCCCTGTTGGGGTTAGTTGGGCAACCAACTTCACCCATTGAATTATTTTAGGATTATTCTCTTCCAACTAACCCATAGAATTAATCAATGCATAGGAATATTCAATGGGTACACCATTAGTTTGTGGCAGAAAGAGGTATGTAAATGCAATAGGAACAACAGAAAAGTCTCGTACTTGAAAGAACATAAAACAGATAAGAAGCCTTGTGAAATTACAAATTTGAAAATAAAGTTAATGAGACACAGTTATTTCCTACCCACGGGAGCGTGTTTCAAGTGCGAATAAACACAGGGTTGCTACCAACAATGTTGAGAAGCTTTTGGACGATGCCTTTGTCCCGAATTGATGTAGAATATGGAACTTCAAAGTGAGATCCTTGTAATAGGTGGTGGGAGCTTCAAATCCTTTGACCTGCCAAAACAACACACATTGATCACTGACACATGTAAGGATAAGAAAAAAAAGACCTTTTGGAATTCTTGAATTCAAGAATATTAATTTCATGACTTCTTGAATTCTTCATATACTTGGAGGATGTAAAAAGTATGCCTAAGTAAAACAAATTCAACAAAGTTAGGAAAACAATGCTCACAAAATCCTAAAAATTAGTAACTATATATCAATAAAACTTTCTTAATAAAATTAGGAAGTAAATGCTCACAATATTCCTCTTAAAAAAAAAAAAAAAATACAAAAAAATATATATATAATTCAAATTAAAAAGCACTAAAACTAAAAAATTCTTTAAATTTTGTCATCTTAAAAAAAAAATAGAAATAGAAATATATATATATATATATATATATATATATATATATATATATATATATATATATATATATATATATATAACATTATTGAATTTTTTTTCAATTATTATTTTTTTTAATTTGTTATCTTAAATTGAAAATATAGAAAAGAAACTACAATTCATGAACATTAAAAAATAAAAAATAAAAAAATTAAATAATAATTAAATAATAATAAAAATAGTAACTAATAAAAATGGAAGTTACTAAAAATACTATAATAAAATCTTAACCAATCACTTTACAAATAATTCAATTTACATAATTAAAAAAAAAAAACAAAAATAATTTTCCAAAATTAAACTATACATGGATGACATAAATTAAATTAAACTATACATGGATGACATAAATTTTTGATAAAAACTAGACTGCCAAAATTTAACCTGAGTGCAATAAAATGCCGTGAGTGAGGAAAGCATAATAAATGTATAAATATATTTGACTTTGGGATTTCATAAAGCATTAATTTATAATTATTTAGTATAGCAAGGGTCAAATACATAACATACGCCATAAATTATTAATTAAACACCAAAAGCCAAGATTAAGTTTAAGAAGTCAAGATGATGGTTTTACACTCGAAGGATATAGATTTATGAGTTTATGATTATAGATTAAGGATTAATATTTGCTAGTGACTATTTATTTAAGGTCTTAGATCAAGAAATATATATTTAATGTCTTAGATTAAGATATTTGTTGGGAGGCGTAAGTGATTTGGGTTAAGTCTTCAGATTTAAGGTTTAAAATTCAATTTTAAGGTCTTATTGAAGTTACTATGTTGTATTTATACAATAAATTTTTGTTGTTTTTTATTAGATATTTGGATAGACTATCAAAATCTCCCCAATGCTATTTTGATTACATGAGTTGATTTTCCTTTTTAAATGTAAAGATGTATGCTGTTATTGCGTTTTTCTTTATTTTCCCTTCTCTCAATCAATATCAATTTCAATAAAATATTTTTAAAATTAAACTTTAATTTTAATTAGAGATTTAATTTTTTGACCTCGTTCTTTTGCATGTGATTACGACCGAAAGAATTTCTACAAAATTATATTATGGATCACAGAAGTTTAGATTCCAAAAAAAAAATAGAGATTTAATTGTTACTTTTCTTCTTTATATTTAATAATATTTCATTTTATAAAATATAATTTTTATTTGAATTGTTTTATTGGTAATTAGTTGGATTTAAGAGATTTAGTTCTATTAAAATAACTCGAGATATTTTCTTTAATGATAAGACAATATTTTCATGTTAGAGTAATCCTTGACATACTTGATAAATTTATATTTATGTTTAATATAACATAAAATATAGTTTTTAGCGTAAAATATTTTTAAATTGAAGCTTGTAGTTGGGTATAAGCTATGCACGGAGAGCGAGAGCCCAATATATGAGAGATCTCAGAATTATTTGTTCTAAGAATACATTAGAATATAGATTATTATTTGAACGTTTTGTGTGCCTATTTGTTTTGTTTCGTAGATCTGTGAGCTATGCAAATCAATGTGGGTGTGCTGAACTATGCAGAGTTTTGTTGATTGGAAAGAACAGTGTAAATCCTGCGTGAAAAATCCCATACTCCTGAGACATGCGATGCTTGTTTGCTCTATTCCTACTAACCAAGAACTACACTATCTCTCTGATCAGTTTTAAAATCAAGGAGGCATATTTTTTTGGTGCATGTTGTGCAGTGGGTACATTAATGTTCATAATGACCGTTGCAGCCCGCCCCCGATTTTTGACAAAGCTCTCTTTCTGGATTGATTTCTTGCTAGTCGATGCCCAGATATATTTCTTGCTAATCAATTCCTAGAGGAAACCAGTCTTGCAGTAGCAAACGATGACATGTGTTTATTCAAGATTGTGATAAGATCTCACACAGAGTGATTTCTAACCTTATTTTTCAATGACATAGAAAGTAAAAACCCTTCGTTATTGACTGATAAAAGGTGTGAAAATAATTCAATGAACATGCTCCATGAGATACTGATTTGACTTCTAGGAGATCCGACTTTGACTGCGCAATGGTTGATAAACACGAGAGTTTTAGCTCCATTTTAAAGATTCAAATATAAGTATAAATTAAGAGTGAAAATTCGAGGAATTTTCTTCGCTAAAAATAGGTGTTGTAACATCAATGGAAAAAGACACTATTACCGATGTGATGGCTAATCTATATACATTCCATAATGTGGTAAAGTTAGTAGAATGCAGGTCTCGCTCACATGACTGGTTTTCAATGGTTTTTATATTTAGGTCGATAGGCCTTATCTTTTGAAAGAGATACAGTTTTTCATCGTCAACATTTTTAATGTCCCGCTGACACGTGTTTCTTGACAATTTTAATCTTTAGCTGACAGCTGTTCCCTGACACCTGTTCTGATCTGTGGGCAAAAACTATTGTTTTGTGTTCTGCTATGACGGCAATAACTATTTTTAAAAGATTTATGCCCTGATTTCGATACCTTCGCTGACCTGTTCATCAATGGCAGAGCCGTGTCTGAATCCTTAACTAAATCGGGTAGCTTCGACGAGGCATACAAGTAGAAGGATAAGCCCAACAAGAATATTTTCAAGCGCCAACATGAATTTTATTCAGGTGAGCTGCGACTATTAATGACATCTCTGCATTTAATAAATTGCAATTGCTTCCTAGGGTTTGTTCTTTTCTGTTATTTTCACTTTGGTTGGGATTTGTAGATGATGAAAATGAGGCAATTCCTTCTTTGAAGGACTTCGAGATTCCTCTTTCAAGGATTCCGAAAAGTGCTCAGCCAAGAGCAGCGGGAGGAAGAGGAGGAATTTGTACAGAGGTATCAGGCAGCGTCCATGGGGAAAATGGGCTACGGAGATCCGAGTTCCCAAAAAGGGCATTAGGGTTTGGCTTGGAACATTTAACACACGGGAGGAGGCCACCAAGGCCTATGATGCAGAGGCTAAAAAGATCAGAGGCAAGAAAGCCAAGTTTAACTTTGCTGATGGCTCTTGTTCTGTAAAATTGGACAGTCGCAAGAAAATGCCAGGGAAGAAAGTAAAGTCATGTGCAAAAAACCCTGATTTATTATTGGCTTTGAATATGAACAGTATTAGATGATTGCTATCTTCAAATGGAGCCCTCTTTGAAGGATGTCTGCAGATCGGATCTTCCAATCTATGGCTACGATGTTATGGAGTACGGTGACTCTCAGTTCATAAACCCCCCCTGCTCCATTTCAAAGAAATTCAAATGCATCCGCAGCCCAATCTTCTGAGTTGTGCTAATATGGCATGTTGTTTTGTTCGAGAGTTTAGCCAAGGCAGCCTTGAAATAAATCTGTGTTTTTCTAGCTGCAAGGTGTTGACATTGTGGGATTCTGTGGCACTACAGTTTGGCCCTGCCCATTAGCACAATCGCCAGTATAAGATGATCTAGGCTTCCTTTAGGTGTATGAGATATGATGCCCACATTGTAAATATTATATTTATGCTGAAGTAAATTCATGGTTTACTGGAATTTCAAGTGCTGCACTTTCTTTTCTGCTTGATGATGCAATGTCAGAATCTCAAATCCCCAATTTGTGTCCCCTCCAAATGCTGATGATTGAATTTTGAATCTTTTATCTCGGAAGAACAAATAGCACTCTGGTGTGTTTCTTGGAAATAGATAGCTCTCTGGTGATCCTGTTACCCATGAAATTGTTTGTCTTTTTCTTTTGAGTTAACAATTCAGATTTTGAGTTTGAGCTGGTAAAGATCAGGGCTCAATGCTGATCATGCACCTGCGAATTCACCATGGTTTGCGAGGCTCACACTGTCTGCTTATGAATTTTCACTCTCATGGTCTAAATGTTTACGAATTTTCAGGCATCGTGGTTTAACTTTTCAATCACTATAGTGCTCTGCTCACGATTTCGGTCATAGAGTTAAGTGTGTAGTGGAGATGTGGTTGGAATGCTTGTTACATTTATAAATATTTATATAAGCATATTTATATTAATAACAGGATGGGGAAGTTGGGGTTTTTTCCGTTTGGGTAAGCGTTCTTCGAGACACTAGATGAATATGTATTAGAATATTTGTGTCCAGCTTGTGGGTTACCCCTCATGCTATGGTGTTTAGTTACCCTGATTTTCCAGAGTATCTCTATGTCTTTAGATTAACTATGATTAGAGGTAAGTCTGTAGTGTGGATATGAATGCCTATTGTTTGATTTTAATGGAGTCTCATTACATATGAGAAATAAGAATGAGATTAGTGCAAATTGTAAATAATTTGATTATGCAGGTATATTATTTAAAAAATTAATAGATTATTGGAATCAATTATAAATATAAATAGTGTAAATTTATAGGTAAAACAACAAAATCAATTCTAAGAATATGATATGTCCCCCTTAGGTTATCTGGTATGAATTGAACTGGACCTATTTGAAATCAAAATTGTGCTTTAAATGGTTCCATTTATTCCATATGATTGTAATTTATTAATTCATTTCAACATACTATATATTGCATTTTCAATTAGTTGTCAAATCGGTATTACCAAAATTTTCCATGTTTCGATTAAGGGTTGCATGACAAAGAGCTTTTACTGATTTTAAATTATCCAAGTCATCGGGCATTAATGTCTAATTCCCAATACGGTAACAAGATCTGCTTTTGTGGTGCCAATTCTAAGAAATCAAGAAAGCATTGCCAATGTATATTCATTATTATTGTTAATAAGGGAATGCAAGTATCGGCTAAACTCGATTTATGAAATTGAGTGGAAGAGTGGAAGATGCAAGTTATCCTACTCTATTTATAAAGTATCTTTATTCTTTGTCCCGCCTTATTGTAGAACATTTCTTAGCGTAGTTGCTGTTCAGCTTTTTGAATGCATGTAAAACTAGGTTGCCATGTTGTTCCCTTCAACCCGTTTTATAGGACTTGTCTAACTATTTCTGTTTCCTTGGTTGAGTTCAGGTTTCAGTTGATCAAATAAAAATTGCAAATAAGTACACTGATGACATCATCTATGCTGGAGAAAAACTTATAATTCCTTGAGAAGGATATAGGAGCTCAGATTGTATTTGAAAGCTTGTAGTACAGGTTGTCATGGAATGTGTATGCAGAGTTTTGGATTTTTTATGGTAGGTTGTCTATAACAAATTTTAAGTATGCAATAAGCCAATTGGAAATGTATTTGTTTTGTTTATACAGATTTCTTTTAGATTTGTTACTCAGGGGCATGATGTCATGTTCTAGAGATACTCTGTCCATGTATCTTTACTATCTCGTAAAATGCAAGTTGAATGCTAATCATGCCAAATTCCAGTAATGATTTGGAAACTCATGTAGCAAATGGCTGATTGGTGTGCCCTGCATGGAAATGCTATCCTGCGTTTATTAATAAGCTTATCTTTGTAATGAACTCTTGTATTTGGTGCCTCCTCAATTATTTTCTTAATAAGTACGATGCTTATGCTTCTTTGGTAAAATACTTGTTACAAATGGTGTTTGGAAGCAAGAAACAGTTTATAAATGTTTGTAAATCTTTCTCATTGCTTATTCTGCAGGCTCATTTTTCATTGAAAAAATTGAAGTTCTATGTCAATATTTATTTGTTGCCCTCGTGGTATATTAAGTATATACATTTCACTTTAGTCTTATCCATATGTTGTACTTCCTAATGTACAAGTCTTTGGACATTTGTTTCTATTTGAGAGAAGATGTCATGGAACACACAAAGCATTTGGAGATTATGGATATTAGAAATTCTAGTAAATGTGAATTTCTATCAAAGGAAATGGGTGTGTTTATATATCATGCTAATATTGTTAGAAAGTGTATCTCAAAAGAAGTCTTCTTCAGCAACAATGAAAATGTGAGACTGTCCTGGGCATTGTCCTTTTCAGCAGCACCATAATTTCTCCTCTAGAAGATAGAGAACGGCACACTAATAGATATAGGAAGAGGTGCTTTGTTCAGATATAGTTTGCATGCATACATGTGCTAGCCATCATGCATCAGCGACCAGTCTTATGATGGGATAAAGTTTTGTTTATCTTTAGTTAATGAGACAAGGCACTAAAATGAAATGGACAGTGCTGTTTGTTTTATTTTTAGTAAATTATGTTTTCTGACTTTGACTTTAGATAAGGTGCAGATTCTGAGGTGGGAATGCTCCACCTTATCTGGCATGCAGATCCATTTTTGTAACCCTAGGTGACTCACATTCTATATGAGATGTGTGAGGGTACAGATCTGTACAGAGAGCTATTACAGAGAGCTTGCGACAATTGCATTAACAATGCTTACAAGTTCACAAGAAATACTAATTGTGTGGTCAAAACGAGCTGTAAAGTATGACTACAGTGTCACTTCAGAAAATTTTTTGGTGGGCATACCATATGAGCTTTTGTTTACTCTGTTGTGTTTAATTTCTATTTTTGAGTAGTCTATCACACTCGAAAAGATCATATGCAACAATTTATAGTTGGAGATTCATTTTTCTTGCAAAGGTATCAGTTTGCCTGTTTATGGAGAAGTGGCTGTCATATTTACAGGTGGAGACTCTAAAATGCGCATTATCGTTGATTGCTCTGCTTCAGACATGGGAAAGAGAAGGCATCACAGAGGATAACAAGTAATATTGAAAGGCCTATTTGACTGGTAATTTCTTGATATGCAATTAGGTAGCTCGTTTGTATGAGTTACACATAAAATGTTGTACATACAATACATTATTGCCCGAAATAGGATACCTATGCATTTTCTTTAATCACAAATCTTTAAAACTTCAAATAAAACAAAAGCAAAATAGATCTTACACGGGTCACAAACAAGTTAAAATAGGTATGATTTTCTTTTGTTTTTTTTTGTTTTACCATTTTAAAAAGGAAATACAATAAGTTTAAAATAGGTTTAGGTCTTTGTAATTGATAGTCTCATAGGCTCACCGGTTTTCAGATTTTTTTAACCCTCATAAACACATTTAAATCCAGTGGAATGCATAATTTGAATTGAAAAATAAAGCTTAGTGTTGAGATCATATTCAGTAGTATTAATCTATACTTTCTATTAATTCAAGACAATTAAGTATTTTATTTAGGTCAACATACTACGCAACAATTTTGGTCAAAGGTTTAGTCATATTGTAATGCTCTAAAGAACTGGCTTTGCATGGGTTTGGATGTACCTGATTATGACATTTGAGTAATTAGCTTGTATTATCTCATGTATTTCAGTGTTAAGTGGCTTGATAGGTTATGGTTATAAGCGCTCTAGGGAGAATTCTCTTATTTGTTTGTATTTTTATCTTTTTTGTAGGTGACTGCAACTCTCGCACAATTTGGCCTCGAATCTTCCAACTTGATTGTAGGGATTGACTTCAAAAAGTGCAATGAGTGGACAGGAAAGTTCTATTACCCATGATCCTGAAGTTTTTAATGTCATAATTTCCATGCAAGTTTAAAATTTTAAAATAGCCAATCTGCCTTTATTTAAACGTGGTTATTTGCTCAAGCACTGTTAGTGGGTTTCTGTAGTCTGCTCATATATATTGAATACAACTTCTATCAGTTTTTTTAGTTTAAGTTAATAATTCGGCATGCTCTTTACTTTTCAATCCAAATTAAATCAAAGCGATCACTTCAACATTTTGTTATGGATTTTAGGTGCAAGGTCTCTTAATCACCGAAGCTTGCACCACATTGGAGACACGCCAAACCCTTATGAACAAGCAATTTCGATAATTGGGAGGACCTTATCTGCATTTGATGAAGACAACTTGATCCCTTGTTTTGGTTTCAGGGATGGCAAGTTTTGATCTCTATTTCGTTTAAAAATCTTGTTTGAATTTGGCACAATTTATTTCTCTTATGTTGGTTAACATGAATTCATAACATATGTAGCAATATGGTTATTCCTAATAATGCGTTGTTTTTTCTTTCACAGCTTTGACACATGATCAAAGTGTGTTTAGTTTCTATCCAGATGATAGATTATGCAATGGATTTGAAGAAGCGTTGAGACGCTACAGGGAGATAGTACCACATCTTCGACTGGCTGGTTAGTTAATGGAACTTTGACATTCCACCTGAAGATATGAAGATTAAATAGCCTTTAGCATTCTAAGGCTTAAGCTGGGAAAGTCTGTCTGACTGGTTTACTTGATATGTGTATATGTTGCGTATATCCTGTTTTTTCTTATACTTTTCTTGTATGTTCTTTTCTTATTTAGGGCCAACATATTTTGCCTCAATTATTGAAGCAGAAATATGTCTCGTGGAACAGAGTGGTGGGCAGTACCATGTTCTCTTGATAATTGCAGATGGACAGGTTGCAAATCTTCTCTATATAGATTGGTTATTAAAATGAATTTTTAGTTTGGTTGAAGGGACTGTCTTGTCTGTTGTCTGTTTAGTAAAAAAATTTAGCATTTTTTGAATTATTTATACCATATACCTTGAGAGCATGGGTGTTCTTATTGTTTTACACTATTACAGGTAGCGTTGTTGCATCCATCGCCTGCACACCTGCTCTTCGTCACCATAGACTGGGTCCTGAAGACCATTATTTGATACTCTCATCAGATGGTCTTTATCAATATTTTACCAATGAAGAGGTGGTTAACCATGTGGAATGGTTTATCTCATCTTATCCGGATGGAGATCCTGCCCAACAACTTTTTGAAGAGGTCCTCTTTCGTGCAGCAAAGAAAGCTGGTAAGGAGACTTAAATGCTTGGAAATAGCTTGAAATAAAGTTATTTCAATAGTAGTGCTATATGGCGTGTAGAGGCCTCTACCGTTGTATTTGATGGAAATGGAAAGCTGCAAGTGTTCATCTCTAAAATTTTGCCCTTATTTTGCAATGTTGTTGTTGATAGCTTGGTTTCTTTTTTCCATGGATGCTACATGGAGATACCCTTTTAAAATGATTCAACAGCTTCCTTTTCCATTCCACTGGGAAATTACCCATAACGAAAATGAATATATTTTCTGAGAAATCTTAAATTTGCACCAAGTGTTTTTTCTGTCAATGTTCATGAAACTGAACATCAATTTGTCAGGATGCCATTACAGCTTATGTAATATTTATATTGGAAGTTGAGTATGATGGGAATACAGGGCTGCAACGATGCAAATGAATATACCTCTTGCAATGGTAAACTTTGGAGGATTATGTTACCTAATTGGAAACATTAAACTAATAAATTATATGAAGATTGCATGCTTTCAAAGTTTGCATGTAGTGAAGGATCAGATAAGATGGAAAAACAGGAACTGACTTCACTGTTAGACTGACAAAATCTCCTTCATCTCAAAAACTACAATTACTTAAAATTAATAATTAACAAATGATACTCCTATCGGCTTCTCCTTGCACCTCCTGGGGCAACTGCTAGTATTATTATGTTATTACATTTTGTAGGTATTTTGTATGAAATTGTTATGTATGATATCCAAAATCAAATTAAGATGGGTCACATGTTGTAATATTGGCTAAAAAATATTCATTATCTAGATTGTTTTTAAAGATTACTTTTGAGTATAACATTTTGTAAGTGTATCTCAATATATGGAATTATATCCCTAGAATGACTAATAGTTTAGTGATTAAAAATAACGAATTGAATTGATTGTGGGATCAAGTACATGATTCTTAAGTTATCTAGGAAGCTATGGATCTAGGTAAGGATTCCTCATTAGTTTTGAATAAATGAGAGTGGTTTGTTATTGAGATTATGTGACAAATTACTAATGTTGTTTACTAAATTTATAGAAATATTTAATTTTATGTTAATATATTGCCACATTTAATATAAAATAAATTAGGAAATATTATCTCTGTACATAAAAAATGCTCCTTAGGATTCAAAAGCGCACCCAAACCTGTCCAATAAATAAGTTTGATGCTTCTTTCCTACTAATGGTATTTATATATGGAGTTAGCACACACATCTTGCTAGACGTTTCAACTACCATGAATAAGTAGTCATGTCAATTCCTTCTTGTTAGAAATCCTTCCACAAAGCCCATGAAATATTTTTCCCAGGGACAAGTGAGTATAAGTAATGCCTGGTATAGACCTTGTTTCCAATTATTAGCCTTTCTAGTTTAGAAATGTATACATACTTTTATGAACCTAGGTACATCATGTTACATCCTGGGCCAATACACACACCTCTATAAGTTGGCCATTATCTCCCCTACACCAAAATTCCATGTAACATTTGAGGTGTGAGCCTCTCTAATCACCTACAATATATCACCTTTAGGAACACATGACTTAGCTAACACGTAGAATAACCCATTATCAAAATGGTAGTCAATTTCTCTATCACCATCATAGACATGACTTTTACTTTCCAACTATTGAAACACATCGTTGAAGTCCTCATCATCTATGTATTTCTCTATATATGCATGAATGGTGAAGGTCTCTATGTGCATAAGACTTCTAAAACCTATGATCTTTGTTTTGGATGTTCTTGAAAGCTTTCTGACGAAATTTTTTGTGTTACCCTTCTTATACTTTATTACTAAATAAACTTTGACAAGAAGAGAATAGGGTTTGATAGGACATCGCCACCACCTTGTTTGGGGGACATGGCTGTAGTAATGCAACAATGCATTACTCGTGAAGGCTACCACATTGTAGTATACTTGTAACACCTTCTACCACTAGACCATTTGCAGCATGATAGGTTGATAAATTTTCAATTCTTCCTAGAGAATTTTGCAAAACATTACCTCACTAGTGTGAAAGTCCACATAACCAAGAGAAATCCTCTCACATCACACCCTCATCAAGATCCTTGTTGAACATGTGTTGCATAAAGAAGGCGAGGTTTGGAGTACCGATCGAATTAGAAGTTGCTACAACTTTTCTAGATAAGCCATAATTGCTACAACTCCACTAAGAGATAGGAGAGCCACAACTCTATAGGCTACGAAAACCCCATAATTTGTTGCAACTCTTTGATTTGTAGTTGTATAATACATTAATGTGACTCCATTGGCCACAAAATATCTTGGCGTGTTGTTTGAAGAATAATTTCTCAAGGGTTATTTTGTAACTCCATAGAGAAACAAATAATTCCATGATAGTGATGTGGATATAGTAGTAATAAAACTAAAAATCAAAGAGACTATGGATAATAAATAAGAGGCTAACTTATGTGCCTATCAGATGGAAGAAAAGGACTAGATACACCCTCATTGTGGCAACTTTGTGTATACTAGAAGAAGTCCTTGTTGCTCCACAAGAAAAAGTAGGGGTAGAAATATAAATAATTGAAACATAAGAACAAACCCTCCCTGCTCCCCAAGAACCAATAGGGGTAGAAACAAAAGACCCCACTTCTGCTCGAGAAGAACCACTAGGGGTAATGGAAGAAATACACTCTACTACTCCAAAAGATCCAACACGCATGATGGGGGATGGTATAGAATCTATTGATCCTACATCTGATGAGGAAAATATGGCAGGGGACCATGATGAGACATAATAAAAAATAAAATAAAATACGTACTCAACGTTTAAAACTATCGTGACGAATAAAATTAAAATTAAAATTAAATATGTAAAAAAGTTTTAAAAAAATAGTCCTAAATTGTTTTAATTAAAAAAGAAAGGACTTATCATAGCAAAGAATAAAATTATATAAATGTTAAAAAATATTCTTAATTTTAAAAGGATTTTTTTAAAGGTTGAATATTAAGATTTTAAAATTTAAATTAAAATGGATTTAAGTTGTATGTCGCATGTTTTTACTTGTAACATGTTAAATTTATAATGAGTATATGGTGTAATTAATTGTTTTTCTTCATGTAAAATATAATTTTTTTTATAACATATATATTTGTATGTGTGTTTTTTTAAATCATTTAAAATAAATGAATTTATATATACATGGAATTAAATGATTAAAAAAATGATCTTGAGTGATTTGTATATATGGGTTTAAAATAAATGTATACCCCTTCTTTATTTTTTGTGGATTAAGTAATATATATTAAATGGTAATATTACTCGAGTAAATTAATTAGTTTTTGAGGGGGTTTAGTCTCCATAAATCATTGGTTTAAATAATTTGGGGCACGGTTCCATCCAACAATGGAAATTTCCACCAACTTTACTTTGAAAAAGAAAATGACAATATTGTAAAGCACATAATTATTATCTATATTTTTTAAAAATTAAAATACTTATATTACTTGAGAGAACCAGAGTACATCATAGGTATCCAATTGGCCAGAGGGAGGAATAGCATCTCTACCTCTACCTCCATATAGCAACTGGAACTAAAAATTGAGATGAGACATATACTCCTCAATCCCAACATATATTTTAAATTAAAAAACTATACAAAGGAACTCGGTCAAAGCCTAAAGCCAAGACTCTAGGCTTGAAATTGCTGCCACAAAAAGAACATAAGTAGTTTACTCAAGCGTCGCACCAAGAAACCAACTATCCACGCGTGAAAACCATTGAAAACTAGCAAAAGAAGTGACCCTACTTCACTCAAAGCTTCTCACCAATCACTAAGATTAATTCATTTATTGCTTTAGAGAGAAAAACCAACCTCTACAACTAAGGCATGAGACCAAAAACAAAACTTTGAGACCCACAACCGCAAACCCTCTAAGTCACCGTTATCCATAAATAATAAGATTGTCACAAATTCATTAAAATTGATAAGGAAGGCCCAGAAATAACCTACCACCTTTTACACATGCTAATCATTCTCTAAGGAAGAGATTTTGGTCGGATCCCATGCACTAGAACCTGGGGGATCGATTTTCTCCCCTCCCTCAAAGTCATAGGATATGAGGCTTTCCACATGCATCAAGAGGGTCACTATATAAAAAACCTTAAATTCCTCATCATTATTTCCACATCCTCAATAGAGGTGAAAATATTGTATTCTTGCACCTGCTTGTCCCTTAACACCAACCCCATAAGAGTTTTCATCTGCTAGTGAAACGCCATAAAATCTAGATATTTCTTGCACCTTCCCCTAATATTTCTAGCATCTAGAACCCATCTTGACATGCCTTCCAGCAATTCCGAGTTTGAGAGATATTATATCTCTTCACGAACTTTAATATCCAACTCACAATTCTCTTGGCACATCTCATGAGGAGTGGCATTAAAATACAATGTTGTTGAGTCGTGAGAAAAAATCTTGGCACCATCTTCGTTTCATTGAGATATGGCTACTCATCCCCTCATTATTCTCCCTCTTTACCTAGGCAGCATTGTAGAAAGACAGGAGGGCCCTTCTACTTCCTTGAAAGGGTTATCTCTACCTACAAAGGGACGAAGCCACCGGCTTGAATCGACCTTAGAAAAATCAAGATACCACTAGATAAAATCGTCACAAAAACACCAACAACAAGAATAGAGTTCTGACACAAAATCATCGAGCAAGGAGATGGAAAAATCCTTACCAACTAAAGACTCATTCCCCTTTACCATTGAGGACACTATGTGACACCTTGGGGCCTTGACACTACAACACTCAAAACCTCAGAGAGAAATAACCAAATCCCACTCTCAACACAAGGAAATTTTTGCAACCAAAGGAACCTAAACCACCCTTAGACCTAAAACTCCAATTCTGACTTTTCTGAAAGGACATAGACTTAGCATCCAATGCCCAACCATGGTTACAAAGCCTCCAAAGAAACCCCAATTCTGATTTTTCTCAAAGGAAATAGACTTAGCATCCAAGGCCCAACTGTGGTTACAAAGCCTCCAAAGACCACAACCCTCGTAATACAAAACACATTCAATTGTTGAGACACTAAACCTCGAGTTTTTATTTTCTCATACGAACTACATAAGCTGTTTTGTTTTGAAGAAGAAAAGACAAAAATAAGTACCCAGGACTTACCACTTCCAATCACTAACAAGAAATTCCCACATAAAATCATTGTCTCCTTGCCTAGACACGATCGAATTACAAAACTCTCACCAAGCAACCTGATTATGGAGGTTAGACACTCCAAGCCTCCCTTTTGAAACAAGAAATCATCTCTAGCAAGGCCTATCAGAATACTAATATGCCACAGAAGCCAAGTACTCGTCATCGCTTCGAGAGATTCACCAACGGAGTATTCAACACAACCACTAAAACAAAATGACGAGGGACTCCCATCTCCCCCATCCCATATATTTAAAATTCCTTTGACCTCCATTCCCATCAATTCATAACCCCTTCACCAACTGGAGGGTTATATGGTCTTCCATTTAAGATGCCAAGTGTGTATGCCCTTCACCAATATATAGTTATATAATGAGGGGTATGGGCACAAAGTTCCAGACCCCTCACTTCCCTTCATAACTTCCCCATCAGAGACACTATTATAAATATTGTTGACATTCATATTTGATATATTTATCTTAATATTTGTTAACAATAAATGGCGTAAATACTATTTTTTTATTTTATTTTAGATAAAAGTAGAAAGGAAACTTGTATATCTTTATATTTTATATTAAAAAATTATATCCTTAATAAATGATGCCTTGCATTAATTTTTTTTAAGTATCACAGGCACCTCAATTAGTGATTGAAGTAATATGAGACATGTGAAAACTAAATAATCCAAAGGTTCAAATCCCACGGTTGCTACATGGTTTATGAAAAGTGTTAGTGTCAGTATTTGCATCCTGTCACCAGTGATCAAATGAAATCTTATCATGTCTTGTTAGGGTCCCATAGTCAATTTTTTTTTCGTTTCACTAGGTCTTCAAGAAAAATATTTCGTCACTAGACATTAGGTTTAGGATTATTTTCCACTCTTTCCAAAAATTTAAATTGTTGGTCCATGTCATCAAATAAGTTGAGTATATAATTATTCAGATATTTTCATCATCATTTTAGTCATCTCCACCATGATCTCATTCGGTTCAGAGTCTCCACTAAGTCATTAGGGTTTCAAGGTCACCAAACTGCCATTCCATGCGTAAAATCCGGCAAATTGGAAGAGTAGTAATAAAGAAAGTTTCTTCAATAAATTTTGAATTATAAATTTGATTTTATGTTTCTATGTGTAATAAGTACTTCACAGTTCTAAATATGCATTTCAATGTTCCAAGGAAGATTCAAAATGTTCAGACTACAAATGTCCAAGGCTGTGAAGTCAAAAAGAATAAAGAAGTCATGCTTCAAAAAGAGACATGTGGTGCCCATTATCACTTATAGAAATCTATTCCATGATTATAAAAGGGAAAAAAATTCATAAAAAAATTTCATTTTCACCCCTCTTTCCCTTCATCATCGATATCATCCTCCATTTGGTGAGAAAAACATGTTTTCACAGCTCCAAGAGGCAAAAAATTGGTTGTGTTGTGCATCTGTGAACTGTGTTTTTCATCTGGAGGAAGTGTTGCACATCCATGAATTGTGTTGCACATCAGCATTATGCATATGTGAACTGTGCTAAGCAGGGGGCAGAGTTGCTAAATCTTGCTCAAAAATCACCAAAATTCAAAATTTCAGCTTCTATTGAGGGTTTTTCACTCTCCAAAGCATCTTAACAAGTAATTACATACATCTTAATGCCCTCTCTACAATTCAAACCAAGAAATGATAACTAGCATATTTCCCTAGGGTTTCATAAACATTCCATGCTTTTGGTTGTCAAATGATCAATTTATGTTGTGAAACCCTAGTATCATTGTTCCTACACCTCTTTTGGCTAGTTATACACCATTACCATACCTCACAAACCATTTCCCATAATTTTTGCAACATCTCCCTACAAACCCTATCCTTGTTCCACTAAATTAGGCCATTTTCCTAGCTAGGACTGTGTTTGAAATTCCTTACCTCACTCCCCTCACTCATTTACCTTCATTTCACTCCTCAAACATTCCTAAGATCTATGCCCCTTTCCATAAATTGTTTTGCCCCCATCTCCCTTCCCTAGCTCCCTCATTTCATTCCCTCCACTCACTTTTCCCTATTTTTCCCCTCCCCATCATCTAGGGTTTTTAATTATGAAAGGAGATTTCTCAACATCATAGAAGAGAAGAAAACACAAAGGGGGAAAGATACTAAGGTATGAGCCCTCAAACTCCAATGAAATCAATTCTTCACCCTTTATCAGAAAATGCTTTGAATATGTCAACTGGCTATGGTTTTGCCAAAGGGTGGAGAAGGTAGGTGACCATGAGGAGCTTACTAATTTGCTTATCACCAACTTGAAGGAAAAAAATGACACCATTGCAGGGATTGATTTTACATTTTTAGTTGATGCCATATCTCTTTCCACAGGGATACAAAACCGCGGGGAGTATTTGTTCAAAGGCATGAGTCTTGACGTTGAGCAATACAAATCCTTCATACCCATATTCTTCCATTCAGATACTTGCTGGAGAGGTATGCCCCATTGATGATGGTTGTGATGGAATTATTCACAAGTGAGGGAAGGTTTTCCATATTTTACTGATATCATATTAGATTTCTCATGCACTTCACAACATTAAAGTCCCTAAACTTATGCAATTTTGTGTATAGAGGTATGATTAAGATGGTAGAAAAGGTGCAAGTCATGAACACGGATCATTACCCTAGCCTCTTTCACCATAGCTTGGTGAAAGTCATAGTTCTCCATCATTTTTCAGAGAATAACATGACATGGGATGCCTTCATTGAGACAGATTTGTAGATGCACATAACTACTACACCAACTCAACAACAAAACATATCACTTGCCATGTTAGCACAACCCATGGAGGCAGGATCATTAAGAAAACTTGTTGATGTTTCAAATAGGCCTAGGCATGAGGTTACTCTCACCTATCAGAGAGGCATGAGGCTTGTGTTTTCTCCTCGAAAAGAGGAAGGGGCCAAGCCTATTTCACTACAGGGATCACAATCAGCACCGCATGAGGCATCCATGCATGACAAGGAGGAACATGAATTTGAATTGGTTGGCTTGGAGGACCATGATGAGAAGGAAAAATTGGAGCTGAGATTAAAGAGCTCCAAGGCAACTTAGGAATGCCTCAATTCATCATTTCATTTTCTGAGAAGGAGAACAGTCAATTGAAGACAAATCAGTTGACTTTGGAGAAAAGGTTGTTTGAGGCAAACAAACATGAGAAGGGAAAAGAAGTAACTGAACATGATGAGCATGAAAACCAAGTGAAGAGGAAGAAGAGAAGAACCATGGGTCACAAGAAGGCACTACAGAAAGAGAAAGAGAAAAACCCTATAGATGAGGAGCTCACTTTTCAAGAGAGGATTTTCAAAGAGATCAATGAGGACAACAAGTTTTGGCTTGAGAAGGTCAATACTCACTTGGAAAAACTCCTGGAAAATGAAAAAAAGGATAACAATGTTCACAAACGCATGTATGCCCACTATTAAACAAGAAATTAAATTACACACGTCAAAATCAAGCAATTGCAAGACAAACTCAAGCAAACCCAAGACAAGCTTAAGCAAACCCTAATCAGCTAAGAGGAGAAGGGAAAACCTTATTTTCTTGTTGATACCTCCTTGAGTTGCATAGTAAACCTCATGTAGCACCTCTAGACCAATTTTGGGGAGATTGGGGGCAAATTTTGTTTTTTGGTCAAATTCGCTGCAAATTCAGAAAAACAAGAAAATTTACTAAGGTTGGATGCATAGCGCCTTGGGATTGTGATTTTTCCTCAGGGCTCCAAATGAAAAGTGGCTTACATTTTTGGAAATATTATGCCCTCCTCTCAAAACTAATTTCCTTGTATTTTCTAGAAAGGGCACAGATTTTGATAAAATTCAAAAAAAGGGGTCAAAATCAGCATTCTTCCCCTCTTTTTGACAGATGCTACGCATCCATAGATACCTTGGGAGAATGAATTTTTGAAGGCATTCCTATGGTGAATTTTCAAAAATTAAAAGTGTTCTAGAAAGTAGACAGGTAGGACTAGTTTAACGTTCTCTCATATTTCTATTTTGACTTCAAGAAGGTGTCCAAAAGTGCCCTCCAAGTTGGCACTACACATTTGCAAATTTATGAGTTTTTAATTAAAATTTCACTGTGTAATTTTTGGAAATTCCTAGTTTGAATTTGTAAAAGTGAAAAGATGAATGTGGATGAATGTAAAAGTGAAAATGTAAATTTAAATGGTAAATATGGAGGTAAATAGGTGTCTTATCCTCCATTTATTGCTTTTAGGATATGTCTCTATTGGTTAGATAAAGGAGAAATTTGTTGTGCAACCTCCCTAGTGTGTAGTTGACTTCAGATAGGTGCATGAATTTGACTTTCTTGCTAGAAAATTCGACCTCCAAGGGAGGATTTCGACCTCAGTAGCTATATGAGTCCTTTTGTAATCATTTTCAAGGGTTGTAATCTTGGACATTGAGCTAGTGTATTTCAGTTTCACAAAGTAATACAGCGAATACATAGAAAATTTGCAGCTTAAATTTATGGATTCATTTGGTGAGACTGTATGGCTATGTTTCTATTTTGTAATTCACTCCATTGAATGCTTTCTCTTTCCATTCATATCTACTGTTTTCACTCATTGTCTTTAAAGTTCTTAAGCAGGATTCATGAGTAATACATGCCATGTTTTGATAAGATGAGGATGTTGTGTTTATTTTCTTCTTATGGAATGAATTCATACTTATATGATTATTCCTAATCTCTATTTTCATCCTACACCATAACCATAAACTGCAAAGGGTCATTAAATCTTGTCTACCTTGCCTCCTTATTCCCTTAAAAAATTTTCTCTTGTAACCCTATCAGAGTTTTCAAGCCTAGCTCTAAAGGTCCATTTTCATCTAGAACAAAAATAAAAATCAATCAAACCCTAATCTATATATCTAGCCTAAAATATTCTAGTGTTGCAGGACTTCTCTCTCGGACCTGATATGATATGCAAAGATATATAGTGAGTGTCGAAGGAAACTTGTCAATCAAAAAGTCAAAGACAAAAGGTGAGAGAAAGGTAGTAATCAAATAAGAACCATCCACATCATCAAAGGTCAATTTTGATATTTTGATCAAGACTATGGAAATAATGGTTGACAAAATTTCCATCACTGAAAGACAGTCGTAAGCACATGTTCGAAATCCTGATTTCTGAGGTCAGTAGCAGCAGCCTCATTTTAGGATCAAATAGAGGGAATAAAGAGCTCTAGAGCAACCAACACAATAGAACATCCAGAATCCTTTGCAACAGAATTATGCTCAAGGGGTTGAAGAAGAAGATGAGATATTGGAGGAAAATCCTTTCTTCACAGCAAATGAAAAACCTATATTCTTGATAGAGGATGAATAATATATTGAGAAAATATATTTTCCTAAAGATGAAGACTCCATACTTGCAAATGATGATGAGTTGGAGGTTAAGTCCAATGATTATCAGTGGGGTTACCTTAATGCACTCAGCTCATAGTAGAGGGAATATTCATTGAGAAGTAGAGATGCTCCTATCACTCCTATCTAGAAGAGGGCATCCCAACAAAAATATATTCCACCCAAGTAAAAAACCCATGATATTCAAAACAAAAGAAAGGAGCTTGCAACTGCAAATCAGATCAAGATTAATCAAGCATCTACAAGCACACTAGGAAAAGAAAAATAAAGTCATAAGAAGCAAACTAAAGCAAAGGACCAGCCCGAAAAGAGGGACACCGCCATAAAATAGGTAGATAAGCAATCCATTTTTTTAGCTTAGAAAGTGAAATATCTAAGTTAAAAGTCTCTATCCCTTTAACTGAGCTCGTAAAAGAGAATCAATAAAAATCTCACTTGGACAAATTGTTGAAAGTAGATCCTTTGTATGATATGGTAAATGTTGAAGATGATCAACCCGAGCTCACTTTTGGTCCAGCCATAGATGGTCAGTTAGAAGATAGTGAAGTTCACCCATTTTATCTGAGTCTAAGCAGTCATCAGTGTATCCTTCACAATGTCATGCTTTACTCTAGAGCTTCTCATAACTTGATGCCAAAAACCATAATGGAAAAATTGGGCTTGGATATAACATGGATGTACGATGATATTTGCTCCTTTGATTTTGGTAGAGTACGTTGCCTTGGTCTTATTAAGGATTTGGTAGTTTCACTTGATAAAATCCCATTAAAAAATTGTCTTGATGGATGTGGTAGTATCTGATATACTGCCACGGTTTTGCATGTTACTGTCGAGATATTGGGGAGAAAAGTTAAGAGGTACTTTGCAATTGGATTTCTCTTATGCCACCATCCCCGTTTTTGGACAATTGAGGAAGTTGTACCAGGAGAAAAAATGAAATATATGATTACCAGCAAAGAGAAACCCAACAATTATCCTATCAATGTTGTACATACTAATCTAGAATCATTCATTTTGTTTAATGATAGTGGTTTAAGTTATGTAGATAGTCAACTCATAGAAGTATAATAAATTCCAGAAATTTCCAGTAGTGTCAGAACAGTTTTGGATGAAAAACAAGGCAATCAACATATTTATTCACAGTAGTCATCAGATAAGTAAGAAAAAGGTTCAGAACATATTGAAGAAGTGGCTCAAAAATATGAGACAAAACAGGTTACAGAATTCCAACTTTTGGATGATGACAATGGTCTTTGGACCATGGATTTCGATAGTGCCTTAGGGAAATATGGGGCAGACATCGAAATTTGGATTTGTATCCATGTTCACCAAACAATTAAAGTTCCAAAATGTGTGAGATTATGTTCATATAAGGTGGATTTCTATTTTTCTAATAATGAAGTTGAGTATGAGACATTGATCAGCAGCCTCAAAATTCTGAAAATTTTGGGCGCAAAAGTAATTTATGTTTATGGAGACTCCAAGCTTGTAATAAAACAGGTAAAAGTGGAATACCGAGCTAAGCATCCATGAATGATAGCATATAGAAATAATGTACTTTGTATCCTAAATATTTTTCCTGAATATACATTGTCAGTAGAACCAAGAAGTCAGAATCTTATGGCAAATTCGCTTGCTACAGAGCTAGTAATTTTAAGATTCCCATATATTCTAATAGGAAGTTTGAAATTCATGTTAAACATTGACCAAATATCCCTCACAAATTGAGGTATTAGAAAGTGTTCTAGGATGACAAATAGGTGAAAATTTTTCTGCAAAATGAAGGTTAATTTTAAAATTCCTTTAGTGATGAAGTTTATGATAAAGATTATCAAGCCATCGAGGCCACTTAGGTTGATGTATTATAGATGAAGGATAAAAAAATTACAAGGGGTCTTGTACCTTTGGAATAATTTTTTGATGAGGATGATGTTGCTAGAAATCCAACCATGGTTCCTACCAAGAAAGGTGTCAAAGATGTGAACATTGGAACAATAGACAAGCCCAAGATGGTCAAGTTTTCTAGGTCCTTATCTCCGAAGGTAAAAGAAAAATACATAGCTTTTTTCTCTAAATTTTCTGATTTATTTTCTTGGGAATATGCAGATATGAAAGTTTATGATAATAATGTCATTCAACATACAATTCCGGTCAAGCCTAACCAAAATCCCTTCATACAAAAGTTGAGAACAATCAACCCAAGTTTGTTGTCATCATTTTTCCTATTATATTTTCTAATTGGATGTCAAATCTGGTTCCGGTAAGAAAGAAAATAGAAGAAATCCGTCTTTTCATTGACTTCAAAAAATTGAATAAGGTGTATCTAAAAGATAACTATCCCCTTCCTAAGATGGACCATATCCTACAGAGAGTGGTTGGGGCCTCCAAAATTTCTCTTCTTGATAGATATTCAGGGTACAATAAGATCTTAGTGCATAAAGATGATAAAGACAATATTGCTTTCATGACACCTTGGGGAACATTCAAGTATTCTTAAATACCATTCAGGCTCAAGAATGCAGGAGCCACCTTTCAGCGGGCGATGGACATAGCCTTTGAAAATGAAAAGGATGTTTTCTTAGTTGTGTATCTTGATGATTTGACAATTTTCTCTCATTTTGGTGACGAACATTTGTATCATTTGAGAATTGTATTTCAGAAATGCAGGAAATTAGAGATTTCATTTAATCCCAAAAAGAGTCTTTTTTCCATAGATGAGGGAAATATTCTCGGTCATATCATCTTCAAATATGGTATCCGGATTGATCCTTCTCAGATTGAGGCTATTTAGAAAATTGATTTTCCATGCAAAAAAAAATATATTCAAGCTTTCAATGGTAAGATGAACTTATTGAGAAGATTTATTGCAAATACTGTCAAGAATCTTCAAGAGATGACCAATATGCTCAAAAATGACTACGAGATAAGATGATCAGAGGATGCCAAAAAATATTTTAATTCAGTGAAGTTTTCCTTAACTACATCTCCTATTTTGATCAGCCCCGACTACATTGATTTCATCATATTTTCATTTTCATCTGAACATACCTTGGTTGCAGTTTTGATGCAAAAGAAGGATAATATCGAGAAGAACATTTCATTCGTCAGTCATACCATCAGAGATGTAGCCCTTATATATAACATAATTGAGAAGAAAGCCTTGGCCCTCATAAAGGCATTGAAGGACTTCTGAGTGTATATCCTTCATTCACATATTCTAGCCTATGTCTTTAATGCAGCAGTGAAGAATTTCCTAAGGCAAACTAATCCGAAAGGAAGAAGAGGAAAGTCAATAGTAGCTATGTTAGAGTATGACCCTGAGATCAAGCCTACAAAGTTGATCAAAGTTCAGGGATTAGCCAAGCTCATGGCCAAATCAAATTTACATGCACTTGATATCAACCTCATTTTAGCTTTGTCCGATGATGAAGATGATGGTGCACTTATACAGGCATCTGATATTTTTCTCTCATCTCCTTGGTATTCCAACATAATATATGTTCTTCCACATTGTAATCCTCCTCCATAAATGTCTAAAAGTAAGGGTAGGTCATTAAAGTTGAAGGCTTCCAAATACTACATTTTGGACAATGCTCTATATTGGAAAGACCTGAGAGGTGTCTTGTTGAACTGTTTGGTAGAAGATGAAGCCAAGGAAATAATGAATGCTTTCCATAAAGAGGATTGTGGACATCACTTATTTTGGAAAACCACAGAAAATAAGGTGTTTAGGGCTGGATATCATTGGCCTACTATTTTTGCATATTTATATAAAACTGTGATGAGTTGTCATGAGTGTCAGATATTTCAAGGTAAGAGGAAGCTTCTCCTGCTGTCTTTGCAACCTATATCCATGCAAGCACGATTTCAACAGTGGGACCTTGAATTTATTGGAGAAATTAACCCTGGATCATCTGTTCAACATAAATGGATCTTAATAGCTACCAACTACTTCACAAAATGGATCAAAGGAATCCCAACAAGGCAAGAAACATATTTAGTCATTATTCAGTTTTTGGAGACTAACGTTTTGTCTCGTTTTCGTTGTCCTCACAAGATCACTACAGATAATGCAAATGCATTGAAGTCGAAGAAAATGGTTGAGTTTTGTGACAAGTACAACATCAAATTGGGGCACCCAACTGAATATTATCCGCAAGGTAATGGATTGGCAGAATCTTCTAATAAATATTTGATCAACATTATAAAGAATATGTTGGAAGCAAACAAGAAGAACTGGCATAAGAATATTGTTAATTGTTTCTGGGCGGACAGGGTGAGTAGTAATAAATCAATAGGAATGTCTCCTTTTCAATTGGTATATGGAGTAGATACTTTTTTCCTTACATCACTTGTAGTCCCGGTTATGAAGTTGTTACAAGAAGAAGATAGTGAAGAGAATGATGTGTAGGGACAGATCAATCAGATTATCAATCTTCAGAAAACTAGAGATGAGGTCTTTCAAAACACCTCAAAGCTTCATGAAAGGATAAAGAAGGTATATGACCACAATAAAAAGGCAGATGATTTCAATATTGGAGATTTGGTTCTCTATTTGGATGCTAGAAACAAGGAGGAAGGGAAGCATGGAAAATTTGAGAACCTATGGAAAGGACTATACAATATTTTAGCCTCCCATTGAAAAAATGCTTTCCTATTGGAAGAAATGAATGAAGAAGATTGCTTAGGAGGACCAGTCAATGGTGGGCTCCTTAAGCATTACCTTTTCTGATGCATATTTCTAAAAATTTCCCAATTCCATTGTACATATCAGTTTAATTTTTCTTCAAAGTGTGATGGAGAGAATCATTGGAGCTTAGAGCTCGAGGCGAAGGCCATAAATTTCCATTGATTTGCTGGTATTTTTTTAAAGTTCTGTTAAAATCAATTCAGTCCAGTTTTGAGTCAGTTTATCATGTCAATTTTTCAGTATTCAATTTGGTTTTTAACTTTTGACTCCACGCCCAATGGTTAGGCTACTTGGTATACGATATTCTTGACACCTCCAACGATTTTCCATCCCCAGCTGGAGCCAATGTTAGTGTCAGTATTTTCATCCCATAAAAAGTGATCAAATGGAATCTTATCATGTCTTGTTAGGGTCCCATAGTCAAATTTTTGTCATTTCACTATGTCTTCAAGAAAAAAATTGGTCAATGGGCATTAGGTTTAGGATTATTTTCCACTCTTTCCAAAATTTTAAATTGCTAGTCCATGTCATCAAATAAATTGAGTATATCATTATTTAGAGATTTTCATCATCATTTAAGTCATCTACACCATGATATAATTCAGTTCAGAGTGTCCATTAGGTCATTAGGGTTTCAAGGTCACCAAACTACCATTTCATGCATAAAATCCGACAAATTGGAAGAGTGCTAATAAAGCAAGTTTCTTCAATAAATTTTCATTTTTAAATAAAATTTTATGTTTCTATAAGTAATAAGTACTTCAGTGTTATAAATTTGGAGTTCAATGTTTCGAGGAAGATTCAAAAAGTTCAGATTACAAATGTCCAAAGTTGTGAAGTAAAAAAGAAGAAAGAAAGTCATGCCTCAAAAAGAGACATGTGGCACCCATTATCACTTAAATAAAGTTATTCCATGCTTATAAAAGGGCCAAAAAGTCATAAAAACATTTAATTTTCACTCCTCCTTCCCTTCATCATAGAGGTCATCCTCCCTTTGGTGATTAAAATGTGTTTTTACGGCTCTAAGAGGAAAAAAAATTGGAGGAGTTTCATATCCGTGAACTGTGCTGCACATCTGGAGGAGGAATTGCACATCCTTGAACTGCGTTGCACATCTTTGGACTACGCTGCACACGGGACAAGGTTTCCAATTCTTGCTAAAAAATCACCAAAATTCAAAATTTTAGCTTCCATTCAGGGTTTTTCACTCTCCAAAGCATCTTAACAAGTAATTACATATATCTTCATTCCCTCTCTTCCATGCAAACCAAGAAATGACAAATAACTTATTTCCATAGGGTTTCATAAAAATTTCATGC
This sequence comes from Pinus albicaulis, assembly GCA_034641835.2. Classification (NCBI taxonomy): domain Eukaryota; kingdom Viridiplantae; phylum Streptophyta; class Pinopsida; order Pinales; family Pinaceae; genus Pinus; species Pinus albicaulis. Next base: position 600,988,298 of record CM076575.1, on the reverse strand, counting down.
TTTTGGTTTTCAAATGATCAATTGATGTTGTGAAACCTATTACCATTGTCCCTACACCTCTGTTGTCTAGTTATACACCATTCCCATACCTCACAAACCATTTCCCATCAATTTTGCAACATCTCACTGCAAACCCTAGCCCTATTGATCCTAATTTATGCAGGAAAAAAACATAATACATATATAACCATAAATAAAAAATGCAGCGAAAATAACACTTCATTTCATTAATATCAAAAAACTGAAATTTTTTTACACACAAAATGGAAATAAACTAGCTAGGGCGCTAGTAGCTTATCTGTGAGCAGATATGTAGTGGCTACATGCATATTAGTTCTGTGTTATAATGAGGCTATAAGGCATATATATTTTTAAGAAACAATGGAAAACCATAAACATCCAAAAACCTAACCCTATGATATTAAACGCCAGAAAATGGGCCCCGTTGGGATAAATTGTTACATCAATTTTCCGGGTTCGTAACTTGGGCATACTATCTCTGTTTGATGCACATGGTACATCGTTAGAAATACATATCATAGAAATACATGTTTTAACAATGGAAATTAATTGTAGAATAAATTCATGTTTTTCGGAGGTTTTATGCCCAAAAAACGTCGTTTAGGGGCTCAAAATGGCTCCAGAAGTTTAGGACTTGAAAAATTGCTAAATATAGTAAATTGTGCTATAATTAAGGAAACTGAAAAAATGAAAGAGACAATGGTGGGGCCCCAAGTGGAATAGGTGGGGGGCCACCAATATCCACCTAGATCATTCCTCCCCTCTTAGGAAGCAATGGTCCCCATTATGTTGAGTTCCTCCATGAGATGAGGAAACTTCTACTGAGCTTGGTCCGTGGTGAACCACTTGACTTGGTGCAAGAGTTGGCCAAATTTGACAACCCGGTACAGTTGGATATTTTCTTGGCGAGTGTTCTTGATTTTCATGTCCATGATACAATCTATGGTGGCTTGTTTCATGCAATATAGGTTTAAGTATGTTGGTGTCAGTTATTCTGCAATGTTAGAGGTGTCCAGTAGAGGTGGGAAGTAGGGTCGAAGGTGGTCCACATTGAATACTGGGTGCAGACCAAGGAATGGTGGAATACTGAGATCAAAGTAATTTTTCCCTATAGATTTGGCGATGGTGTACGACCCATATCGGAGCGGAAGAAGCTTGCGGTGGGGTCCAGTGAGGCGCTCCTTCTACAAATGTAGCCACACTTTTTCACCAACCTAGAATTTGTGTGGCAATCGATGTTGATCATGTCGCTACTTGTACTTAGCATTGGCTTTGTCCAATATGTCATGAACCTACTGTAGGATGTGCTGAATGTTCTCAATGAAGTTGTTCACTTTTTCAGCCTTAGACTGGACATGAGTTGAATTGGCTTGAGTATCCACAAATGGCATGGCTAGGCCAATGGGACATATTGGTTGGAACCCCAGGCCCACCTGAAAGGGGCTATGGCCGGTTGAGATATGGAGAGCATGATTATAGCTGTGTTATACATAGGGAAGGCTCTCATCCAATGTGAGTGTATGCTTTGAATTGTACATTCGCAGAATGTGTACAATCATCATGTTGACAACCTCTATCTGGCAATCAGTTTGGGGATGGAAAGTTATGGAATTGGTGTGCTTGGTGTCCAACATTGACCAAAGGCTAGACCAAAATGTGTTGAGGAACCTATTGTCTCGATCTGAGATGATATATTGTGGGATCCCAAAGTGCACCCACACTCGTTCAAAGAATATTTTAGTTGTGGCTTCTATTGTGATATTCTTCTTGCACATTGACATAATGGCCATCTTCGAGAATCTATTGACGACCACGAAAAAATAGTCATTTCCATGTTGAGTAGAAGGAAGGCCCAACAGGTAATCCATGGATATGGATTCCCAAGGTCAACCAGGGGTCGGTAGCGGAGTATAGAAGCCTTTCTTCTTGATGGTTGGTTTGGAAATGGTGCAAGCAGTGTACGATCTGATGTACTTCCCAGCATCATGTCGAAGGTTCAGCCAATAGAAATACTTTTGCAGTACTGCCACTATTTTCTCGACCCTGAAATTCTAAGTGACTCGACTGTCATGTGCTTCCAAAATCATATTGGCACACTCGCTTGAAGGAACACAAATGTTTAGAGGTGAAAATTTGGAACTTGCATACCCTCCAAGAATGTCTTGTATGTGTGGCTAAATTTCGGATTGCTCTTGTATAGAAGTGGCCAATCATAAGTCTCATGCCCACAAGAGTTGATAACGGTGGTTAGTGCCACGATTGGTGGTCAGTTGAGGCAGTCAACAACATTATTGGTGTTTCCATTCTTATACTTGATGTTCAAATTAATTTTTGCAGATATATGGATGACTTATGATGGCGATCGTTCTTCAACTTCCCTTGTGTCTGTATGAACTACAGGGATCGGTGGTCTCTGTGGATGGTCGTTTCCTTCCCCAAAATGTAATTCTTCCATTGGTGACACACCCGCACAATGGAATACATTTCTTTGTAATAAGTGGGATAATTTTAGACTGTGTCAGACAGTGTCTCACTGTGATATGCCACTGGATGCCCCTATTGAGTAATAAATGCCTCAATAGCATAGTGCACTTCTCTAAATTGGCACACAATTTGTGTTGTCATAGTGTTTGGAGGACCTCTCGGATGTTGTGGAGGTGCTCTTCCCAAATCTAGCTGAAGATCAAGATGTCATCCAATTACACTACTACAAATGAGTTTTTGAATGGCTGCAAGAGGTCATCTATCAGCCTCATGAAGGTTGTGGGAGAATTTGTCAACCCTAAAGGCATGACTAGCCATTCAAAAAGACCCTCCTTGGCTTTGAAGGCAGTCTTCTACACATTGGAGGATTCGATTGGTGCTTGGTGATACCCGGACTTCAATTCAATCTTGATAAGATATTTCACCCCTTTGAGTTGATCCAGAAGGTCATCAATCTGTGGGATCGGGTACATATTCCAAACAATGATCTTGTTCAACTCTTGATAGTCAATACAGAGTCTCCAAGTCCCATCCTTATTCTGCACCAACATGATCGGGCTCCCACAGGGTGATGAACTCGGTCGGATGTGACCTTTCTGCAACAACTCCTGAATCTTCCTCTTGATTTCATCTATCTCCAGAACAAAGCGCTGATAGATTGGTCCATTTGGTAGTGGTGCACTTGGGATCAGATCGATGGTGGTTTTGGACCTTACAGTGCAGAGGCACCCCTATGGGTGAGGTGAATATGTCCTCGTACTCCTCGATGGCCTTGTCTACTTGTTGTTTTCATACAGAGGAGCCCTGTTTGGAGGTCGCGGCCACAGTCGTCTTCCTGCCCTGTGGGCAGATCATCAAGAAAGTAAATTTCCCAGTTTTGGAAATGAGCTTACTACATTGTTTTGTAGTAACCAAAGAGATAGCCATGGGCGGTAGTACCTCTGGTATCTTGTACAACTTATTTCCCAAACTAACAATAACAACACAAGGTCGAGACTCATACACAGCATGTCGCTTCCACAAGTATGGTTGGCCTAGTCACAAACATCAACAGGATCAATTTCATATAATACCTCATCTGTGAAGGGCTTGATGTTGTAGGGAAGGCGACACTGTTGGCTGACGTGAAGATCCCGTCCTTGGTAAAGCCACCCAATGGTGTACGGTTGTGGGTTTCTTGTGGTAGGCAAGCCCAAATTATTCACAACCTCTTTTGAAATGAGGTTCTTTTGGCTCCCAATGTCAATAATGAACTGTAACAGGGAAGCCTTTACCCACATCTACGGATGGAAGAGACGCCCCTCCTCCTCTTGATCTTTGATTTCCTCCTTCTCGATCTTTGTAGTGGGAACAATGGCGTTGCGCTCTGCATCAATAATCTGCTTCCATTTTTCATTCCCCTTTTCAGGTTCTGATTCAGAGTCGGAGCATGCATCTGATTCAGAAGCCATCATCTCGGCCACCAATGATTGCTTGGCCCGACACTCACTTGTGTTGTGAGTGGAGCTCTTATGGAACTCACACCAATTTCTCGTGTCCTTCTTCGGCTTTGTGGTGTTGTTCTTTACTTCTGGATTCAGTAAGTTATCTTGGGCTGCCATGCCTTGGCTTTGTCCTTTGTTCAGCAGTTTCGGGGCACCTTTCCCTTGCTTTTTATTCATAGATCCAAAGTCTCGCTTCATATATTTAAAATTCTGCTTAATATTGGCACCATACCGATATGTCGTATGAAGCGATGATATATCGAGGATGTCCATTTCCTCCTGAATGTATCTGTGTAGACAACTGTGGTATGTCAACACCAAATGTTTCTTTGAATCTTTGATACCCAAATTTTTGCGCAGGGTATGCAGAAGATTCGTCACCTCATGAAAATATTGATCCCTTTGCTACTGCAACATAGTCCATTCTATGTACTTTTCCTCATAGCTCCCCACGGGATAATATTTTTCCTTGATGGCATCTAGGAAGAATTCCAAGTGGGTACAACCGAGAACAGAGAAGGTTCCCCTCATCCTTTTTTTCACAGTAGTTTTCCCACCAGTCCTTGACATGTGTTGGGTCTTGAGCCTGATTATCTTATTTATTTTGTATCACATCATTGGACCCCTATTATTAATGGGGTGGCAACAACTCTCGTAATTAAATGCTACCTTGGGGGTCCAGGGGGGCGGCTGCGACTTTATGGAGCCCCCCCTTGCGAGGGGTTTCTGGGGTAGCGCCCGCAAAGCTAAAAACAAATGTAAAATTTCCTTGTAAAAGTATTGTAATTTCTAGACAGTCTGGTTCGTTCATTAGGCGGATGATCTAACGATAGAAGTTATGTTTAACTTAGGGTTTTTTTTCCTAGAAGGCAACCCATTGTTTTGTATGCGGGTATTGTATTGCGAATGTGGATGGTATGTGTATTCTCAGAGTGAGAAACGGATAGAGAGACTGTGAGAGAGAATAGAGGATATTACAATGGATCTGCTACATGTTGTGTCTCTTCATTTTGCTAGATAGTAAAAATAAACGAATGGTTGTTCAGGGTGGACGTAGCCCAAACTAGGTGAACCACCTATATCTGTGTCTCTCTGGTTTTATGTGTTTTGTGTGCTTTTGTTTTCCACATATTTTATGTGTTTCATTTCTCTATAATATATCATTTTCTAACATGGGGGGTAGCTTTGAGGAGTGTAAAAATAATCTTCTCCTTGTCGGAAAAGTCATGAACTGAGAAACATCCTTCTAATAGATTTAACCATCTATCTATAGTGTATGCATCTTATTGGCCCTCAAATATGGGAATGCCAAATTTTAATTATACCTTGTTGGAGACTCGAAATTCCATTGCAACAACATGGGGGAAAACCACCCGGTCTGGACCTTAGAGCAAATACTTTTCCATTTGGTGTAGTGGCTTTGACTCGGGATAAAGCGACTAGTTTCCCAATAAGGATGATGAGGGTGTGTTTGGTTTATATAACATGCAAATGGGAAATGATTTAACCTATCATATGCACTTAACTAAAATATTTATTCTACTATATACCCGGGAGTGTTTATTCCTTCATGCGATCTAAAAATATATCTTCCAACAATTGGTAATGAATATTATTTAAAAGATGAAAGAGATAAAAATTATGTAAAGATAATTCTTTTGAAAAAATAGTTTAATCAAAAGTAATATGAAATATGTATCGCATTTATATTTTTTTATTATATATTAGATAAGAAATCATAAAAAAATATCAGTACGTAAATGCATTTAACATTCACTTATGATGACAACTCTAATATATAATACAGATAAAAATATAACTGTCAATTTAAGAAGCAAAAATTAATATAACGTGTAGAAGTACCATATATATGAGGTTCTACTCATTCAAACTGACAGTAATTTTCTTCTCCTGTTCACTTTCAAGCAATTTAAAGATTACAATGGTGCAACTTCAGTTAAACAGCTTCAATGTCAAAAGATAACATATTTCGTTCCATTAATTCATCAAGGCATTCACAAACTTACAAAAGTGCATTCTTTGCAAATTCTTTGACAAATTTCCAGACCCTTCTCTAAATGCATGAGAAGGGTTTAAATACTAACCTGAAATATGTTTGAAATATATTATTACATAAAAAGTGGAGGAGGTTTCAAACAACCATCCTCGTAAGGGGTAAACTCAAACTACAATCTAGGAAAAATAAAATAACAACATAATTATGTGGGTTGATCCTCCTTGCACATTTGATCTCAGAGCTGGAAAATATATACCACTGGCTTTTACTGAGCTGGATGTGTAATCCCAGATCTGACCTGACCTTTAAACAATGCATTCGAAATTGTTGGCTGCGATTTCTTTGTAGAATCAGTTAATGACTGTAGAGTTAGGCATTGATGATAAGGTTTGATTAAAAAATTCCAGTAATTTTCTTGATCAAACTTATTTATATTTTTAATAGTTTCCACCCGCGTCTCTGTACTTTCCTTCCACTGTGCTTCTAATGGTTTAAGCTCGGGAGCACTTCAGCTATGGATTCTTTAATAAGTTCAGATTTTAAAATTTTTTCATTAACAGATTCAATAATTTCATTTGTTAGCCTTGATGCCTTTTTCGTTGCATTCTCCACTTCTATTAGCCGCATTTCCTAATTTTTAAATAAAATATCTTTATGAAATTTATCTAACTTAGGGAGGTCAGCTTTCTTTTCTGTATCAGACGCTTGCCACTGAATGAGCTCAGTAATATTCTTTTCAAACTCTTCACATTCAAGCATCCTATTAGCCATCTGCTAGAACATAATTTTTCTTGTATCACAGTAAGAACTGGTGATTGAATTTTTTTGACAAAAGGTTTCTTGTTGTTGATTTAGCTTTGAATTCATTTCCAATTCTTCTTTTATGAATTTCTCTACTTGAGGTTGACTTTTAAATTTGTCCATTGTTACCTCAAGCTATGTTTCTTTATCTGTAATCTACACCTAGTGCTACAATTTAAGTCTTTCAAAATCTTTTTGAAATTGAGACATCTTCATTTCAATCTGCTTACTGGAATTAAACTTTTCTTGTTCTAGCAGTTTCTCCAACTCTTAAAATTTGTCTTCTTTTTTCTTGAGTAGAATTTGTACCTTTGTAGCTTTGTCAATGGTAGCAGTAGCATATCCTCTTGCGAACTTTGATAACTTAGTCAAATGTTATATCGGATTAGTCAAAGGGTCTTTCCATAGAACATCAACAGATTCATCCATAAGATTTGAAATTTATTCATTGATTCTTCTTCTATTTCTTCTCTTAACTACAATCTTATGACTAGGACTGTAGAAGACATCAAGGGAGGGTATCTCTTCAATCTTTAAAACAATCTGTTTTGTAGGGTATGTTGGGATGATCTCTTGATCATGAAATTTAGGTACCTGTTGTAGTGGTATTACATTTTCAACTAAATTCTGGGTCTATTCTGGAGTTTGGAAACTTGTTGATTCATCAACATTAGGCTTTAGTGGTGGTGTTTCTAGTTCCTTAGAAAAATTCTTCCATTCTTTCTCCAAATATTTTGATTGAGGCTTTTTTGTCTGATCGAGTGTATTCTAGATATGATCAAATTATTTAGAATATTATTCAGCTTCATTAATTTATCCTTCCGTTTGAATCTCAATAACTTTAATCACTTTATCAATTATTTTCTCATGACTCTCATTCCTGATCTTAGATTCATTGTAAGAGTGATCTGAATTTTGAGAATTATGTTGTGATTTTTCTGACTCGTGATTTGATTTCTCTTGAGATTCATCTTCATACATATCCTTAGCCTCATTATCCAGACTAATACTGGGAGTTGGATTGTTGACATCTTTAATAAATAACAAGTCCAAAGGGACTGCTTCTAGCCTCTTATTTCTATATGCGTGAAAAACCTCAAAGTCTGTTTTATTGAGCTGACTGCATGAAACTTTCAATACATTTGTGAAATTATCCATACCTTCAAAGAAGTCATCAAAAATATCTTTCTCATTCAAGAAAGGTTTAAGTTTAAGCTTAGTGGTTAAATTCTTAACCACATTATTAGGATCATATGGCCTCTTTGTCATCAGGGCCAGATTTAATGAAGCGACATTTGAAATCTCTTTAAGTGCATGACCAATGTCATAAAGGTCAAAAGTTCCACATTCTAAAGGGAAAGTAGGCCAAATGGTCTTATTGGTATCTTTGAGTTGTTTGGACACGCCACTTACTAGAATTTGGTAGGTGTTTTGCCTAGCTAGGAGCTTATCAGGAACATAATAGGGCAAAACATGGGGAGAAGAATAATTCCCAAAAACTCTGATATAAGTGAAATTTTCTTTAGCAAACCATCTAGCAACTAGTAAAATGTCTTTGCTAGCTTCCTTATAAATCTTAGGGGCTTTTTCATTTAAGATAATCTAGTGGATGGGAAACATAACTCCATTGAAAATTTTATAGAAATGTAAATTAAAATCATATTCCCAAAGGGCTCTATGGTAAATATTAATTGGATTGGGGTCCTGGGTTATCCATTTCCATCCCATGATAGGAAAGCTTGAATAAAAGCAAATTGCATCCATAATGTAAGCACTCATGTAGAAGGGAGGTATTGTTCTAGCAAAAACACTTATTTTTCTTATGTGATCCATGATAGTTCTGGCCAAACTATCAGATGAAATTCTCAACCAATTCATAATAGAGGAATTGATGATTGTGTCAATTGAAGGAACCCACTCTATATAAAACCTAGTCGTATATGGTTTTGCAAACAAATTACATAGCATTCCTGCATCATAACAATAGGGTGAGGGTAATTATGCTATCAGGTACATACCAAGTTTGTCTTGCTTCAACTTGCCTTGGTCATCTTTCCATCCCTTTATCACTTTCATGAGATCTATATTCTTATTTGTAAATATTTGGACAAAATCTTTATTATAATTCTTCCGCGACATGGGCAAGTGGTACATTATCCGTAAATCCTATGAAGTGAACGAACCGATATCCTTGAGATTAGATTTCTTAAATGATCTGTTTGCGATGTTAAGGTGGTTAATGACCCAATTTACCATATATGTGTAGCATATAATCTTCGGCGTCGTTGCTATTCTGTGAAGAAATAAACATGCAATGTCAAATTAGAACGGGTCCAAGGAAATTGTCGCATCTGTTGTTACTGTTTTCACTAATTCCCTCGGTTGTTCTCCCTCAAAAAGGTTGTACATTGTTTCCTATGAAGAAATGATGCAATTATTGTTGTAGGTTGTGTCTTAGAACAATGGGGGCATGTATGTGTCTTCAGCAATGGACGTTTGGTCAATTTCCTTTCGTTTCTTCATCATTCTATTTTTTCTGACTTCGTTAGACGGTTTCCTGAATTCAAGTGAAAAGAGTAAACTCAGATCTGAGATGAATAGAGATAAAGATAGAGTTAAAACATAATAATCAAAATCTGGTGCTCTATTATTCAAAACATGCTTCAAGCAGATATCAATCTTTTGAACCTTGCACCCATTCAACTCCATTAATAACCCATAACTCTTTATATCAAATCTCTTACACATGTTATGTAATATGCCCAATCTAATTATTTGAGACATTAGATCTTATAATGGGTTGATTAGATAAGAATAATTTTGTGCATTTGAATAATAAGTGTTAATACTGCACATTGCAACTTTTAATAGTTACCAATAGTTATGTTTTTTGTTGCCGATGAATCTTGCGAAATGCGATCTACACAAATTTCACATCACAACTTATTGTGGTAATAAAAATTTCCATATGTTTTCTCGTCGCGAAATGAAAAATGCGCTAAAGACTAACATTGTTGCACTTTATAAGACTTTTGGATATTTATAATTATCCCTTTATTGTTTCGTCGGGTCCGACTTATCGCAACTTTTAACAAATTTTTATAAGTTTTCTCTTTTAAAAGTCGCGATGCGATTTCTCCTTAAATGGTATTTTAAGCATTTTCAACGGGGATTTTATATAATTCCGAAAAGGTTGAAGTGCATATCGCAATTCACAATACTTATTGTGTTATAACTTAATTGGCTTGTAAGTTATGCGATTTGCGATGAGTGCTTTTGGAAGCAAAGCGGAAAGGGAAAAAACCTTTATTCCTAAAGTTTTTTAAGATTTACGCTAAAATGAAATTATGCTCATAAATTTCTATTTATTTTTTTAAATGTTCCCTACTTATTAAAATAAATGGAGGGTGTTGTCTAGTACAGCAATTGGCAATTCACTTGGGAGAACCAGTTATCTCTGATTGTTTTTTTTTAATTTCTAAAAAATTTCAAAATAAAAAAATGTTGCACGAATGAATTTCAACAAATAATATCTCACTAAGCAATAAAATATCACTTGATCATAATTAATATGAATTCCTCTTTAAAAATGAAAATATGAATATCTATATCAGTCCTTACTCAGTTCAAAAAAAATATGAAGCAGGTGGCTCATTCAGATTAGCTTTATAAATATATACTCTTTTATCACAAGTAGAGCCTATGATCCAATAGGAAATTTAAGCTTATGGCAGGGTTACCTTTTACCCAAGAATGATTCATTTTCCCATCCAGTTACTCTTACAGTCTTCAAAAATAAGTTCAATTTTATATAATTTATCTCTTTTGGAACTTTTTTTTCTTCTTTATGGATATTTTATATGTATTTTTAACACTTAAAAGCCATTTTTTTTCGCTTTGTAACCAAATATTTACAATGTCATTCACTGCTTGTAATTAAACTGATCAATTTTGCTCTTTATGAGACCCCTTGTGCTTTGATATAATTTGAAGTCATTACCCTTTTTTGGTAGGTAGTATTGGTAATGTCAGTTCAACTATTTCCCTCTGGACATGGTAAATAAGATCTTGATGAGACTTATTATCTTCTAAGATTATTAGCATAATTTTTTGAATTAATTTCTAAAAATTTAAAATTTTTCTAGATGGGGTGAATCATTGGTCCTTTTGAGGATTATAGATGATAATTTTTAGAGTTTAAGATTGCTTATTTGTAAAAGAGTCTTTACTATGTTAAAGATTCTTTTCTTGACTGATAATAGAATAATCATACTTTATAAAAATGATATTTCATCAAAGAATAAATAACTTCAATGAAATTTCATTTTTCAGCGAAATAAAATCTATTTGATATTCAAATATTTCAATTATTTCCTTAATAATTCTTATTTTTGGAAGCGATAAATCAAAAAAAAAATTCTGAGATGTTTATTCGAAAATCCAAAAATTAATAGCATTCAACTTCTAGTTTCCTAAGAAAAATAAAAGGCAATAATATACAGGGAATAGAAGGGGTTACCTCCTATGAAAAAATATTCTTTAAAATTTTCCCATTAATAGGAAAAGAATATCTTTTGCATGATAGATATTGCAATACAAATGTCGATGGGCCTATTTCTTCAATGATTTGAAATGGCCCTAACGACAGTATTTCGAATTTGGTATGTTTACCTTTTTCCTCGTGTGCCTTATCCAATTTCAATACCAGATCAGCAATTTGAAATGTTTTTGGAGTGACAGAAGTTGTATCAAATGAAGCTTTAACTAATTGGTGATGATGTTCATGAGTAACTTTAGCTTTTTCTCTTTCGTATTCAAGTTTAATAATTTGAAATTGTCTTACTTGCAAAGAAGAAGAAGGTGATTCATCAATAAATTGGACTAAGGCAAGAGAAGGAATAACTACATTGGTAGGAAGAACAAATTCTATCCCATAGACAATATTAAATGGAGAAGTTCTAATGGAGGCCTTCTGAGTTATTCAATTTTACCAAAGAGAAAATGTTAATGATTTGTGCCAATTTCGTTGGTTTTGGTCAACAATTCATTTGATGATTCTAATAAGGTTTTTATTTTTTGATTCTGCTAAACCATTTCCTTGAGAATAATAGTTAGCAGAATATTTAAGTTTAAAATCTCTTCTGATATCAAATTCTATCATCGCAGTTCCTGAGAAATAAGATGCATTATCAAACATTAAAGTAGTGGGTAAACCAAATCTAGTTATGATAAACTGATCAATTAACTCAATAATATTCTCAGATTTGGCTACCTTTAGTGGACTTCCTTCTACCCATTTAGTAAAATTATCGGTATCTGTGAGGATGTATTTATACTATTTGGAAGAGTTAGGAATGATCTCACCGATTATATCTAATCCCCATTGTTCAAATGGTTGTTCGATATGAACTGGATGTAATGGGAAAGCTGGTTTCCTTTGTCTTCTAGATGCACTTTGGAAAACTTGGAATTTTATTGCATATTCATGAGAATATTTGAAAAGTGTTGGCCAATAATAACCTGCATGTAGTATTTTATGTGTTATTTTATTCCCTCCAAAATGTCCTCTAGCTGGTCCATCATGGAGTTCATAAAAAAAATTATTTTCTTTAGTTTTCTCTAAGCATCTTAATAATGCAGAATCAAAGTTTATTCTAAACAATACATCATTGATCATTTCATATTGATTGGCTTTCAATCTTAAAGAACGCTTTATTTTAACTGAGTTGTGTAGCGGCATATCCATTTTCCAAATAAAACTTGAGATCAACATATTGAGACTGAGCATTGTTGAGGCTTACCTCTGACACTTGCATATCATTACGCAAGTCTACCTCTGATGATAAATGGGATGCTCCTGTTAGCATTATGCAAAAACCTTGAGCTCTAACAATTTTAGAAGGTCTAATTTCTACATCATATTCTTGTAAAGCAGTAACCCAGTTAGCCCTTTTCTCTCCTAGTTCTCTTTTCATCAATAATTGCCTTACTACAAAGAATGGAACTATTATGTTGGTGTGAGTTTTGAGTAGAAATGGTCTAAAATTATTTATTTCTTTGAAGAAAACAAATTCTTGTTTCTCAACAGATGAATAGTTTAGTTTTGTACCTTTCAAATTGGAACTGAAAAATGATATTGGTGCTTTAATTTGTTGGTCATTAAGTTGTGTCAGAACAACAACATAAGATGTATCTTATGAGAATGTATATAGAGTGAAAGGATTAAGAAAATTGGGATTAGTCAAGAATGGAGCATTGATAATAGATTGTTTGATTAAATCAAATTCTTCCCTTTCATTATGTCCCCACTTGAATACTGAAATTTTCTTAATCATTGTTTGTAAAGGTAAAACTATTTGCGAAAAGTCAAGGAAAAATATTTTTACAAAATTTATCTGCCCAAGAAATGACTGCATAGTTTTATTATAATGGGGGAAAGGAATCCTTTTAATCTCTTCGATTCTTTTAGGATCAATATAAATACCTTTTCTTGGAGACGATGAATCCTAAAAGTTTTCCTTCATCTAAAGAAAAATATGAATTCTTTGGGTTTAATTAAATTCCATACTTTTTACATCGATCAAAGACTTGTTTTAGTTCATTCACATAATTGGTTGTTTGTCTAGAAAAGAATATAATTTCATCTAGATAAATAACCACTGATTTTTTAATGAGTCCTCTAAAATCTTTGTCCATGGCTCTTTGAAAATCGGCACCTGCATTGATTAATCCAAATGGAATATTTTGATATGCGTAAGTTCACCACTTAGTCCTGAATGTAGTCTTTAATCTCTCATCTAGATGTAGTAGGATTTGGTTATATCTTGAGAATCCATCTAGAAAAGACACAAGTTCAGAAACAGCTACGGTTTATAGTACTTGTCCCATGGTTGGTAATGGAAAATTGTCTTTCTGACATGATTTATTCAAATTTCTAAAATCAATACAAATCCTAATGTCACCATTTTTCTTCCTGACAGGAACCAAATTTGAAACCCATTTTGAATGTCTAACTAGAAAGATGATCTTTTCTTTGAGGAGTTTATTTAGCTCTGTCTTGATTTTATTTTCAAGGTTAGGATGAATTTTCCTGATTTTTTTTTGTATTGGTTTCTCATCTGAAATCATCGGAATAGTGTGTTGAGTAACATAAGTGTCATATGTTTTAAGATCAGTGTAATCCCAAGAAAAAATAAATTTTTAAGCTCATAATAACTTGAAAAATGATAATCTTTGTTCTGAAGATAGACCAAGACCTAAATTGACATTTTGGGGTTTATCATCAGTTACAAGATTTACAAACTCAAATACTAAAGTTTAACTTTGATTTTTAGAATTAGTAACTCTCTTAAACCTATGTTTTAAATCATAAAGGTATTCTAATTTGACAACTAACTTTGGTATTGGATTTTCATCATGTTCTTCCTTTATCTGAGTATCATGTTCATTTTCATCTAGAATTTGATTATCAGAAGATCCTTCAGATGTAAGGAAATATATGATATCAGAATCATGATTAAAGACTCTCAAATTCGTAATATTATCAGGAATAGATGGTCTAAAAATCAATTGAATAGAAAAGCTATCAGGGTTAAATTCTTGAGATGGAATTAATTTCGATGCTACATTAGTCAATAAATGTTCACTAGAATTTTTTATTTTGGGTACAGAGGAAATATTGAAAGCTAAGAAATAAGAAGTCAATTCCTGGACTAATGTCCAGAATGACAATGGAAAATATTTCTTACTTGTTTGACAATGATCTCTGAATCTCCCAGTACTTTCATATATTTAATTCCAATGTCAATTGCTTTGTACAAACCTTGAATTAATGCTTCATATTCTGTTATATTTTTTGTGCAATCGAATTCTATTCTATAGACTAGCATGGTTTTTTCTCCTTCTGGGCTTATTAAAATACAACCAGATCCTGCACCATCTTCTGATTTAGAGCCATAAAAATAAATAATCCAAAATAAAGAATTAAATACTGGTTTATCTACAAAATATTTACACTTAGAAGTCTCTGTCTGGGAAAAATTTTCAATTTGAGAGATAACTACATTATCAAAAAAGGGAGATGGTTGGGCATTAAAATTTCTAAGAAATTATTCTGCTGAGTAATTTCCAATAATATTATTATTGAATGCCAATGGATGATTGATTCCTTAAAGATCAGTAACTGTATGTTTCATGGATTTCTCACAGTTTACCCAAATTTGGTTTGGCTTTCCATTGTGTGGCATGCACATATGTGACCATTCTGTTGTGAAATATTCATGAAGTTTCTCAGACCAGTCCCTACTCAATACTAAACCATAAAACTCAGGAATATCAATCACAAATATATCAATTATCTAAGCAACCTTAGGTTTTTATGACAATCTAATGGAAGCAAAATTTATTTCTCCTACAATCTCTAATTTTTTTTCTATCAAGTCATACTATATGAACAGGGGAATTTTGATGAGTTATGTTCAACTTAGCACATACTTATTTGAGATGATATTAGAGAAAGCCCCTAAATGTATTAAACAATTTTGGACATTCCTATTATAAATCTCATAGGTTAAGAGAAATGGAGGAGTATGAGAGATGAATCAATCACCTATCATAATAAAATATGTTGCATCTATTTTAGTTGAAGGAGAAGGATGTTTACCCATCTGATTAGCAGCTTCAACTACTATTGGAGCTAGTAAGGTTGAATTTGGGACTGATTTCAAATATTTAAGTAAAATATTTTTTCGTTGTTTTAGTTTAGTAAGTTCATGGAATGAAATGTTGGACCTAGTATTTTTCATATCCTCAACTACATTATATTCAATCGTGTCAGAGACTACCATTGTCTTTGATGTAGGTGGAACATCTAGAGTAGTAGGGTTAGTTTGTGTAGCTTATATTTAGAATTTTTACTTATTGTTTTATTTTTAGCAGGCGTTAAGTTCTTCTATTTCTGATTTGGCTGCGTTGCTTTAATGGTATTCCTGCTCCTTGTACTTACAGGTAAAGATTCTTGTTGTTCATCATTTATTAGGATGAAATCCCACATGCAATTAGTTCAACTTATTCTTCGACTTCAGTTTCTTCTTCTTTTATTTTCTCTTCATCTGTGTCTTGATCAGACTCAGCATTAGATATCATGTTGGGCAGTTGAGAATTAGAAGATTGATTTTTCTTGAAGGGCCTAAAAGTATTCTTTGAACTGGAACTTTCAACAACTTGTTTTTTAATATCTGCCATTTCATTTGTCATGGTCATTAAAACTTTATGAAGACCATGTACATCAAAAGGATCTTTTGGTGGCTTTTTCTTTGAATAATCTTTGAAGGATACTTTCTTAGATGTCTTGTATTATTTTGAATTCCTCTTTTCAAGAGCGATTATGTGTTTCTCTACAGATAAAGATTCCTTCATATTTTCTACCAATGTAGGTAATTTTTCTTTTTCAACAAAGATGCCTATATTAGATGGGAGAGAAGAAATATACCACTCAATTTGAACTTTTTCACCAGGGACTGACGTAGCAGGAATTTTATTGAGTGACTTATTAAATCCAGAAATGAATTATTTTATTTTCTCTCTTATTTTAGCCTTTAAATTTTATATATTGTTAATAAGTGATGCAGTGGTTATGTCATCTCCAAACTTAGCTAAAAATTGTTCTTCAAACATATTCCAGCTAGTTATAGAGTGGGCAGGTAACGAGAAATACCAGGGTCCTGTAGATCTTGTGAGAGTATATGGAAATAGTCTTACTACACAGTCTTCTTCAATTACCTCTTTTAAATTTATGGCTAACATATAATTAGGGATGTGTTCTTCAGTTGGAATTTCATCATCGGGATTAAATTTAGGTAACCATATTTCAGGGTATTTTGGAAGAGGATGAAGAGGAGCATGCATTTTTACAATGCCTGGATTGTTCCATGGTTGTACATTTGGTGGAGGTACTTAGCTTGCCATTGGAAATTGGGTGGAGGTGATGGATTGAGTTTGAGTTGAAGAAGAGGTAGGCTGAGTGCTAAAACTAGTTGTAGGAGTAGTAGTCTGAGTACTTGAACTAGTTAAAGTAACACTTATTGTTGTAATAGAAGTTGTGGAAGTGAGTGGAGGTAATGGAAGTGAATGGGGTGGATTATTGGATAAGACCTCGCTGGTGATTGACTCTGATCCAGTCTTCTTTGTTTTCCTTCAAGAAGTATCGATAAGAAATTCAAAAGGATGGATTCCTATCTTTTGAGTTTCTAATCGAGTTAATATTCATCTAGGTTATAAAGAAGATGAAACACTAATCTCAGATGTTTGAGAAGTTTCAAGCTTTTTAGTAGAAATAGATACTCTCTTTAAATTTTCTATCAAAGATTGAACTTCTAGGGGATTTTGGTGAAAATCTAGAGACAGTATTGGTTGAGTTTCACTAGGAGACTTAGGAGAGCGATGTTCAACTTCATATGTTAAAGATTTAGATCTAGCTAATGTTCTAGAAGTTTAAGGGGATCTAGAGGGAGAGAGACTCTTAGATTGGATTTTATATTGATCGGACCTTCTTTACATTCACAATTTCCCTCCTTCTAGCGCCAAAATGTTGGAGCCTCAGAATTCCATTGCAACAACATGGGGGGAAACCACCCGGTCTGAACCTTAGAGCAAGTCATTTTATGTTTGGTGTAGTGGCTTCGTCTGGGATAAAGGGACTAGTTTCCCAATAAGGATGATGAGGGTGTGTTTTGCTTATATAAAATGCAAATGGGAAGTGATTTAATCAGTCATATGTGTTATCACTCACTAATTTCTCAAGGTTAAAGAAAGAACTCACTGAGGTAACTACAAAATTACTTTTGAGATCATGATCTAGCCTTCCTAATTTTTAGAGAGGGCTCTCTCTTTATGATTTAACTTTGTTGTTTTTAGTTAATTTTAGGATAGTTATGTAATATTGATTGGTTTTTATTTTGGTTTGGTGGTCTAATTATTGATTCAAATGGATATATGCAGGTCTATTTTCCATTGGGCTATGGAATCAATGTATCAAGCAACAGGTCAAAATCAAGTTCTAAAGGAAGTGTTCACAGGGAAAGGTAGCTATGTAAATTCAGATCTTTTAGGCTGGATGGTGAAATGGTTTTCAATCAAGATCAAGGAGAAATTAAGGATTCCTCAAAGCAGATAATGAAGTAAATGATAGAGGTCAATCAGAATGGGAGAGAAATTAAGGATTCTCAAATCTGAATATCAGAAGAAAACATCAAAATGAATAAAAGTTCAGAACATAGTGTACTTAAACAACTTCTGCAATAATATTCTTGTTATAACATTTAAATTGGAAAACATACAAGTTAATGGCAAACTTAATGAAAAACATGAACAATAGAAAGATACTTCATTAAAGTGGCTCAACACATGAATCCTGTAATGCAATGCTTATATTACTCAGTCCTGTTGTTGACATTAAAGTGGTACAATAAACCCTCTAGTTCTTAGATCAATTAAAACTATAGAAATGTTCAGAAATCCAAACTAATACTTTGAATGGATGAAGTATTGATATAAAAATTAATACAAAATATCCTAAAACTTATTTAGGATTTATTACTAGAAATAAAATATCTTGATACTAAACGTTAGTGACACCTTTCAATTGACTGAAAGTTGTCCCTATTTTATTTTATTATTGTCATCTATTTGTTTCTCTCATGTTGGTTTATCTCTTGCATTGTCTTCTTCCTCTGTCTTTCATTTATCTTTGATTTTTTTCTTCTTTCATCTGTAGTAAATCACATTGACATTCTTTTATTTCTGTGCTTTTAGTCAAAATGGATTTTACAAAAAGACATTTGTAAATTCATGTAAAATATGTCCTTCATTGTAGCTTAGGTAAATGTTTTCATCTTTCTTTAATCATCACTGTGTAAATTTTCTCATTTTTCTCTGTCTCTAGTCTAACTTGAAAAAATATTCTGCTGAGTAAAGCTATTGAATTCAAATGCTGGGAGTCTGGAGGAAACAGGTTTTATGACTAGTATCAAAACTATTTTTCCAGGTCTTGTCTGATCACTTGCAAAAATAAACCAATATTTTAATGAAACAGTATTGCCGAGAAGGGATAATGGCTTCCGGGAATGAGGAATTCTATGAAATGAGTCTGAACTGCAATGGGGTTTCAATTCAGCATTTGGAAATGGTCTTCTAGATCTACTTTTGTAAACCAATAGAGGTTGGCAAGTGAATGAAACAGTCTGGATTTTATTACACGCAGGTTTAACAAGTGGCTTTAGCACATCACAAAAGGCGATCCAGAGGTTTATCGCATGTGCAAAGGGGTTTGGTGGTTTTCGTAGAGAATAAAAGTGGTTAATGGTTTCATGGATGGGAGTGTGATAGCACAGATTAGTGATAAGAGAGCAAACCACCCCCATTCAGCAACCTCGTGGTGTTAACCTTTTATGTATCAAGTCGATGGAGGAGCGTGAGCATTGGATCTGTGGATGGTGATCGGACGATCGGATGAATTAGCGGGGGTTTTAAATAAGTTGGACTCGAGATTGTATGTGAGATGGGGGGTATATCTATATATATATATATATATATATATATATATATATATATATATATATATATATATATATATATATATATATGATGATGATGATGATTCAATAGTAAATGGGGTCGGGAAAGGGTTTAAAGCGAAGACTATAATATAAGGATGGATCGGGGGTATATTGATATGGAATAGGTATTAAATGGGTTAGGATATATATTAAACGATATTTAATATAATAATATGGGAATATGTATTTAATGGGATTAACATATACGTGAAATATTATAATGAATAGCGGGAGGGGATTTAAAACTATAGGCTAAAATAGCATAAGGGGGTTTGTAAACTATAAGAAGTGGGGGATTATTATAATAGTGGAGGTTAGAAATGTATTTGAAACTAAATGTTAGAAATACTTTAGGAGAATAGATTAAGTGAAATGAAAGCGGGGTTGGTATTTAAATATTTGGTACTTCTAAACTATGGAAAAGTGGGTTTTTCGCTAGGGAAAGGAGTTTAGGAAGTGAAAATGGTTTATAGGAAGGGGAAAAAGTTAAAATAAGGGAAAAAGGGATATTGGAAAAAGGAAAAGGGATTTTACAAGGGGAATGTGTTAGAATAAGGGAAAACGAATAGGGTTTTCTGGAATTAGGAAGGGGAAATTAGTAAGATATTAGTGATAAGAAAAAAATGAATTGATGCTTTCCAATGCTTTGAAAAAATTTCTTTTGCTTACCCTTTATTTACTCTAACATTTTTACTTCCTTTATTGAGCGCATTTGAGCTTGCTGACCCTTTATTTTATTTTAATAAGAAAACTAATTCTAACCTTATAACTTCCAATGGCTCGAATTAAACTAATGAGCTCATTATTCTCTACCTACCTGCTGATTTTCCAATATTAAATGGTTTGGCTAGATTTTATTTGATAAATATCCACATAAAATTCAAAAGAATGAATAATCAATATTAAACTCTATGATTATCATGAATTCTGGCATTTTTCACAAGCTACAGACAATTTTGTTTGCATAAATTAAACTAATAGTAGTGGCATTTGAATGTGCAACACTTTCATGATCTTATTTTTACCTTTTTGTGGGGTTCATATTTTGTATCTTTTTTGTTCTTGTTTCTTTTTGTCATTTGATTTTTCTTTTAGGACTTACCCTCTTTTCATTTTTTAATATCAAAAAACATTTGCAAAAAGCAAAAGTATGTACAATATTACAATATTTTAACAAATTCAATTCAAAATTAGGAATCCTATTATTATAGGACCCTAACAGTGGCTTCACTTGGGGATGGCATCTCCTTGTGAGATGTCAAGAACACCGTCGACTAGTAGCCTGATCCATTGGCCCAATCCAAAGACTACTGACGCTTTTGTTATAATCTCTGTGATTTCAAATATCAAATTGAAATCACACCCTTTTCTGCAAACTGAAATATGATCTGAAACAAAAAAATGTTTTTCTACCTTCAAACCAAACTACTAGATCATCAACACCTTTGGGCCTTATCCTCGGCTTCAAATCTCAACAATTATTTTAACGCTTGCTGAAAACTGGAAACTGAAACTGAAATAGACTTGCTGCTAAAAAAAAAATCCAATCAAGCTTAAATTCTACCTACTTATTCTAATTAGTTGTCCAACTGCTGGTTAGGTAAAATGAAATAGCCAGTGCAACCATTTAAGCATTATATACATTGATCTATTTTGTTGCATGTTCTTGTTTGTGATCAAAACTAAAGTTCTACATTCTAATATATACTTGTCAACAAATGTGAAGATAAGGAAATACTCAATTTCCTTTGTTGATTCTAGAAACTGTACAAAAGGATCTTCCAAGGTATATATATAAATGTTAAACTGATCCAAGAAACTGTACATCTGTTCTGGATAGGCTCCATTCCATGAAACTAAACTGTTATTTCCCTGCAAATTTATTTGTTGTTTTTTGAATAAGAATTGTGATGATATTTCTACATATGGAAATTTATGTCTGATGAGATTTTTATCATCTTGATTATGAAGCTCATATTTAGTTAAAGGAGAAAATTTTTGATTGCATTCATCATCCAACACATCAGCTATTACATCATGAAAAAATTGGAAGGATTGTTGCAACCTATTATATATGAGTTTTAATGGGACTTCATGGATTTCTGTAGGTTTCTCATCCTTTGCTTTGTAAAAAAAATCCTTTAAAAATTGAAATGCTTCAAAATATAGTGGTATAGAAATTTCCTGTCATTTTCCCAGGTATTTCAATGGAATTTGATAACCGCAATTGTGAAACTGAAGAATCTTGATCGAGATTTTTATTTTTCTTCTTTGTTGTGAATATCAATACCTAAAGACTGCTGATTTTCAATTGCTATAAAGTTGTCTCTGATCAACTGAAATGAGGCAAAATAAAGAGGCAAATATCGTTCACTTATTTCCAAATTTTCTACACTTTATTCTTCACTTTCATAGCTGATCAGTATTGGTTGATCACTGTATTCAAGCTGATGAAACTGAATTTTCTCATCCCACAAAGTAGCTACTGATTTTTATGTAAACTTAGCTTGAGTTTGGAGAACATAATTATCATCATACTGATCATACTTAGGAAAATCATCAAAAGAAGGAATGTCATCCAACATACACATTAGATCAACATATTTCTTCTCAACATATTGATTTGTAAATATATTTTCTGATCTATGGTAGTTGGAATTAGAAGGAAAAATTTTATGACCAACAAAATCCTCTTTTCTTGCAATAAGTGATTCATGGTGATCTTGAATGAAAAATCCATCTTTCATGGTGATTCTTTGTATCATTTCCTCTAATTTCCTTATCATAATGTCAAGTTTTACCTCTAAAGATGTCAGGTGTTCTGCAATGTTGTTGTTATTTTCTTCTTCTTTCAACTTTTCTCTTCTAATTAGCATATTAACGTCTACATCCACTACAATGTTCTGCATATGTTCAAGTGTTGTTGGGTTTCCTTCTCTCAACTGAAACTCTATTTCTGGATCAAATTCTTTTGGATAATGCAAGAGGGTTGAATCAGGAGGAGGTCTGATATTTGATGGCATTGAATAATAAACATGATTAAATTTGTCGTGAAATTGTGGTATTGTATCATTTGGCTGTCTTTTCAACTCATTGTATTCTTCTATGATTATGAAAAGATTAACTTTGATTATCCATCTATTAAGGAAAATTTTGACAAATTGTTGGAAATTTGAGATGCTAGCAATAGGAATATTCTTGAACCAACTTTTTACTTTACGTTGTAAAGAAAGAGAAAAAAGTATGATAGTAAAATTGTCTTCATCAATCTCAAATAGGTCCAGATAATTCTCAAAAACTTGGATATGTTTTTTGGTAGTGATGTTACCATTTTCTCCATCAAACATGGGGAGATATTTGTAATAGTTATCAGGGAAATCATGGAGTATAGGAGGTAAGATGAGTGTCTTATATCTATCAGGAACTTTATAAGGTACAGGAATATGCATAGGGGTTGTAAGATTAGTCTTGATTGCTTGAGGCTTCTCAATCAGAAGATGATCATCATAAGTTTTAGAAGAAAGCTTCTCAAATGGATAAGGAGATTTTATATTTACAATTTTCAAAGGAAAATAACCAAATACTAATTTAATATGTTCTCTAAAATACAATATACATTGAAAAACGTTTTTGATGAGAAAGAACATGATGTCTTGGATTGTAATCCAAGTTATCAACCTGATTTTCCCATACTGTTCTTTCATGTTCATTTCTCTAGTGGAGTCTTTATTTTGAAATTTATTTGGAGTCGCCAGGTGGATGATTTTAACCTTTGTGTGTTTGATCATTGTCCACCATCATAGATCAGATCTAATCTTTGTATAATCTTTCTAAAGAAAATGTTCTTTTTCCCTAGTATGGTCACCAATATGTTATCACTCAGTAATTTCTCAAGGTTAAAGAAATAACTCACCATGGGTAACCACAAACCTACTTTTGAGATCGGGATCTAGCCTTCCTAATGCTCAGAGAGGACTCTCTCTTTATGATTTAACTTTGTTGTTTTTAGTTTATTTTAGGCTAGTTATGTAAGGTTGCTTGGTTTTGATTTTGGTTTGGTGGTGGAATTAATAATTTAGATGGATAGATGCAGGTCTATTTTCCATTGGGATATGGAGTCAATTTATCAAGAAACAGGTCAAAATCAAGTTCTAAAGGAAGTGTTCATAGGGCAAGGTAGCTAAGTAAATTCAGATATTTTAGGCTAGATGGTGAAATGGTTTTCAATCGGGATCAAGGAGCAATTAAGGATTCCTCAAACTGGATAATGAAGGAAATGACATAGGTCAATTGAGATGGGAGAGAAATTAAATATTCTCAAATCCGAATATCAGAATAAAACATCAAAATGAATAACAGTTCAGAATAGAGTGTACTTAAAAAATTTATTCAATAATATTCCTATTATAACATTTAAATTGGAAAACATACAAGTTTACGGTAAACTTAAGGAAAAACATGAACAATATAAAGATACTTCACTAGAGTGGTTCAACACATGAATCCTGTAATACAATTCCTTTATTACTCAGTCCTGTTGTTGACATGAAAATGGTACAATAAACCCTCTGGTTCTTAGATCAATTACAACTATAGAAATGTTTAGAAATCCACACTAATACTTGGAGCAAATGAAGTATTTATATAAAAATTAATACAAAATATCCTAAAACTAATTTAGGATTTATTCCTGGAAATAAAATATCTAGATGCTAAAAGTTAGTGACACCTTTTAACTAACTGAAAGTTGTCCCTATTTTATTTGATTGTTTTCATCTGTTTGTTTCTCGCATGTTATTTCATCTCTTACATTGCCTTCTTCATCTATCTTTCAAATATCTTTTCTTTTTTTCTTCCTTCATCTGTGGTAAATCACATTGAATTTCTTGTATTTCTGTGTTTTTAGTCAAAGTGGATTTTACTAAAATACATTTGTAACTTCATGTAAAATATGTCCTTCGTTGTTGCTGAGATAAATGTTTTCATCTTTTTTTAATCATCACTGTGTAAATTTTCTCATTCTGCTTTGTCTCTGGTCTAACTTGAAAAAATATTATGTTGAGTAAAGCTATTGAATTCAAATGTTGAGAGTCTGGAGCAAACAGGTTTTGTGACTAGTATCAAAATTGTTTGTCCATGTCTTGTTTGATCACCTGCAAAAATAAACCAATAGTTTAATGAAACACAGTTTTTCCAAAAAGGGATAATGGCTTCTGGGAATGAGGAAGTCTGTCAAATGAGTCTGAACTGCAATGGGGTTTCAATTCAACGTTTGGCAATGGTCTTCTGGATCTGCTTACGTAAACCAACAAAGATGGGTAAGTGAATAATACAATCGAGAGTTTATTGCACGCAGGTTTGATAGGTGGCTTTAGCACATCACAGAAGGCAAACGAGAGGTTTATTGCATGTGCAAAGGGGTTTGGTAGATTTCGCACAGAAGAAAAGCGGTTAATGTTTTCATAGATGGGAGTGCAATAGCACACGAAATTGACACGTGGCAAGGGAGGGGATGCAAAACCACCCATTTCGCAACCCCCATGGTGTTAAACTTTTGGACTATTGGGAAAGGTGATATGGAGCGTGGGCCATTAGATCTGTGGATGGTGATCGGATGGTCAGATGAATTGGCAGGGTTTCAAATAATTGGGACCCGAGATTGTATGTGAGATGGGGTATATATATATATATATATGATGGTTCAATAGTAAATGGGATCGACAAAGGATTTAAAGCGGATACTTTAATATAATGATGGATCGGGGGTATATTAATATGTAATAGGTATTAAATGAGTTAGGATATATATTAAACAGGAGTTGATATAATAATATGGGAATATGTATTTAATGGGATTAAAAAATAAGTGAAATATTATAATGAATAGCGGGAGGTGATTTAAAACTATAGGCTAAAATAGCATAAGGGGTTTTGTAAACTATAATAAGTGAGGGATTACTATAATAGTGGAGGTTAGAAATGTATTTTAAACTAAATGTTAGAAATGTGTTAGGATAATAGATTATTTGAAATGAAATTAGGGTCGGTATTTAAATATTTGGTACTTCTAAACTATGGAAAAGTGGGTTTTTAACTAGGGAAAGGAGTTTAGGAAGTGAAAATGGTTTATAGGAAGGGAAAAAAATTAAAATAAGGGAAAAAGGGAAATTAGCAAAAGGAAAAGGGATTTTACAAGGGAAATGTGTTAGAATAAGGGAAAATGAATAGGGTTTTCTAGAATTAGGAAGGGGAAATTATTAAGATATTAGTGATAAGAAACAAACCAATTAATGCTTTCCAATGCTTTGCAAAAATTGCTTCTGCCTACCCTTTATTTACTCTAACTTTTTTACTTCCTTTATTGGGCGCATTTGACCTTACTAACCCTTTGTTTTCTTTTAATAAGAAAACTAACTACTTCTAACCTTATAACTTCCAATGGCTCATAATAAACTAATGAGCTCATTTATTCTCTACCTGATTGTTGATCTGCCAAGATTAAATGGTTTGGCTAGATTTTATTTGTTAACTATCCACATAAAATTCAAAAGCATGAATAATCAAGATTACACTCTATGATTATCATGAATTCTGGCATTTTGGAAAAGCTACACACAATTTTATTTGCATAAGTTAAACTAATAATAGTGGCATTTGAATGTGCAACACTTTCATGATCTTATTTTTATCTTTTTGTGGGGTTCATATTTTGTATCTTTTTTGTTCTTGTTTCTTTTGGTCCTTTGACTTTTCTTTTAGGACATACCCTCTTTTAACTTTTTAATATCGGAAAAAATTTGCAGAAAGCAAAGGTATGTACAATATTACAATATTTTAACATTGGGTGAAAATGTGAAGTTGGGTTACAATTTTTTCGCTTTTTTGAGAAAAAAAAATCATATATATATACTTCCTGCAAGCCAAAAAAAAATTCTATTTAGAATTTCATTTTGTAATAAAAATAAAAGATGTCAGATATTTTATTAGCTTTCTATTACTTATTTTTTGGAATTTTTTTATACACATTTGTTAAGTCAACTTAGCGGTTCTTTGAGTGTGTTGTTTTTAGCAATCAAAGGATTCATAAAAAGTCATATTAATATGGACTAGTGTATTCTTTGAAAACATCGTGTTTTTTAGAAACAAAATGTGTTACAACAACCTAGATAGAGTCTACTTCAGTTTCATTATATTTACGAAACCAACTGATGCATATCATAATTACTAGAGTTTTTTGAACTGATCCAATATAAAAATCTGCATATTTTTAATATGTTTCGAGACGCATGAAATTTCTCGACATATAAGTTATAAAATAAAAATATAAAAACTACTCATTACAGACGACGGACCAATGTAATACGCCATAATTTTTTCAATTTTTTTACAGTGTATTTTGGAGGATATGGAATATTGATTTCACTGAATTATAATGACCTTCAGAAATTGTTTGGACCTGTTTTATTACAAAATTGATTAAAATTAGTAAATATTTATGAAATTCCATAAAAGTTATATTTTCTGAAAGTAGATTGAATTATGCAAATGCTTGTCTTGGTTTCGAAAGTTAATTCAGAAAGTTTGATGGAGTTTAATTAGTCCAAAGCTGAAGAAATGTGTTCAGAGCTCGGCTCTGCGTAATTGCAGACGTGTTATTTTGACTGAACTTTTATAAAAAAATCGGTCGAATTGTTTTTTTCCCCAACAGCCCGTCAAGTCTAACGACACAAAAGTTTGGTCGAATTTCTTACAAAAGTTTGGCTGAACTTTTTATTGATTTCCCGTCGGCTGGAAAATTTAATGAAGCCCCACCAAAAAAACGTTTCATGGCAATGTAAATTGACGTAAATGAATTCATTATTTTAGCGTAATTTCTCACATTTCTTCATTTGGTCTGATTTTGCAAAGGTCTGATTTTGCAAAGGATTTATTTGGGTTTAAGGACTCTTTTTGGCATAAAATTAAAAGAATATTTCTTGGAGAAGGACATTCCTTGGAGGTATGTGATACATTTCTTGGATGTTTTTTGGGCTTCATTTTTTTTTAAGTTATTTTGTTTTTTATTTTGCAAAGGTCTGATTTTGCAAAGGATTTTTTGGGGTTTCAAAACTCTTTTTGGCATAACATTCAAAGGACATTTCTTGGAGTTATGTGATACATTTTTTGGGCTCAAAGTCAATTCAAAATTATGAGTCCTATTATTATAGGACCGTAATAATATGCATTTAACTAAAATATTTATTCTAGTATATACCCGGGAGCGTTCATTCCTTTATGCGATCTAAAACAATATCTTCCAACAATTAGTAATGAAGATTATTTTAAGTTGAAAGAGATAAAAATTATGTAAATATAATTCTTTTGAAAAAATAGTGTAATCAAAAGGATTGTGAAATATGTATCGCATTTATATGTTTGATTATATATGAGATAAGAAATCATAAACAAATATCAGTATAGAAGTGAATTTAACATTCACTTATGATAGCAGCTCTAATATATAATACATATAAAAAGATAACTATCAATTTAAGAAGCAAAACTTAATATAATGTGTAGAAGTACCATATATACGAGGTTCTACTCATTCAAACTGACACTACTTTTTTTCCCCTCTTCACTTTCAAGTAATTTAAAGAGTACAATAGTGAAACTTCAGTTAAATAGCTTCAATGTCAAAAGATAACATATTTTTTTCCATTAATTCGTCAAAGCATTCACAGACTTACAAAAGTGCATTCTTTGCAAGTTTTTTTGACAAATTTCTGGACCCTTCTCTAAATGCATGAGAAGGGTTTAAATACTAAACTAAAATATGTTTGAAATAGATTATTACATAAAAAATGGAGGAGGTTTAAAACAACCATCCTAGTCAAGAGTAAACTTAAACTACAATCTAGGAAAAATAAAATAACAACATGATTATGTGGGTTGATCCTATTTGCGTATTTGATCTTGGAGTTGACAAATATCTACCATTGGCTTTAGCTGAGATGTCTGTGTAATCCTGGATCTGACGTGGCTTTTAAACACTACATGCGAAAGTGTTGGTTGTGATTTCTTTGTAGAACGAGTTAATGAATTTAGAGTTAGGCACCAATGATAAGGTTTGATCAGAAAAATCCAGTAATTTTCTTGATCAAACTTATTTATATTTTTAATAGTTTCCACTTGCATCTATGTCCTTTCCTTCCACTGTGATTCTAATGGTTTGAGATCTAGGAGAACTTCAGCTGTGGATTCTTTAATAAGTTCAAATTTTAAAAGTTGTTCATTAACAAATTCAATAATTTCATTTATCAGCCTTGATGCCTTTTTCATTGCCTTCTTTGCTTGTCTCGGCTGCATTTCCAAATCTTTAAATAAAATCTCTTTATGAAATTTATCTATCTTAGGGAGGTCAAATTTCTTTCCTGCATGAGACCCTTGCCACTGAATGAACCCAACAATATTGTTTTCAACTTTTTCACATTCAAGCCACTTGTTAGCGATTTGTTGGATCAGAATTTTTCTTGTATCACAGTAAGAACTGGTGATTGAAATTTGTTGAAAAAAGGTTTCTTGTTGTTTTTTTAGCTTTGCATTCATTTCCAGTGCTTCTTTTATGAATTTCTCTACTTGAGGTTAAATTTTCAATTTTTCCATTGCTGCTTCAAGCTATTTTTCTTTCTCTGTAATATGCACCTGGTGCTGCAACTTAAGTCTTTCAAAATATTTTTGAAATTGAGACATCTTCATTTGAATCTGCTTACTGGAATTAAAATTTTCCTATTCTAGTTGTTTCTCCAACTCTTGAAATTTGTCTTATTTTTTCTGAAGTATAAGTTGTACCTCTGTAGCTTTGTCAATGATAGCAATATTCTCCTGTGAACTGTGATAACTTAGTGAAATGTTTTGTAGGATTATCCAAAGGGTCTTTCCATAGAACATGTACAAATTCATCAATATTATTTGAAACTGATTCATTGATTCTTCTTCTCTTTCTTCTCTTAACTACAGCCTTATGACTACAAATGCAAAGGACATCAAGTGAGTGTATATATTCAATATTTAAAACAATATGTTTTGTAGGGTATACTAGGATGATCTCTTGATCATGAAATTTAGGTACCTGCTGTAGTGGTATTACAATT
The DNA here is from genome assembly GCA_034641835.2 of Pinus albicaulis. NCBI lineage: Eukaryota > Viridiplantae > Streptophyta > Pinopsida > Pinales > Pinaceae > Pinus > Pinus albicaulis. The sequence continues at coordinate 600,958,744 of CM076575.1, read as the reverse complement.
TCCACTAAATTCTGGGTCTGTTCTGGAGTTTGGAAACTTGATGAATCATCAACATTAGGCTTAGGTGGTGGTGTTTCTAGTGCCTTAGAAAACTTCTCCCATTCTTTCTTCAAATATTTTTATTGAGGATTTTATATCTTCTCGGGTGTATTCTATATATGTTGAACTTCTTTAGAAGATGATTCAGCTCCATTAATCTCTCCTTCCATTTGCATCTCAATACCTTTGATCATTTTATCAATTATTTTCTCACGACTCTCATTCCTACTCTCAGATTCATTGTCAGAGTGATCTAAATTCTGAGAATTATGTTGTGATTGTTTTGACTTGTGATTTGATTTCTCTTGAGATTCATCTTCAAACATATCCTTAGCCTCATTATCCAGACTACTACAGGGAGTTGGCCTATTGACATATTTAATAAATAACAATTCCAACGGGACTATTTCTAGCCTCTTATTTATATATGCTTGAAAAGCATCAAATTTTGTTTTACTGAGTTGAATGGATGAAACTTTCAATACATCTATGAAATTATCCATACCTTCAAAGAAATCATCAAAATATCTTTCATATTTAAGAAAGTTTTAAGTTTAAGCTCAGTGGTGAAATTCTTAACCACATTATTAGGATCATATGGCCTCTTTGGCATCAGGGCCATATTTAATGAAGTAACATTTGAAATATTTTTAAATGCATGACCAATGTCAAAAAGGGAAAAAGTGCCATATTGTAAAGGGAAAGTACGTCAAATGGCCTTCTTGGAATCTTTGAGTTGTTTGGACATGCCGCTTACTAGAAGTTGGTAGGTGATTTCTCTGGCTAGGAGCTTATTAGGAACATAATAGGGAAAAACATGGGGAGAAGAATAACTCCCAAAAACTTTGATATAAGTGAAATTTTCTTCAACAAACCATCTAGCAACTGGTAAAATGTTTGTGTTAGCTTTCTTATAAATCCTACGGGATTTTTCATTAAATATAATATGATGGATGGGAAACATAACTCCATTGAAATTTTATAGAAATCTAAATGAAAATTAGATTCCCAAAGGGCTCTATGGTAAATATGAATTGGAGTGGGGTACTAAGTTGCCCATTTCCATCTCATGATAGGAAAGTGTTAAAAAAAGCAAATTGCATCCATAATGTAAGCACTCATGTAGAAGGGAGGTATTGTTCTAGCGTAAACACTTCTTTTTCTTCTGTAATCCATGATAGTTCTGGCCAAATTATAAAAAAAAATGCTTTCCCAATTCATAATAGAGGAATTGACGACTGCGTCAATTAAAGGAACCAATTCTATAGAAAACCTAGTAGTATTTGGTTTTCCAAACAACCTACATAGAATCCCTGCAACATAACAATAAGGGGAGGGTAACTGTGCTACTGGGTACATAAAAAATTTGTCCTGCTTCCTCTTGCCTTGGCCATCTTTCCATCCCTTTATCACTTTCATGAGGTCTGTATTATTCTTTGTAAATATTTGGACAAAATATTTATCATAATTCTTCTACGACATGGGCAAGTGGTACATTATTTGTAAATCCTCTGAAGTGAATGAGCCAATATTCTCTAGCTTAGATTTCTTGAACGATATGTCTTCTATGTTAAGGTGGTGAATGACCCACTTTACCATATATGTGTAAGGTAGAATCTTTAGCCTCCTTGCTCTTCTGTGAAGAAACGAACATGCAATATCAAAATAGGATGGGTCTGAGGAAATTGTCGCATTTGTTGCTATTGTTTTCACTATTTCCCTTGGTTTTTCTTCCTAAAAAATGTGGTAAATTGTATCCCATGAAGAACTGCCGCAATCCTTGTTTCAGGTTGTGTCCGAGAACAATGGGGGAATTTTTGTGTCTTCAATAGTGGACATTTGGTCAATTTACTTGATTTTCTTTGTCAATCCATTTTTTCTCACTTTGTTAGACAGTTTCCTGAATTCAAGTGAAAAGAGTAAACTCAGATCTGAGATGAATAGAGAGAAGGATAGAGTTAAAATATAATAATCAAAATCTGGCGATCTATTATTCAAAACATGCTTCAAGCGGATATCAATCTTTTGAACCTTGCACCCATTAAATGTCATTAATAACTCATAACTCTTTCTATCAAATCTCTTACACATCTTACATAATATGTCAAATCTAACGATCTGAGACATTAGATCTTATAACGGGTTGATTAGATAAGAATCATTTCACACACTTGAATAATAAGTGTTAATATCTCACATCGAAACTTTTAATAGTTACCAATAGTTATGCTTGTTTCCGCCGATGAATCGTGTGAAATGCGATCTGCGCAAATCACACATCGCAACTTATTGCAGTAATAAAACTTTGCATATTGTTTCTTGTCGCGAAACATGAAATGCGCTAAAGACTAACATTGTTGCGCTTTATTAGACTTTTGGATATTTATAATTATTCCTTTATTGTTTCGTCGGGTCCGACTTATTGCAAATTTTAACAAATTGTTATAAGTTTTCTCTTTTAAAAGGCACGATGCAATTTCTCTTTAAATGGTTTTTTAAGAATTTTCAACTGGGATTTTATATAATTCCTAAAAGTTTGAACCGCATATCGTAATTCACAATACTTTTGTGTTATAACTTAATTGGCTTGTAATTTATGCAATTTGTGATGAGCGCTTTTCAAATCAAAGAGGAAAGTGAAAAAACCTTTATTCCTAAAGTTTTTGAAGACTCATGCTAAAATGAAATTATGCTCATAAATTTCTGTTATTTTTTTAAAGGGTCTCTATTTATTAAAATAAATGGGGGGTATTTTATAGTAAAACATACCTTAAAAGCAGTTGCACCTCTAGAGTGATTTCTATATGGAGATGCACTGCCAGTGGGCAGTTGTTGAAGGATCTGGGAAAAGTTATCCATCATCGCATTCCTTTCTTTTTCGAGGGCCTCCTCAAGCAATATTTTGATAGGATCTCCTAATCCCTCATCTTTATTTTCGTCCCCATGGGCGGCCATTGTGTTTTGTGAGGCTGAGGTTACAAAGGTTCAACCAGATCGAGCCCTAACTCCTTATACCCTGACCTCGTTTGTAATATTCCCAATTATCTTTCAGCTAGTTGGAATATTAATTTTGTTTTTGCTTCTTAGTTAGAAGAATAAGAGGGTAGGGAGACCCATAAATCTCCTTAGTAGGAATAAAATCACTCCAAATGTGAATAGAGGTCATCTAAGTAGCTAGATTAAAGACCCTTATGTGTGAAAAGGCGATGGAGCATGTAGACTCGGTCAACTTTGACCAAATCAATAGCCCTGGTATGGAGGGAGTGGACATTCATTGAGGGACAACGCGGTTTTTGAGGGAGATTCAATGCATGGAAGTAGTGGTTTTAATGAGTGGGGGCCAAGGTGAGAAGGCTCATTCAACATATAAGGAATGGGATGGAAGCCATAGAAGGCATGATTTATTATTATTTTTTTTATGGTCTATATAATTTACTTGTTGCTCCCTTCAGCTGTTTCGCAGAGACTGTAGTGTTGTTTAGCACAAGGGTGTTCCCGAGCGAGAATCCCACATTCATCCTTAGGGGACTTCGAGTGCAAACTCGAGAGAATTATTTGGGCTAAATTTCCACATTCTAGCATCAGGCCAAGCTACATATTTCTGTTACAGCGCAGTTTCTGCTAAGGGTTGTGCTTTGTTGCAGGGTGCAGCAGTGGATTGTTGGATTGGGCTATTTTTGAGCTATTTTTCAGTGGAAGAAGGTTTCCTTCCATTGGGATCCTAGTAAAGAAGGCCCTAAAGCATTATTCCAGCCTTTGGAACTAGGCCAAGTTATTATTAGCCCCTACAACATAGTTTTAGACTTGGAATACATTATTTTAGGGAGGAGTTGCAGGGGTGGTTTCAGTACAACATTTGGGGAGTTATATATTCAGTGAAGGGGTCATCCTTTCACCCAGAGAATATATTGGAGGAGAGACACATACTTGTACATCAGCTTCAGCCATATCTTCCCATTTATTCTATTGCAGTAAACCTTCATCCCTAGGGCTACAACTCACATTTGTATTTTGGTGTATTTTCGGGAAACCCTCTTGGGTTGTCTTCGACGGGTGATATAGAGCCTAGATCTTCATGTATACTATATTTTGAGGCATATATTAGTATTTTTATATCATTGTATGATCACTTTATGTATTTATGTTCATTATGACTGTGTTGTAGTAACTCTCCGACATTTTGTATATTAGCACCATCTCACATTTGAGAGGGTTTGATCATGGGAGGCTTGTTTGTTTATGTTGTATGATTTGTGCCTCAATATATTGCACATTTTTGCTATTGATATGATGAATAAAATGGATCCATATGGTCTCCTATTTTTATGCATTGATCTTCACTGCTATTTCCATTTGTATGTCCTATATTACTGCTTTTCCTATTTTGGAATATTACATCGTTGGGGACATGCAAAGAAGGATCGAGAAAGAGAAGACTGCTCTGATATCAGTGATCTTGATTTATTCAAGAATGCAACAGATTACATATATAACCATAAATACAAAAATGAAGCAGAAATAACGCTTCATTTCATTAATATCAAAGAACTGAAATTTGTTTCCAGACAAAATGGAAAGAAACTAGCTAGGGTGTTGGTAGCTTATCTCTGAGAAGAGATGTGGTGACTACAAGCCTCTGAACTATGTGTTGCAATGAGGCTTGAAGGCCTATATATTATTTAGAAACAATGGAAAACCCTAAAAATCAAAAAACCTAACCCTAGGAGATGAAATGCCAGAATATGGGCCTCGTTGGGGTAAATTGGTACATCAATTTACCGTGGTCGGAACTTGGGCATACTATCTCCGTTTGACACACATGATATAGAATTATAAATATATATCCAAGGACTACAATTTTTGAAAGAGAATATAAAATCCGGAATGGACTCATATTCACGGGAACATACTCATAGTTTTTGGAGGTTTGATGCCCAAAAAATGTCGTTTAGGGGCTCATAATGGCTCCGGAAGTTCAGGACCCGAAGAAATGCTAAAAATAGTAAACTGTGTTATAATTAAGGAAACCTAAAAACTGAAAGAAACAATAGTGGGGCCCCAAGTGGAATAGGTGGGTGGCCACCAATATCCACCTAGATCACTTATTCTACCAAATTGTGCCATTTTACCATCTAGGATTGTGTTTGAAATTCCCTAGATCACTCCCCTCAATCATTTACCTTCATTTCACTCCCTAAATATTCCTAAGATCCTTGCCCCTCTCCCTAATTATTTTTACCCCCATCTCCCTCCCCTAACTCCCTCATATCATTCTCTCAGCTCACTTTTCCCTGTTTTTTTCCCTCCATGTCATATATGGTTTTCAATTATGGAAGGAGATTCCTCACCATTAGAGAAGAGAAGACAAAACAAAGGGGAAAATATACTGAGGTATGAGCCCTAAAACTACAATGAAATCATTTCCTCACACTTCATCATAAAATTCTTTGAATATGTCAACTACTTAGGGTTTTGCCAAAGGGTGGAGGAGGTAGGTTACCATGAGGAAATTACTCATTTATTTTCCACCAACTTGAAGGGATAAAAGGAAACCATTACAGGGATTGATTTTACATTTTCATTTCATGCCATCTCTCATGCCATGGGGATACCAAACCATAGGGAGTATTGGTTCAAAGGCATGAGTCTTTACCTTGAGAAATACAAATCCTTCATAAAATCACAGTAAAAAGAGACTCATACCCACATTCTCCCATTAAGATACTTGCTGGAGAGGTAGGCACCATTGACGAAGTTTGTGACGAAATTATTCACATGTGAGGGAAGGTTTTCCAGATTGTAACAATATCATATTAGATTTCCCATGCACTTCACATCAGCAAAGTCCCTAAACTTATGCAATTTCTTGTATAGGAGTGTGACTAAGATGGAAGAAAAGGTAAAATTCATGAACACAAATCATTACCCTAGCCTCTTTCACCACAAATTTTTGAAATTCATAGTTCTCCATCAGTTGGAAGAGCATAACATGAAATGGGATGCCTTCATTGAGACATATTTTCAGATTCACACAACTACTACACCAACTCAGCAACAAAACATATCACCTATCATGTCAGCATAGCCCATGGAGGTGGGATCATCAAGAAAATTTGTTGAGGTTCCAAAGAGGCCTAGGCTAGAGGTCACTCTCACCTATCAGAGAGGTAGGAGGCTTGTGTTTGCTCCTCGAAAATAAGAAGGGGCCAAGCCTATTTCACTATAGGGATCACCATTAGCACATCCATGCATGATGAGGAGGAGCATGAATTTGACTTGGTTGACTTGGAGGACCATGATGAGCTGGAAAAATTGCAGAGGGTTACAATCAAATACAAGGATGCTCAAATCAAAGAGCTCCAAGACAACTTATCAAGGGCTCAATTCATCATCTGATTTCTTGAGCAGGAGAACAGTCAATTGAAGAAAAATCAGTTGATTTTTGAGAAAATATTGTTTGATGCAAACAAAAATGAGAAGGGAAAATAAATTGCTGAACATGATGGGCATGAACACCAAGTGAAGAGGATGAGGCCAATAACCATGGGTCTCAAGAAGGCACTGCAAAAATATAAAGAGAAAAACCCTACAGATGAGGAGCTCACGTTTGAAGAGAGGATTGCCAAAGAGATCAATGAGGACAATGAGTTTTGGATTGAGAAGGTCAATACTCACTTTGAAAAAATCCTGGACAATTCAAACAAGGATAACAAGGTTCGCAAAGTCATGTCTTCCCTCTATCAAACAAGAAATCAAATTGCACACATCAAAATCAAGCAATTGCAAGACAAACTCAAGCCAAACCAATACAAGCTTAAGAAAACTCTAATCAACCAAGAGGAGAAGGGAAAACTTGATTTTCTTATTGATTCCTCCTTGGTTTAATATTACACCTCATGTAGCACCTCTGGAACAATTTGGGAGATTTGGGGAAATTTTTTCTTTTTGGTCAAATTTGGTGCAAAATCAGAAAAACAGGAAAAGCGGTGTGATTTTTCCTTAGGGCTCCAAATGACAAGTGTATTACATTGTTATAAATATTATTCCCTTATCTCAAAACCAATTTCCTCATATTTTCTAGAAAGGGTACATATTTTGAGAAAAATGAGAAAAGGGGGTCAAAAAATCAGCATTTTGCCCCTCTTTTTGACACGCGCTACGCATCGAGAGTCACCTTCGGAGAATGAGGTTTTGAAGGCCTTCCCATGGGTAATTTTAAAAAATTAAAAGTGTTATGGAAACTCGACAGGTGGGGCTAGTTTACCATTCTCTCAAATTTCCATTTTTACTTCAGGAAGATGTCCAAAATTTCCCTCCAAGTTGGCTTTGTGCATGTGCAGATTTCTGAATTTTTAATTAAAATTTCATTATGTAATTTTTCACAATTCCTAGTTTGACTTTTGTAAAAGTGAAAATATGAATGTGAATGAATGTAAAAGTCAAAATGTAAATTTTAATGGTAAATATGGAGGTAAATGGGTGTCTTATCCTTCATTTATTTCTTTGAGGAAGATAAAGGAGGAATTTGTTGTGCAACCTCCCTAGTGTGTAGCTGACTTCAAATAGGTGCATGAATTTGACTTTCTTGTTGGAACATTCGACCTCCAAGGGAGGATTTTGACCTTATTAGCCATATGAGGCCTTTTTTAATCATTTTCAAGGGTTTGAATGTTGGACATTGAGCTAGTGTATTTAATTTTGACAAAGTAATACAATGAATACAAAGAAAAGTTGCAGCTTAAACTTAGGGATTCATGGGGTGAGCTTTGGCTATGTTTCTCTTTTGTATGTCACTCCATTGAATGCTTTCTCCTTCCATTACATATCTACTACTTTCACTCATTGTATTTAAATTTTTAAGAACGATTCATGAGTAATACACGCCCTGTTTTGATGAGATGATGATGTTGTGTTTATTTTGTTCTTAAGGAATGAATTCATACTTATATGCTTGTTCTTGATCTCTCTTTTCATCCTACACCATAACCATAAATCCCAAAGGGTCATTCAAGCTTGCCTACCTTGTGCCTTTATTCCCCTGCAAATTTTTCCCTTGTAACCCTACTAGAGTTTTCAAGCCTAGCTATAAAGGTCCATTTTCATCTAGCACAAAAATCCAAATCAGCCAAACCCTAATCTGTATATCTAGCATAAAATTTCCATGATCCAGTCATATTGGTTGTGAATCTCATTGAGAGAGCCCTCTCAGCCTAGTAGGGCTAGCTACTAGGTCAAATTTGTTTGTGGTTACCTTTTCTTGTCTCCTTCTCAGCCTTCAGAGATCTGATGTAGTGATAACAAAGAGTACACATCGTAAACCAAAAAAGTTTACAAGTGCTTATTGATGTATCCTCCAGACCTTCAAGCATCCTTGCTATTTATTCTTTGAGATTGATTGATTTTTTCACCTTAGTCCTAAGGATGAACCACATTAGATGGTTCAAAAATTTAACTTTTAACTGATTTGATTAAACTATCACGATGTGATTAATTTCAAAGACTATATAAATTTAGAATATGGATCAAAAAATTCCAAGCCCTAATAAAGTAGTTATTGACTTAAAAAAATAAAAAATCAATGAATAAGTAAGTTTTAAAATATCTAAATCAATCTCATGGTCATTATTTATAGTAAAATTAATAATAAGCAAGTTTAAATTTACCTAAATTTAACATAAACCTGGACAGAGTGTATTTCATTCTCATTTTTTGCCCACATTAACCCTAGGGAACCAATATTTATTGTGTTATTGATCCATTAATGCCTGGGCCTACCTTAGATTTAAACAAGTATATTATGTGGGCATATACAGTGCCACTCATTAATGAGTGAATAACACTGTAAATATTAGTTTCCTTGAAATTTCATTAATAGGTCAATAGCACTGTAAATATTAGTGGTCTTAAACCTACATTAATGAATCAATAGCACCATATATATGAGTTTTCTTAAACCTTCATCAGGAAAAGCCTAGATGATATTGTATTTCATTCAAGAGACCACCCAGCATGTTGTACGAATGTATTATTGAGCGTTGACCTTAAAAAATTGTCGAATTTTAACATTGAGTTGTCGAATTTGCGCATAACATGCCTAAAATGTTCCACGAAACCATCAATGTCTATTCGGATTTTGGCACATGGCCGCTAGATTCACCTTCAATTTTAATCGTCATCTTATTCATAATGGCCCTTGATTTGGAGATATATATCTCCAATGAGAACTCAATCACCAAAGGTTGAAATGGTTGAATATTTGTACAAATTGTTTCCGACGGGAAATGATGTGGCCATGATCAAGTACCTCTATGCGTGTTGTTTCATTTTTTTTTTTGTAAATGTAGTAGTACATATCTATTCATTCATTTAAAAAAAACAATAGGTCACATCATAAACTCAATACTTGGTAGCCTCAACCTACCCGTAGGAAACCAAGTCTGTTGGCCACCTCAAAGAGTTAAAAGCCAACCAAAATTGAAATACTTAATCCTGTCTCTAAGTTCCTTATAAGGTATATTGTCTACTATATCTTTTAACATACTATTGATAATGTAAATTCTAGCCACCCACTTCATAATTCGACAAAAAACTAAACTTCTGTGACTACCCATCTAAGGAATCAATAGGTGCTAGATCCTTTGCACTTGATCCAGGCATATATACTTGATGCAGGGTTTGGACCTGATGCTCAATGTGTCTAAGACAAACCCTCTACTGATGTCCTTGTAGTTGTATTGCATAAATTTCTATGTGCATATCAGCCAAAGTCAAGGTTTCCTTTGGGTCTCCTCCTGCCTCATGGATTTCTACAATGGAATTTTCCATTATAGACTTCATAGTACAGTAGAGGTGGCTTTATTGTTTAAACAGGGTCAATGGTCCTCTTGTGTTTCTCGGATCTATCACTATGGGCTCTAATTCATTGTCTGGAATGTCATCCTCAACTTTAGTATTGAGGTCTCACTTCCAACCTAATATCAAGCCTTTTACTTGAGCAGGCATCCCAACAACATAAGCATGCAGTAGATTCTCCATGTTCTCCTTATCATATTTTCTTCCTCACTTTCTAGGTCTCACCTTCTCTTTCCCTTTCCATTTTCCTACCTTTCCAGATTGGCTGCTCTTCCTTGCATTTCCTTTACCTCTCTGCGCTTTCACCTTTTTCTTCTTTTGGGGGTCTCCCAGCAATTGCACCTTCACCTGAATCCACATCGGGGTTCCCACCCTCCGTGCAGAGACCAGAGAGATAAAGAGGCTAGGAAGACCTGTAGAAACAAACACAACAACATCGTTGTTCAAAAAATAACAAAACCAATTCATTTCATGTTTATTGATTGTCGCATATTTTCAGCCCAATACATCATCATTATGTTTGTTCCTTTTTTTGCATGCCAATATACTATTAGCTATGTTGGGTTCCTCTTCCTAGCCTTAGCTCAATTCAAGGTCATGAAATTAGAAGATTTATAATACATTTCCATGAGCTTGACTCCCTCGATGCTAAAGGTCCTAACATAACCCATAATATTCAAATGAGAACCCCAATCCATGCATAAAAAAAATTACATCCACGTATAATTCCATCGATACATTCAAGGTCAAGACGGAGGAGCCATACCCGGATCCATAGTTCACCATCTCACTCCACCACCCCAAAAATTAGCTTTGTTAGGGAGCGAGGGTTGTTTCTATGCATAGTCATATCTACTTGACTGTCAAGGGAAAATACCCAGAGAAATTATGGCCTCCCTCTGGACCTCTCTCCCACCCTTTCCCCAAGAAATGAAAAAACCCAGACAACCTTGGAAGGAAATTGAAATTGGACACTCTTCCTATCACATTGATACATTGTACCCATACTTAGGACACTCACCCTCCCTCTAAACCTGTCTCACTCTATGGACATAGTGATTGACAGATACAGGGACAGATTCTTGTCTCCTTCCCCCTCCCAAATACTTCTCGGAATTCCACCCTCCCATATCAACAATATGAAGTAACTATGACAGGAGTGATACCACTCTGGCTTAGGATACATACCAATCTGTAAATAATTTGGAGAAAGCCACCCACCCATATCGACAACACATAGGAACAATGAAATGATCAGTAACGAATAGGAGAAGGATACATACTAGGCGTAGCACTTCTCGATGGATGGAATACCTTCCCATGTCATCCCCTTCCTTGCCCACAATTCCAGGTCTAGCAACTCCACAGGCATTACCGTTCCAACTGACATCATAATGAAAACATTCCTTCTGTCTATACTTATTTCCCTCAAGCTATAGCTCACTTCCCCAATATTCTCTGACAGCATATGTATGTGTTTGGCTACATTTAATGTTGTCTTAAGGTGGCATGGGGCATGCAACCCACCTTCGCTGCCTCATGGAACCATCATTGCACCACCTTCCCCACGTGATGAGCATCATTGCCACGTGTCGCTTCACACCCCGATCGGGGATATGCGTGTTATTTCATTGAAATGTATCATAAGTTGTAAAGTGGTGAAGGTGATAATGTTTGCAGCCTATATTTATAATGGAATAAAAAATAAAGGGATATTTTAATACATTGTAGAAGTTGCAAATGGAATGGGCGTAGTATACAAATGCCATATAATATTACGAGGCCTTCAATTCCATGGGCTATTTTGCATTACCTTATAACACTAAGGTGCTCTTATACACACCACCCCATAGAACTATCCCATGATGGGTCTATGATTGTCACTAACATGCATTTTTTGTTGGTTCATGGTTACAATGAAAATATAATTGCAAGCTTTATCACCGAAGATATTGGAAGTGTTAATGTCTGTGAATATAATTCTTTATGGAAAAGTATTATCATGTTTAAAATGAGGATATGTATGTATGTTATAATGCTTAAATCATAATCTATGATTTTTGTATCTATTTCATTTTCATTTAGAAGTCTCAAGAGGAATCAATGTTGTTTTGTTGCAGGGTAAGTGGGAAAATTCCTAATATAGTTCAATAATCATAAAGTACCTGGTAGGTGCAAGGAATTGACCTAATTTAGAAATGGGATAGAGTAGAACAACCTTATCTTTGTATATTAGGTAATTTTATCAGTAAATTGGCCTTGGTTGTTATATAAAACTCAAGTCTGATTTCAACTGGAGCTTTAGATTGTGCAATGGATTATTTATAAAGGTAGCTATAACATTTAGATACCTACCCATTGAAACTTGGATGTTGGTTCGAGTATGATGGCCAGCCATGCTTGAAGACATTGACACACTGCTATCTTATCATGTATGAATCATACTATAGTGGGAAAAAATTGCAATGATGTTCTTTTAAGCATCCCAATATCTTTCTTGAAAAAATCCGTACAGAATTAAATACTAGATTTTGATTTGAACGACACTATTGTAATTAGATTGGAAGTTTCACTGCTCACTTCTTGTTGGTAATAGTAGTAATGTACATGAATGCTTTATATTTCATCGAAAAAGTAATTAACCCACTTTTCTAGCAATATGAGACATGTGAAGGAAAATAGTTTCATGTTGGACATGAAATGCAATTGTTATGATGGCTTGGGTTTATCATTTATATTGTAAGAATGGTGTGTGCCACTACTTATGTCCTTATTGCAAAATTTTAAGTTGGATGATAATTATTTTTTATTGTTATATATAATGCATCTCTTGTTCTTAGTGGTGTTGTTGTGATGTATTTATTGGCAACAAACACTGCAACATATTATGCCAATGAGATGCTAGTGCCTTGGAATAATTTACATGTTGCATTATGAAATATGTGCTTGAAGTTATGGTATTGGACCCACCATAAATGATGAGAAAATTTTTTCCATCAAGGCCCGTGACTTGTGTGGATCAATTCATTTTTGTTATGGTTGTTTATATGTACTATGCTAAGAAAACTTCATAGTACAGTTGTTTTGCATCGTGTATAAGATGATCAAGATACTCAGCAGAGTTATCATATTGGTTCAATTCCATGACATTGTTACAAGCTTAAGAATGCACAATACAACATGAGGATGCTTGGTAGAAGCATTTGGTGCAAAGGTTTGTAAATTTTGATTGTAACTATATCTATATTCATTGAAGACAATGCATAAATAAGGGGGATGGGAATGTAATACCCCCAAGATGACCCCAGAAGTAGAATCATATATGTGTTTGTGTGTGTGTGTGTGTGTGTGATGCATAGGTTAGTGAGATTATTTATGACACATAGGCTAGTGATGTCAGAAATTGTGGTGCATAGTCTTCAAATTGTGAATTAGGATCTTGCATCACACCGGGTTGACTAGGATGCCATGGTCTTCTTCACAGCCACATACACACTTTCTTTGATGTTTTATTTTCTCCAATCGTCCCTCCTGTAACTCCTTTGAACATGGTAATGATAGGAAATATTTAGTAGCATGTGATCCTCAACACACCCAACATTTAACATCCTCTTTTTTTTCTTCTTTCTTTTTTTATTCTTAACATATATATTCATTCACTTAGATTGCTAAGAATTTATGTTTGCTGTTATCAATTTAGCCTTCAAGTTCATCTTGACTTGGTAAATATTTCCATGTTGGTTACTTACTCTTTCC